>JAQJVL010000074.1:108325-708325 GCA_035578905.1 Stictocephala bisonia | reverse complement strand
GATGTTGAAGTTTGAAACGTGTCAGTTCATCCTATTGATAGTAAAAAAGGCTTTTTTACAAAATCTAAATAATTTAATTTGAGCAGTATAAAAGTCACAAAAACAATAACAATCCTAACTCCATCTATTAACAGACATATTCTATTGAAGTACGTGTATAATAAACATATTTGTAATACTTGAAAATATGTTGAAAATGTTGTAATATTCAATTAGTGTTAGGTAATTTTAAATGGAAGGTCATATAATTAAATTGTAGCTGAAATTATTGGTTAAAATCTATGTCTACTTATAAATAAACTGTATTTGTCCATACATTTATTTTTTTCTAAATAGCCAACATTAATATTCGAATGACAATCAAACAATTGAACATTATTAAAATAATCAACGTTAAAAAAGTAATATCAGTAGTAAATTCTTTAATTTTATTTTTAAATATATATATATATATATATATATATATATATATATATATATATATATATATATATATAGATTTTGCACGTATGATCCTTATATCTACATTTATTTGATATTGATATATATTTGATTACTTATATATTTAGGTGACGTAATTTATAACGTAAGTGTGTTAAACAATATATTTATTTGACTCAAATTGTAGTTAAAATATTAATATTTTTTTAGAGAGAGTTATTGAAATTCATTTTAATATATTACCCATATATATTAAAGAATTTAATTAACTGAACTATTTATTTAAGATACTGTCAAGAGATTCATACCAATAGTATCATAATCATCCATCAGTGAAGTCGTCACAGTCTTGTTTGTTTAACTTTAATCGTTTTATAACTTACTGATTAAACTTTTTAATGCCTAATTTAAGTAGTCTAGGTTTACATCTATATAATTTACATTAAAAATGTATTTAAAAATAATTAGACAATTTTTAATTACGTACATAAATACAAATAAACTCAAAAACTACATATAAATAAACTAACAATAATTTACGTCATGATTAAAACAATGAACAGTATTTTTAAGGATCCAATAATATCTGTTGCTTTAAAAAAACAACATTAAAAAACATTTTATAAAAATAACGTAAAAAGCGTGAGTGAGTTTTAAAAGTCACTTAGGAATAATAATTGTATCACACATCAAGTCAAACGTACAGGAGTTATTCAATTGGAAAATATGTCAAATTGATTCTTATATTGTACAGTTTTAAAGGGTAATTATTAATACAGAACGTTGGTGGTATTTTAAAAACATTTATTTTCTATCTTGGAGAACTGTGACATTATAAAAATGTTTTTTTAACAGTGAAATAAATACGTTTATAGGAATCATATTTAGAATAATACACACATATATTTATCGAACTAGACATGTACATTTTTACCCATTTAAAGACTGCCTGTCAGAAATATAGCATAAGAAAATGTTAACGACTATTTAAAAATAGATCTTTATTAAAGATTTGATTAAGGACAAAACTCAAATATTTAGTGCCGTGTGTTTGTTACTGACAACAATCGATTAATCTTTTTAAGAGTAAAATTCAACGTGAACACTAATTAATTGTTCAATTAATGAATTTTTTTTATTAAGACTATCGATTGACTACAAAACAGAGCTAATAGCTCAATATGTAAGTAGTTGTTTTTAATTAGTTTATTTTGAGTCAAAATGTAATTAAAAAGATGCCTTCAGAACTACACTATTTTGAATCCTCAACATTTACTCAATAGTTATATTTTATTAATAAAATATTTGCAGGTAGTAATTTTACTATTGACAACAATCATATATTATGTTTTGCGTACTGTACACTGAGAGTATTTTGGGTTTCTTTCTTAATTCTGGTAAAATATACACAAGAAACTTAATAAAACACTTACGTCATAACAAGAAAAACCAGTCATCAAAACAATTGTAAACCTTAACATTACAAGTGGCAGAATTCATATAATGCTAGGGGACACTTCTGCACGCTTCGCGTGCATACTCTGTCACTCACTGCACTCGTGATAACCCTGCCTTCGGCCTCGGCTTGAAACTTTTGACTTAAAATATTAGCAGGTAAACTGTATAACGTGAAATAACTCTCAGTACATGTGTTGCTACATATTTATTAGAATAAACACACAATGACATTACTTAGCTTATATCACGCGTGTTCATTTCATTTGTTTAACAGTTGAATATTATATGATAAATAAAATAATTGCATTAGATTACTATTCAAACTTCAACCCTCATTCTAACTTTAAAATCTATAGGGTGGAGCCCTACAGACGGATATGAATAAAACCATGCTTACAACCTTCCTTGTTAACATTAAGAGAGATCTAACCTCCTCAATATTACAAACACCACTATTTACAGCTGTTAGATTGAATAGATTCCAAAATTGTATAGATACCATTATTTACATTTGAACTGGTGTTCTCTTTTGATTAGTTTAAATCTCTCTCCATGTTATTCTTATGGTCGAAAATCGTACTTTGAAGGCTTCCCTTCAAGGTATAATTTATTGAAAAATGGAAACGTTATTCCACAACTAGGAACAAAGGCAACTTTTTTGACACCTCGCCGTTTAAATTGGTCAAGGAACAAGGGAAGAGTTGCGTTGAAAAAAACGGCTCCAGGAAAATGTGAGGCAAAACTTCAAGAAATTATTAAATAGGTAAAAATAAAAAAAGTTTCTATGTGTGGGATGTGTCTTAACTCGCTGAGTTTGGCGTCTGTCTGTGTGTTTAAAAAATACCTTATCTCCCAAACTGTATTAGATATAGTTTTGAAACTTTACATGAATATTTAAATTCACACCACCTAATGTACTGTAAAAAAATGGAATAATATTTTCAACCGTTTCAAAAATAGCGGCCGTTTAAAAATTTTAATGCTAAATTTCATGGAAACCAAAGCACATACAAAAAAAATTATCACGATACCTAATATGTATTACCTAAAACAAGGCAAATCTTTTTGATACCTCATTTGTTACAATCGGACAGTAAATAACTGAGGAAATTTTATTTTTCTGATTGTGTGCAAAACGTGTTTACAATGTTCGTATATTGTGTCTATTAGCTTGAACGAAACTACCAATCAAATTTTGCACACAATCAGAAAAATAATATTTCCTCAGTTATTTACTGGCTGATTGTAACAAATGAGGTATCAAAATATTTGCTATGTTTTAGGCTAAATATTAGGTGTCGTAACAATCTTTGTTTTTTCTTCGGTTTTCATGAAATTTAGCATTACAATTTTTAAACAGCCGCCATTTTGAAACGTGTGAAAATATTATTTTATTTTTTTAGAGTACATTAGGTGGTGTGAAGTTAAATATTAATGTCAAGTTCAAAACTATATCTTATACCGTTTGTGAGGTATTTTTTTAAAACAAACAGATATACAGACAGACGCCAAACTAAGCGAGTTAAGACACATCTCCGTAGAAACCTTTTTGTTTATTTTTACCTATTTAATCATTTCCTGAAGCTTTACCCCACATTTTTTGAACACTATGGATAAAATAAAGAGTTGAGTGGGATGGAATTGTATCACTAGGAAGGGAGTTGAGAAGGGATATTTCACAAGGCAAGCTAACTACATACCCAGAGGGATGGTCGACTGTTTATATTTACCTCCCTTAACACTGGGTCCTACCTCTCAGCTTCTTATCTATGATATCCATCGAACGGTTTCCTTGGTCCAAATACGGCATTTATCTAATAAAATGTGAACTACTTGTTATAATAAAATGTTCTTTCATTTATTAGGCACACACTCGTCTAGCATTAACGTAATATAAGGACGTAAATATACAGTACGGTTTACATTACAAACACGAGAATGTCACAAATAAAATGAATAAAGTTTATCGTTCCCAGACCAGAGGCAATCACAAAGTAACAAGATCAACAAGTTTTAATAATTAAAGTGATCATTTCATTCATATTTTTCGGTTTCATTCCAGCAAAAATATGCATTTAAAGCTTACCTACAACGAAGGCATTAAAAACAGATTATTCCAATTTCAATACTCATTTTGAATACAAGTACGTACATATACAAAAATATTTTTTTAGTTCATTAACAATTTGTTTATTAACATTTTAAAATTAACTTCTATAGCATTTACTGAATTAAAGCAAATAATTTGAATAATGATTTTTGATTTTGAGAAAATGTGAGTTCACAAAATGTTCCAACAATTACTTATAACATCTTTAAGGTGATTCTCCTTCCATAATTACATAAAGTTGTTGCTTTGGTTGCTATATTTTTTCTTTTTATGTAAATTTATCACGTAAAACTTGTTATGAAATTAAATACGAAAACTATCAGTAAACCAACGTCAAAATTAAGTCCACAAAGAACACTAAAAAGGGCTTAGCCTAGTTTAAGGAACATATATTGAATTATTGTACTTGTTACGTCAGTTAGATTATCGTAAGTAAAGCGCTTTATGGATATTTCAAGTCATAATATTATATATTTTGTAAAATTAATAACAATTTTTAACGAGCAAAATGAATTAAACTTGTAGATACAGCAAGTTTCGATACTTTCTTTTTTTAATTTTGCTTTGATTGTTGTATTTCTGTATTGCATAATATGTTTGTGAATATAAAAAAATAAAAAAATATATTTATGTATTGAAAACATTCCTTTAGATATTTAGACATTTTTATTTTACTCATCAACTCATATGGTCTACAAGGCCTGTGCGTCACCCTTATTAAGTGTAATAGTGTAGTAAATTGTAATAGAAATGCTGTTATATTATTGAGGGAATGCTCTAAGCTGCCAGGACTTTGAGCCCGAATTAGAAGAGTGCAAGTTTTAAGCCTGCCTGGACTGGAATTATTTATCAGTTAAGTTCACCTTGTACCAAACTGGGTTTCTCCCTTAATCTTAATCCCTTAATAAGTTCCCCGCACAGATCTGTATCCCCTTAAGTATTATTCTCCGGTGAATATTTTATCATAGTCGGCACAACGACTCTGTACTTCGCGTTGCCTTTGAAACTACTTGGAACTCCATCGGCAGTTAGTAGACTGGTTGACGTCTTCCCTTTCGTCCCCAGACTGTTGTGAACTGAACAGTCGTGGCAGTTTACTCTTTCTTCCCTACGTTTAACAATAGGTGATGCCCTCATTTCGCAGTTGAACTTACATACCTGTCATACCCACATTTAAAAAATTATATTTTTCAAATTGTTATATACTCTATAAAATAAATGTGAATAGGTCACCGTGAGATTAGAATTTTCAACTGATTTGCGGATACTTAAAAATATTTTATTAGACTAATACTGTCTCTTAAATAAATACTATATTATCATAATTAATTGTTATTTAAATAGTTTAATTCAGGAAATAGGTTGAAAATATGATCGTATGACGTCCATAAAATTATATCCTCTTTTTAAAAAAGTTTAAGTTTAAAATGTTACATTCAGGAACTAGAGCTAAAATCTTCATTTCAATTTAACATTGATCTTATGGAGAGTGAAATCCAACATGACAGAAGTAGAAGAATCTTAAAATAAGCAACTCGTTATTAATAGTTTAATGACTAAAAATAATAATAATATAACTTTCTACCAGTTCAATGAATCGTAATATTATAATGGGCGAACAGTGGCTGAGTGGTCTTAGGCGTCAGGGCTTTGAGCTTGGGTTAGAGATAGCGGTGGTTCAAATCTTTTTCCTAGACTGGAAGATTTATCAGTAATATTCTCCTTCTACTGTACTGGTTCACCCCCTTACTCTGTCTGAACATTTTTCTCGCGAAGATTATTGGGCAGAGTGATGTTTAGAAGAAGATCGGCCTATCTTTTAAAAAAGAAATCTATATTTATAAAAGAGGATGTTTGTATATATGTATATATATATGTTTGAAGTTTATGCGCTGCCAAACCATCCAACCGATCGCCATGAAACTTTAGGATGTTGTCCTGTATACTCCCGAGATGGTTTCTGTGAGGTTTGATGCAGATCCGTCCACAGGGTCCCGCCCCACGGGCTCCTAAAGATCCCATGTTATTCAAATGGAGAATCTGAATTGTTTACAAAAAACATATGACTGTGTGGTTTAATGTAGTTTCACATGCCATAAGCAGATTGAAGTTCTCACAACAACAGTACTGTATATGTTTTGATTTATTGTAGTTCTACATTTCAACTTGAGAGTGTAGCACACAATACTTTTACTTGATCAGGTGATCTGTATTTGGTGTTAACCTTTTTTCCTTGGTAATTAAAACATGTGGTGAAACGTAGAAATAAAAAATAAATAATTATTTGTTTTGCAGTTTACTTTTTATGACATGCCTCCTAAAAAATCTAATATTGGTAGAAGAAGCAAAAATGCTCGAATTCTTTCAGCTATTAGGTTCTAAATCAAACTCAATATTATGACCGGCGAAGCGGGTGGGTACAGCTAGTATATATATATACACACATATAATTTAAAATCAAACAACATTGACATACGCAATTTAAAGAAAATATATTTTCTTCGATTGTAAGAGTGGCCAAAGATCCCGACGAGGAGCCAAATGCCAAATGTGCTGCCAATATCCCTTAAAGTTTATGTGCCCATTTATGTCCCGGGCATGCACGACAGCGATATGCTGAGCTACTGTCATCCCTCTATCCCATCCCCATGTCGTATTTCATAATATCCCTATATCCTTGAGCAACATTTTTATTTGTTTACACTTTCATCTTTTTTTTATTTCGTCCAGTAACTTCCAGATTTATTGTTAGATTTGATATTGTTAGCTTTATTAGTATACAGGGTGACAATTAAGTCTGGAACCCCTTTTTAACTATTAAACCAAAACAGAGACAAATATGAAAGTTTATACACCATTAATGGTGGACAGTAACCTACGTTTTTGTTCAATTACCGACCGCATGGCGCCTTTTGGGGACGGCCCTCAAGGAGTCAGAACAAAATCTTTAATGAGATCCTATGTCAAGTTGTACATAAATTGAAAGGTCAGTGTACTGAAAACAATGCCGCAAACCGGACTTCAAAAGGTTGATCCAGTCGGAAGAAATTCTGTTTTAGTTTTAAAACTATTCCAAACTGTAAAACTGCAGTTGCGGTTGTAAAAGCCTCCCACTGCATTTTGAAGGAAGTCACGAGGAATATCTTAAGAGATTTTATATATGAGTTGTCTTAGGTGTGCCAAATATCGAAGCTTAGTACGAAAAAATTTATCTTTTAGGTATCCCCAAAGAAAAAAATCATGCGGAGATAAATAGGGGGAGTGAGCAGGCCACTCTACTGCACCGCGTCTTCCTATCATCCTTTGAGGGAATATTGTATCCAAGTAATGTCTATCGTCAACGCCATAGCGTGATGGTGCTCCATCTTGTTGGAAATAAATTTTTGGAATTGTGGGCCAAGTCTAGCTTGTAGGGCAGAAATTATCTCATTATAGATCATTTCTAGGTAAAAGACAGCATTTAAATTACCATTGATAGAAATGGGCCTAACATTCGGTTTCCAATAATATCTGCCCAAAAATTAAGTTTTTGTGGGTGCTGTGTGTAGGCCACAGCTATGCTTCATTATTATTGTTATTCTTTCACTTTCACTAAGTGACATAACTGTAAATAACGAACACAAAATTATACGATTTTAAATCTGGAAATTTAACGAACCTTTTGAAGTCCGGTTTGTGGCATTGTTTTCAATACACTAAGACCTTTCAATTGATGACAACTTGACATAGGCTCTCATTAAAGATTTTGTTCTGACTCCTTGTGGGCCGTCCCAAATGACATCATGCGGTCGATAATTGAACACAAACGTAGGTTACTATCACCAGTAATGGTGTAAGAACTTTCATGTTTTTCTATGTTGTGGTTAAAAATTAAAAAAGGGGTTCCAGATTTAATGGTCGCCCTGTATAACTTGCTGTAAATACATATATTATAATTAAACAATATTCAGTCGTTTAATTATAATATATATAAAGTGAATCCCTCTAGTCTGAGGAAGGTGACCGTGGTTCACCGAAATCGATCACCATAATATTTGTGCATTTTGTACTTGTATTGTAATATATTTGTGCATTTGTGCTTATATTGTAATAAATTTGTGTTGTGTGACGTTTACTTGTACTGTATATATACCAACACGTATTATGCTAATTAAAAAAAAAATCTAATAATAAACTTATTTGAGAACAACACGACCTACATCAGCTTACGTCAAAGAAAATAATATATAAACATTAGAAATAGATTTATATTATATATATATATATATATATATATATATATATATATATATATATAATAGATCTAAAGTTTGCATAAACATCAATTTATTAATATACTGTATACACCAAATTTCCCGTAATCTGGATAGCTGTTTGTGTGACTATATTTTGCGAAACAATTTGGGACCTAGTGATAACCCAAATTTCTTTGTACTGTCATACAGTTTGTTTTCTCAACAATGTGTGTTCAACTATAATTTTCAACAAAATTACATTTTCGTTTTTATAGAAATGATCAATTAAACACCCGTTTTATCCCATTTCAAACATGTAATACATATAAAGTAAACATTATACCCATATTAAATATATCTTATCGCGTATGGCCTAACGTTTTACATAATCATAGATTGCATGTCAGGGCTGCCGTAGCTGAGGGATGGCTTGTCTTACAGTTTGTCCGGGTTCGATTCCCGGCGTGGCCATTAGTCTTGTGCCGTTCCTTGGTTTGGAAATCACGTAGGTTGTTGGTCCAACGATCCTATAGAACTATAGAAGTAGGTGAGGGGAACTATCTCAACTATTGGGCTTATTAAAATTTACACGCCCTTTGATTTTTTTTAAATTTACTCCGTAGTTTGGAGGACCAACCCTTCCTTCACTGGCACAGACGACGTTCCGAATGCCTCGTTAGCAAAAGTAAAGAAAGAACAAGTTGCAACAAAATAAAAAGCCCGTTCGTTAGGATTCCCCTCAAATTACCCCCATGTAAGCGACCAAATCAGACTCACCCACGTCCCATATCACACAAAACTACAGTCATAATCAAAAGGGTGCATTTTACCCCTACCCTCTCCCACGTCACATAATAAGTACGTAAATTGTACAACAGTTTGTGTTTCACTTACTCCTTTTCTCTCTATATTAGTTTCTTTTTTATTTTCCCTTAAGAGGCACACTATCAACGTATGTTTTTTATTAGATTCCTTTCTATATACCCTTATAAATAACTCCTATATCTTATTGTTCTGTTAGTAAAACGGTTTAGGTGATGTTAATGGTAAATAAATTCTTAAAAATTTAATTCAATGCAATTTAATTGTTGGATGTAGCCAGTATACATTCAAAATAAATCCAACTAAATCTGAGGTCATTTAAAAGTAAAAAATTCATAACAGAACTTTAAAAAACACGTTCTGAGATGGTCACCACCAAATTATATAAACAGTTCAACCTTGAGAACACTAATTCATTTTTATAAAGGCATCTTTATTACGTATATAAATACTAATCAACTAATGTGAAAGTAGAAATTTCAACAATATAAGAACATATTTGTGACTTATAATTTGTGTTTTAGAAAATATAAGCATTAATTCCAATTTTTTTTCTTTTTAAAACTATTTATTTTAATAGGATTGTATTGTTTTTTTACTTTTATTAAGATTTTTGATGCATCATATTTGCAATATTTTGGCTAATTAGAAAACCATTTTTGTATTTTGGAAAAGTTTAAATGTGTTTCTATGGCATTATTCAACAAAAAACTAAAAACTGAGTTAAGGAAATCATTGGACTGTCGAATATAAAAACAATAGCTTCAACAGTAGTTTAGGGGCTGAGGAAATGAGTTTTTGAAGTCCGCTCGACGATCTACGAGACATCTTATACATAAATATGTGCATTATTTAATACGTATAAGTTAATATTCAAAGTTACATAAAACAATAAAAATAAATATTATTTATTAATATATACAGGGTGGAAAAAGTAAGGAAAAGCTTTCACATATTTTGTATGACTTCACTTGTAAAAGCTAAATGTTGTACATGATCATAGTAACAACGAACACACCTTTTGACGTTGTTGGTGACATTTCAACTTATCAGGCGCATGACCCACGAAGGAGTTGAACGAAAATCTCCAATGTAGGCTTAGGTCAAGTTTGGTATCAAATAAAAGGTCTATTCAATAGAAATTAATTACCGTAAACCGGATTTCGAAAGGTTTATCCTTTTCAGAGAAGTGGTTATTTAAATCTCAACGTAACTAATTTGAACAATATTATTTCTTCGCTATTTAACGGTTTCAAGTAAATTATTCTGATAAAAAATTATACTTTTTATCAGAATAATTTGAACACAATTACTCAAAGAATTACATTATCAAATTATGTATAGAAACAAATAATTAGGTTGTTGTGAAAGCGTTTCCATACTTTATTCCACTCTATATTTTAAATATTATAAATTTATGTTCTTATTAAATAATTTATGGAATGAATTATACCTTATGATACATACATACAAATATACGGAAAGTAAATTGTTTTTATGACTATTTGTATATTGTTAAATACATATACATTCTATATAAATATCAAAAGCTAAAATGTAACTCAAAGTTTGAGTTTTTATCGTGCAAGTAAGTAGGTTTATGGAAACCTCTAAGTAAAGGTATTAAGTTCAGAGGTGACTCGAGAGATGTGTTGAGAAATCGTGACTTATCGCAGAGTCATCTTTTCTATTTCTTCATCAGCTGTTCCTCAATGTTTCAAGTGTCGTTCACGGTGGCACATTTAATTAAAATGCTCCTTATTTAAAGGTTTTCTCCAACTAAATTAATTCAAATGCGTTGCGTTTTTTAAAATTTATTCATATCGCTGAATATAACAGATTGCACTTAAAAACAGCATTTCTATCAGGGATTCTGTACGGTATATATATTTACCCTTTATATTATATGTTATTTTAATAATGAAAAGATATAATTATAACTAAAACATTGCAATTACATAACTCGTTGGAGACTATCGTCCGATATATTTGGAAGGTAAGAAATGTTTGAAAAATTATTTCTTTTAACACATTTTGAGTGACTTTTCGCGAAGTAAATAACGTAGATAAATAATAATCAAGGTAACAAAATATAATATATTTGACATGAAATTCCTATACACTATCTGTTTAATTGTGATTTATTGTTTTGAGTAATTATGAGAACCTCATCTCTATTAACGATATATATAGACGAGAGCTGTTGTTTAGTATATATTCCCTAAAAAAAACACGTAGGTTTACTTCTAAATGTTTTAACACCATAGGCAGGGTTGGTTTTAGATCAATTTCCAACACACTTCAAATTTATTTCTAAATATGGGTATAAACTTACCTATTGATATTTCCACCTAAACGCCAATGTTATCAAAGCTAACAAATAATAGACTCTACAGTGTATCAAATAAAAAATATATTGAAGATTATATGAACTATGATTATTAAAATATACCTATTTCCCAAAAATTCTGCAAAAATATTCAAAAAGGCCTGAAAAGTTTGGATTTGAAATGTAATGAAAAATGTATTTATTGTATATACAAATGACGAGGTCAGTACTACGTCACCTTAACCGGCTTACCTTTGAATTATAGATCGGGTTGAAAAGGGTAGTTTTTTTAATGAATTGAAATAAATATGCAACCAAATAAAATTTACTCAAAATGGGAATGAGTACCATTGGCCGGTAGTTGACTAAAATATTCATTCAGCACATGTACACACAAAGTGCCCTCTAAAAGTGTTGTTATGGTCCACTTCATACGGGATTCATACGATAGTTAGTTGTGTTTGAGAGGGACATACCTCAATGAGGGAGTTAATGACACTAGCTGACAGCTATCCACCATTAGCAACTGTAGTCAAACACCCTTCACAGTTGCCTAAGGGAAGTTGTACTGGAAATGTATACAAAAGAATATATTTTAATTTATATTATACTTTATCTTAAATACTGTAAAATGTTTATAGAAGAATATGTAATTAAGACATTTCATTACAATTTTGTGTGTATTCTAATGCCGTCGATAGAACAGTTTTTGTCAGGTATTTGTTTGAAAAATTTGTTTATAATTGGAACACATTTTTACATATAAATAAGGATTGTAAGAACGAATGTGCTGGCCACATATTTGTTAATTATGACAGTTTTTATACATGTTAACATAAATATGTTTATTATGTAAGGGTTAGGTACAAAATCGAACTGCTAATAATTGAATAAATAATAATACATATTAAGCGTGACTTTCTGTTGTAAGAACACTTTAACAAACATTTGAAATTTTGATGAACAGAAATGTTGCATATCATAATAAGTAATTACTATAGTTTTCTTTCGCCTTTTGGCTAATTTTAGACATTTTATCAGCATAAAATGGTTGTTTGATATCCACCTGAGAAAATTTTAGTTTAAATCAATGCTCCAAAATAATCTCCTCTATCTTTAAAAATGGTTGATGAACAATGGATGTTAGATATTAACTCCCCTGCGATATCTGACGGTACACACAATTACTTTTACGAAGAGTTGGACTTGAAAAAGGTGAAAAGGTGAAATGGATTATGTCAAGTAAATAATGTTTTGGTTATACAAGAAAACAAATGCTTATTTTTTGCAAACGTGAGTATAACAAATCATTTCGTCAATATATGGGTGATTATGATGTCATATGAGTGGTGAATACAGATAAACGAGTGTAATTATTGTTTCTAACTAAGATCGACTGCTCCTTAGACGATCTATTCGTTAATGCACTATTGATTGCCCTCATAGGAAACCAAGAGACATTCGACCACGTAGTATTGGTCTCATTTTCGGCTAACTGACAAGCCTAATACTCAGTTCTCTACCCTGAACTATATACTCTGTTATGAAACTATGATCAAATCATATCGTCATCTATATACCTAACACACTTATTCATATAAGATTTTGATTCTACTCTGATAACGCAAATATTAATTGTTTCTCTTCCTATGACATCGTTAATCTTAAAACTTAGGCATAAGCGGCTAGTGTCATAACTAGAATATATTTTCCTGTGACAACCGCGTCATGGTACCTGTCTCAACGATACATCACAGCATGGGCGAAACGTCTGGTTATCTTGTACACAATGTAGATAGCACCTTGACGTGGTTGTCACCGGAAAATATAGATCCTAGTTATCGTTTCCATCGTTCTTTGATTATGCAATAAGGTGTCAAAATTCGCTTCATAGTTATATTACATACGTAATCAGAGTATTTCGAACGTACATTATAAACTTCATTATTCATTTATAAGATGCCGATCGTAGATATATGGGCGAATATGAGGAGTGAATGAGTGTAGATGAACGAGTGTAGTCATTGTTACTATCTGAGTTTGACTTAGCTCAGAAAGGGCTACTTATTAACAGCCCAATAGCCAGGGAAACTATGGGACCTACAGCTTTACGTGGAATCCGAACCACGCAGTGTTGGTCTGATTTTCAGCTGACTGACAAGTCTGACTCACAGTTCACTTCCCTACACAACATCTAATTACTAAGTTAGTAACTTTATTGGCTAACTAGTGTCCTCAGAACTGTTTTACTATCGTGTTGTCAGTTAATAGTTGAATATTTTGGCATCGACTAGAGTCATCAATAGATATTAATGATCGATGAGATGCGGCCGTTCAGCCGTGACAATATTTATTACAAAGCTATTAGGCTATGTGAATGGCCGCCATTTATATATACAGTTGGTTGGTCCTCATCAGTATGCTGTGTGGGGTCCGACATAGCATTTGTCACCGGAGTGACTGTTTCATTAACTGGATGATATCAGTTAGATATGCAAACAAACTTCCCATAAATATCAGTTAATTAGTTACGATGATGGAGCATCGTATCTAGCTTTAATATTGTTTTAAACAAAGATTAAAACAAAATATAAATGAACCAAATCACGTTACTTAATTGTTAGTTCATAAATAAGTTACAAGTTGCTGTTTTATAAAGTAGAATAAAACTCTTAAAATATTACATGATGTAAATATGTGTTTAATGGTAATATTTGTACAGTTTATTGAGTTCAGCATTTATTAAACTGAAAATTAACAAATGAATGATTTATTTATGAAATGAAGCCATATATAGTAAAGTTAAGATTTATTTACCTATCTTTAATGAACATGTTTAAGCTTTAGAATAGAATTAAAAATAATATCAAGGTATTTAGGCCTGGTAAAGGCGAGTGTAATTAAAGGCCAGATTTTTCCTCTTCTTCCCTGATAATTATTTGTGAATTAAACTTATACTAACTTGGTCTTGTGCGTGTGTGCTTATAATACGAGATATTTGCTCGTATTATAAGCATTTTGATATAATGCTTGATATGTGCTCGTATATGTAATAGATATTTGAATAGGTTCAAGCATCTATCAATGAAATAATTTGTACTATTTTACACTATTGGTAAAATTTCAGCACTGTATAGTATAATGTTTTATTTAAGAAAATAATTATTTTAAAATCAGAATTACGAAAACATTTGTGAAATGTTAAGCGTTAGATAAAGTAAATTGTTGATACGAGTGGACAAACGTTAGTTTCTAACATTCACAGTCGGTGAGTATGAAAGCGGCTCGCTTTGTGGTTGAGGGAGTTTAAATATACCCCGTTGGCGTGAAGAGGGTTTAGTGACAGCGGACAGCATTTTATACTCTTTGAATTCCACTGAGTGTATTCGTTGAATTAAACTGACCCTTTAAAAAGAGATAATCCTTTTAATACCAAGCAAAAGTCATTTCTATAAACATCCGGCTCTTAGTTTTGTTTGTTTTTAAATTTTTTATTTTTGTATTGTTTCGTTAAATGTATTTGTAAGAACACACTAAAAATTTTTAGCTTTTACTTTAGAGATTAAAATAATCCCAGAAAAATCTCGTTGTATTTGTATTTGTTCAAAATAATTTAAAATAAAATACCACTGTTCACACTATAATTAAATATTCATTAATTATGTACCCTTCTAACCTTCCTTGCGTCGTGTATCTTTCTGGTCTGAGGAAGGTAAAACATGGTTCCATTACCACAATATTTGTATTTTTTTAACTTATGTTTTTTATTTGTTTTTTTTTTTATTATTATTTTTTTATTAGTAAAAATAACAACAATATCATATCAACAAGAAAAATAGAATTAATGGTGTCATCCTATGTTTGGTTATATTTGTTTTATTATTTTGAACCTGATAGTTGAGTAAATATACCAGTTTAATTCTCAATAATTGTTGCGGTAAAGGATTTTGTGATTTAATCATTTATATTTATAGTCTAATTTAAAATTTCACTGTAAATAAATATATTTTTGTTCGTACGCTACAAGTAGTAAAAATAAATTTCATAATTACTGTTGTTAAGTCCAGAGAGTTAATTTTCATTCAATGTTATTTGTATGGATAATTTAATTTCCCTCTACCAATATGAAGGGAAATTTACTAAATTTTTCTAAACTGAAATAATCCAGCCAATAACAAATTTAATATAGGTCTATAAACATTTAAGTTTCGTTTTTCTGTTAGACGTAATACATCACGTCGTTTAAGTAATCACTGTACGGCTCGCCTCAGTCCCATGCTTTTTACATTGTTTTGATTCCTTTTTTATCGCTTGCTTTAGAGATAATTTAAACTTTATACGAAGTTAAACAATTAGTAATTAATTGTATCTTTGGAAACATGAAAAGAATTAACTAAATAGGTCAATAAAATTGAACACAACTAGTAACAATAACAGAGCCTTAAAATAATAATTATTCAGTTCGAACTTACCGAGAAAGATATTTAAGTATACTTTTCTAGCCTTCGGACCCACCCAATAATACTCTATAAAATATAAATGAATTTATTTATAAACGATCATTTGCCGATCTTTAATAGAAACGTAAATTAATATCTTATTTAGATTACTTTCTTGTTGAAACTTTCATGTCAATATAAAAAAGAAGATATATTTCATTGACCTCTAAACCATAGTTAAATAATGCTACGAAAAATGTTAACTATCTTACTTTTTAACTCCTTGAGAGTTAAAAAGTTTTTAATTCTCAAGGAGTCATAAATTTTCACACATCTCTCAACATTTATTTTACTTTATTAACGAAAGTTCTCCAAAGATAATAAAATATCTTTAATACTGAATTATAGATGTACACCCTTTCTTAAATAACATGGAATAATACTAATTTATTAAGCACATAATCGTTGCACAATCAATAATGCAATTAATTAGATTATTATCGTTATTGAACGTCTAAACTAATTTTATGTAACCAGTAAATAAATGAGCGTTCTCATAAGTAAAATACACAAGTCAAGATAACCACTTGTGAATTATGATAGAGTGTATGAATTCAAATTGACGTTAAATCGAATCGTCTATTCACGTCTAACACAAATGTTGTGATTCAAAAAAATTTAAACTAATTTGGGCTTGGTTGATGAACTTACTCACTCGCCGATGGGGAATCAATAACCAGTCTCACTCATATGGGACGAGAACAACGGGCAGAGATGTGAGATATACGTGGAAGTCATACCAGAGTAGAAAGAATATCGCAACATTAGATGTGGGGAGGTTTAGGCAGGGTTGGTTGACGAACTCTCTCACTCGCCGATGGGAAATCAATAATATGTCTCATATGGGACGTGAAATCACACAACGGGCAGAGAGATATGAGACATATGTGACGTCATACCAGTGTAGAATATCGCAACATTAGATGTGGGGAGGTTTAGGCAGGGTTGGTTGACGAACTCTCTCACTCGCCGATGGGAAATCAATAATATGTCTCATATGGGACGTGAAATCACACAACGGGCAGAGAGATATGAGACATATGTGGACGTCATACCAGTGTAGAATATCGCAACATTAGATGTGGGGAGGTTTAGGCAGGGTTGGTTGACGAACTCTCTCACTCGCCGATGGGAAATCAATAATATGTCTCACATGGGACGTGAAATCACACAACGGGCAGAGAGATATGAGACATATGTGACGTCATACCAGTGTAGAATATCGCAACATTAGATGTGGGGAGGTTTAGGCAGGGTTGGTTGACGAACTCTCTCACTCGCCGATGGGAAATCAATAATATGTCTCATATGGGACGTGAAATCACACAACGGGCAGAGAGATATGAGACATATGTGACGTCATACCAGTGTAGAATATCGCAACATTAGATGTGGGGAGGTTTAGGCAGGGTTGGTTGACGAACTCTCTCACTCGCCGATGGGAAATCAATAATATGTCTCATATGGGACGTGAAATCACACAACGGGCAGAGAGATATGAGACATATGTGACGTCATACCAGTGTAGAATATCGCAACATTAGATGTGGGGAGGTTTAGGCAGGGTTGGTTGACGAACTCTCTCACTCGCCGATGGGAAATCAATAATATGTCTCATATGGGACGTGAAATCACACAACGGGCAGAGAGATATGAGACATATGTGGACGTCATACCAGTGTAGAATATCGCAACATTAGATGTGGGAGGATTTTCCTACCAGGCTACATTTCTGTTGACAGGATTTTAAAATCAAATCATCTTACAAAAGTAGACTGAAGTTTCGTTGTAACCAGATAAAGGGATGAAATATAAATAGTAATAATCGTTTTCCGTCCCACCCTTTTGGGTCATTTATTTTGAGAGATCTCTCCCTATCAAAAGGGTTGTTTCTGCGAGCATTATTGTCTAAACATTGTTTATTATAACATCATTTACGAATGAAAATAAATTAACTCCTGCAGCATTAATTAATTTAAATTTTCTGCCTTTTTACAAGTACAAATACAATTTTATTATTATTCCAGAAACATTATAATCCAGCACTATAAATAAGAACAAATGATTTAGACGTTTTAACATGTTTTTATTTTTTCGGCCACTGAGAACAACAACAAATATGTTAAGCCTACGGTTACATACACGTCTCACGGCTGCTCACTACAGAATGTATCACTGTAATACTTGTAATAAACAGTGAGTGATTTATTTGTCTTTTATTCGCAGTATTAAGTGTATATGAAAGCTCTACATCTTGCTCGGTTCTGATTTTGATCAGTTACCTATATTATGGAAGTTTACCGAATAAAATACCGATAAACGTAATTCAACAGTTTTTATTTAGATGTTTAAAACATTTTATTAAAGCTGCAACGTAAATCAGTTGCCCTAATTTTATATCCGAGCGCTTTAATTACTGATAGTTATTTTTATTTCGAAGTAATAATTAAAAATCGCATAAAACAGTCACACTAAATAGTCTATAAATTAGTCTAATAAATATAATAGGGCAAATAAAAATTCTGAAACTGTTAATGAAATTTAAAATGACGTAGATATTGTCTTATATTATCTTTACTGTGTTTATATTGGTCTAAAAATATAATATTAACTGATTTTCAAAGTGAATGTTAATTGTTTCTTTTGGACACGTTTGAATTCAATCACTGCAATCGTTATTTCAGTGCCTTCACTGTACAATGGGCTGGCAATTCCCGCAGTACTTACCTGCATCGAAATCATTGTTAGGTGCCGTTAGTAGGATTAATTAACGAATTGTCCTGCCTACAACCCAATAATGTAAAAAAAGGTTTGATTTTTTCGTATTGTTACGTACGTTTTCATGGGCCCTCCTACCTAATTAAGAAGTACTAACTCAACGTCCTAAGTACTTCTTGGTGTCTTGAAAATTGCAACTTACGTAATGCAGGCCTCACACAATCAAAAGTACGTCTTGACACCATCCCCAACACACGTTTTGACCAACCTATTATATAAACGTTATCTGTAATAATAAAACCTACATGAGTGCCATGTTGAGGATAAGTGAATTTAATCTCTGTTACAACATCAGACTGACGTTTTAATACAAATTGAGGTTAATCCAAAGACAAATAAAAATTCATAACATTAACTTGTCTTTCCATAGGGTTCAAATGAAACCAAGTTCCAGCGTAATATAAATTAATGAGCTACCAGCCAATTAAATAACCATTAATTCTACCCTGTAAAATGATAAGCGGCTGAAGAGTGAGATGTGGTTTAGAGCTGGCCACAAGCCTCATTTTCCTCAGCCATTACGGGTCTTCTTCGTGCTTTCTGCCATTTGTACGTTTTTATGACTCATTTCGACTTCTCAGTCCATTATTTCCCAAAGTATTCTTTCTTTGATGGCCAGACCTGACCTCTCCTATCTTTTTATCGCTTTTGCTTTGCTACATATAACAGTTTTATATCTTTATATGTTCTTAGCTGTAATTTAAATTTTAAATATTACTTCAAAAGAATAACTAAAAAGTTAATCTTATATTCATTAAACTATTAGACTAATTAGTTTTGCATATAAGATGATTTTGATTTGGAACAGTCTTCTCTCTCATTTAACCCCCAATTTTGTTTTATAATATGTTAAACTCATTTTTGTTAAACTATTGCTACTTTGTCTATAATGGACTTTTATAGTCGAATTTGTGGCATTGAGTTGTACTTGTAAAGATCTTTCATTTGATATAAAACAACCTATTCTCTCTTAAGATACCCCTGATAATAAATTATTAAGATTTTCTTTAAGTAAATATTTATTTTAGGCACATTATCAAATTTTTAAACGTCAATGCCTAAATCTATGATTTAACAAACGAATCAATTGTTTATGAAGGTCAAGGTTGCAAATTTAAGCAGCCGCCATTTTGTATAGGCATAAAACCGTAAAGTTGGCTTTGAAGTATTGTATTTTCTTATTTAGACCTTTATTTTGATGTATAACTAAACCTAATCCTCATTTGAGATTTGGCTCTGAATCCTTGTGGACCCTTCCCCTGATGAAACAAAAACATAAGACACATACAAAAGTATATATTTAATGATAATATTGATAAACCAAATATAGTTGATTTATGAGTTATGCTTAAAAACTAAATAAACCTTTCCTGTACTTTTTAATGTCAATGTAATCTCCGCCACTTACCTTATACTTCGACAGGCCTGTTTTAGTTCCCTACATTTTCCATCCTTTCATTATTTCTAGAAAGTATAAACTCAGTATTCAAGATAATATTCAAGCATTTGCCTCCAGGTAACCTTTTACTCAGAATATGTTTCTACTCCCGTTGGAATGCTGCCAGCACTCTCTTCAGACACTAGATCAATTACTCTACTAGACAGAAAGGTGTACTACATGTGTACGGTGGGTTATAAAACATAATTGGCTCTTTATAAAACATAATTGGCTCTAAAGTGACATTCGGAGTCATTAATGTATTCTGGGTGCCTTGTACAATTAGAGGGAGTGATGGCAAAAACGTTATGGTGTCGTTAGCATGCCGGAGTGCTCAGGGTGG
Organism: Stictocephala bisonia; assembly: GCA_035578905.1. Taxonomy (NCBI): domain Eukaryota; kingdom Metazoa; phylum Arthropoda; class Insecta; order Hemiptera; family Membracidae; genus Stictocephala; species Stictocephala bisonia. The sequence continues at coordinate 687,872 of JAQJVL010000074.1, read as the reverse complement.
AGAATTGATGGGGAGGACGTGTGGGGACTTTAGTGGGGGGCTGCGGCCATCAGGGAATTACGGCGACTGGGGCAGAGGCGAGACACCCTTAAAAGTATGTAATGGAATGCTTCGATCACATATTATGTGAAGGCTTCAAAATAAATCTAGGGGCTGCTAAACATTTTGGAAGTTATGATGAAAAAACCAACATTAAAAGTGTAGTAAAATGTACTCTATTTACTTAACCATACCATAACAAAAGTATTTTCTATTTATAGGTAAAGGAATTTCCTAACAGTAAGTAAATAAATGACCTCTTAGGCTAAGCCTGTCCAGATGATTTGTATACCTTGCTTTTATATGTATAATGTTTTAAATAATTTACTGTAGAACATGAGCTAAATCTTCTCGGTTTAGAAATACCTTTTAATGGTTGAATTATACATGTATCACATATTTTAATCTTTTATTTAAAAGGCTTTGATGATATTATAATATTGGTGTTGTCAAAATGGTGTCAAACACGGATATTGATCCTAATAAATAAAGTAATTTCATGTTACATGGTTACTCTTGAATTAATTATCATAATAAAAAACTATCAGTCAACAATTTTACTATTATATTTAATAATAAAAATATAGTGATGACATAACTGAAATTTATGAAGTTCCAGTTAACATTGGTTAAAATATAAATGTAATTTATTCTCATATAAAATTTTTTACGATTTCAGGTACAGTCATGGAAAATAGTAATTTAAGTAATTTAATGTGTGGACTTTTTATTCCTAGAAATGATATTTTTCAAATATAAAAAAGGATGTCTGATATCTAATAAATTAGTATTTAAATATTTATGAAACTTGATGATCAAAAACTACTTATTACAAATATTTGCATCATTACGATTACTAAATTAAGTGCAGTTTTTCACATATTCATTTTGCAACTGATATTTGGTCTCGCTGTTAGTTAAAACTACAATGCATAATGCAAATTTTTTACAAAATTTTATTCAGTATCAGTAACCATGATTAATGTACAAAATATTTGTTTTTTACGTAGCTATCCGTATTTTCATTACCCCAGTTACAAATAGTTATCCTACAAAAGTTTCAGATTAAAAATTTCTTTATTTTATAGACGTAAAAATTAGTTTTAAATGGAAATAGCGAGGAAAGTCCATATTTATGATTTTACGTGATATGTCTTTATTAACCACTAAATAAATGCAACCGTTTTCAGGGAATCCTTTTCTTTATATTTGGACATTGATCTGTTTACTCCGGATAAACGTGGTTATCCGGAATGTCATAACTATGTGAATTCTGTTACTCCTGCACCAATTACCTCACATAACCATGATGAACCAATTACCTCACGTAACCATGATGAACCAATTACCTCACGTAACCATGATTGACCAATTACCTCACGTAACCATGACGAACCAATTACCTCACGTAACCATGATGAACCAATTACCTCACGTAACCATGATGAACCAATTACCTCACGTAACCATGATGAACCAATTACTTCACGTAACCATGATGAACCAATTACCTCACGTAACCATGATGAACCAATTACCTCACGTAACCATGATGAACCAATTACCTCACGTAACCATGATGAACCTACAGGTTTATGCATCTCAATAACTTCCATTTTTCTTTTTCTGCAAAAGATTTTAATTGTAACATTTTTCAAACACTTTTTTTATATTTACTATTTTAAATTAAATGTACGATTTGAAACGATCAACATATCATGTTGTCCTACAGGTTTTATTTATGTAAATGTTGAAAAATAATGAACTGATTATATACAAGTGAATTTTATATCTTTGCATGTAACAATGTTAAATAAAAATCATTAATATCCTTTAAGATAGTAATATAATACAAAGAAAATCCCTACAATATGTTACTGCTCTGTGTAATCCGAAACATATGTTTGTGGACATGAACATTTATGTTTTAACATTCCTACGTTGGCTACGGGGAAAAACTTTTAGAAACAAGATTTTAGTGCATAATCTATCACAAAATGTTGTCAGCAAAACTCAAAACATTCCCTTACATTGTTGCAAAAAAACACGCGTTTTTTTAAATGTTAGGTTTCGAAAGGTTTACCCTTTTTTACATTGTGCAAAGGGTATCCTTTCCACAAAATACAGTAAGTTAAAACAACTACTTAGGGGAAGACAAAAACAGTCAAAGGATTTCGTCGCCATTCAAGGCGCCACCAGTGTTTTACTAATTTCAAGCTTCCAGAGGGTTTCTACCCCTCTCCTCCCCCAGTCTGTTTGGCTTTATAAAGTATTAAATATATTTCACAGTGTAACAAACCCTTTGAGACAAAGAAGGTGTTATTCAAGGAACTTGTGTTCCAGATATTTTGTTTAACGTTCCTTTAGGCATTACAACTCTCGTATTTACATGCCTAACTGTTTATTACGTAACGCTCTCTCCAGGAGCAATCAGTAATTCCCTTTAGGGTGTAAATTAGCTTCATTAGGATAGTTTTTCCAGCTTTCTGTACAGGTAATGAAATTTAGAATGTACTTAACTGACAAATTAAAAATACTTTAAAACACTCATATTTAAACTAGATTTAAGTAATATCAGGAAATGAATCATAATAAGAAGTAATTAAAATCAAATATTAACAATTATTAAATGCTTGAATTGTATTATAACACCGCCAGGGTTTCTTATCTTCTAATTAAAGTACGGACATCTGATAATTAGAAAAATATGCGGTGGATTAGGTTTATTTACTACATGATTTTAATAAGGAATCGAATATTTAAAAGAATAATGTAACCACTTTCAATCATGATATATTATTAATGTCTACACTTGAATAAATATTCTATAGTATAATTAGTTCACAAGGTAAAATAGTATATAGTTGTACATTAGTGGATAAAAAACAAACACGATGTAACATACACAATTTATAACCTTTACCCTAGTCCTGCATTAGGATGGAAAACACACGGAGCCACTCAGAGAAAACTCAGTGAATGTGGATGAAGTGGTGGTGTCTAACGAACTGCGTCTCTCTGCCTTCTAGCCCTTAAACTTCACTCATACGATTGGAGACATTCGGAACTAATATTATTACATGATAATTCATTATAGTTGAAACCATATCGAGACACTCAGAGAAAACTCAGTGAATATTGATGAAATGGTGGTGTCTAACGAACTGCGTCTCTCTGCCTTCTAGCCCTCAAACTTCACTCATACGATTGGAGACATTCGGAACTAATATTATTACATGATAATTCATTATAGTTGAAACCATATCGAGACACTCAGAGAAAACTCAGTGAATATTGATGAAATGGTGGTGTCTAACGAACTGCGTCTCTCTGCCTTCTAGCTCTTAAACCTCACTCACACGACTGGAGACATTCGGAACTAATATTATTACATGATAATTCATTATAGTTGAAACCATATCGAGACACTCAGAGAAAACTCAGTGAATATTGATGAAATGGTGGTGTCTAACGAACTGCGTCTCTCTGCCTTCTAGCCCTCAAACTTCACTCATACGATTGGAGACATTCGGAACTAATATTATTACATGATAATTCATTATAGTTGAAACCATATCGAGACACTCAGAGAAAACTCAGTGAATGTGGATGAAGTGGTGGTGTCTACCGAACTGCGTCTCTCTGCCTTCTAGCTCTTAAACCTCACTCACACGACTGGATACATTCGGAACTAATATTATATCATGATAATTCGTTAGAGTTGAAACCATATCGAGACACTCAGAGAAAACTCAGTGAATATTGATGAAATGGTGGTGTCTAACGAACTGCGTCTCTCTGCCTTCTAGCCCTCAAACTTCACTCATACGATTGGAGACATTCGGAACTAATATTATTACATGATAATTCATTAGAATTGAAACCATACCGAGACACTCAGAGAAAACTCAGTGAATATTGATGAAATGGTAGTGTCTGTCTACCGAACTGCGTCTCTCTGCCTTCTAGCCCTCAAACCTCACTCATACGATTGGAGACATTCGGAACTAATATTATTACATGATAATTCATTAGAATTGAAACCATACCGAGACACTCAGAGAAAACTCAGTGAATATTGATGAAATGGTGGTGTCTGTCTACCAAACTGCGTCTCTCTGCCTTCTAGCCCTCAAACCTCACTCATACGATTGGAGACATTCGGAACTAATATTATTACATGATAATTCATTATAGTTGAAACCATATCGAGACACTCAGAGAAAACTCAGTGAATATTGATGAAATGGTGGTGTCTAACGAACTGCGTCTCTCTGCCTTCTAGCCCTCAAACCTCACTCACACGACTGGATACATTCGGAACTAATATTATACCATGATAATTCATTATAGTTGAAACCATATCGAGACACTCAGAGAAAACTCAGTGAATATTGATGAAATGGTGGTGTCTAACGAACTGCGTCTCTCTGCCTTCTAGCCCTCAAACCTCACTCACAGGACTGGATACATTTGGAACTAATATTATACCATGATAATTCATTGTAGTTGAAACCATACCGAGACACTCAGAGAAAACTCAGTGAATATCGATGGAATGTCTACCAAACTGCGTCTGTCTGCCTTCTAGCCCTCAAATCATCAACAACAACACCTCACTCACACGACTGGAGATATAATGATCTAATTAATACTAAAGTATTACGTTAGAAGATAGTACTGATATTATTTTGTATGGAAAAATCCTCAGTCCAGAGTTTGGAATAATCAGCTTTAATTATGTAAAAAGGCGTTAAAAATGTTTTTTGAAACTATTCTATGACTGAATAAATATAATTATATGACTGAATAAATAAATAGTAAGCCTTTATTTTAATAAAAATGAATTCGATGAGTTGTACATATTTTTAAAAGCAAAATTGGTATAAAAATATAATAAGGAAGAAAAGCAACTATAATAAGAATAAAATATAATAAGAAAAGGCTGTCGATTATCAGCATAATTCTGGACTAGTATTTGTCTTAATATTTACAATAATATTGAAAGAACCATCTTTATACTGTACTAGCTTTGATTCAACTACTTTACTTTTTGTGAAGAAAGTTGACCAATAATATGATTAAAAATAACTAAATACCATTATGACTAATACGAACCAATAATAATCAAAGATAACATGTTTTTTTACTTCATTTTTTAAAGTGTAAATAGATTTGGATATTTATTGAATATTTTGAGAAGAAACCCTATAAAATATTTTGACTTAGTGCAAAATGAAAACAGCCAACAGTTAACTAATTTGTTAGCAAGCAAAATATATCACATTTACAGGTATTACGCATTCAAGTAAGCCATCAAACATGAGCTCATCTCTCCCCAATACCACCCCTGCAGACAACAAAGGGTTGTAAATTATTTAGGGGAGGGGTCATGGACAGTGCCAAAATGCTATGTAATATAGGGGTGGTACATGGTTGACCAGGCGGGTATACAACAGTTCCATGTTTTGAAGCGGACATAAATTCCAATATGAGGATTGATATACAAGGATTACTTGGAGTGTCTATGTTATTGCATACAATATGACATTTTAATAAAGTGTAATTTTATTCTTGCGATTGCTTGAAAAAATATTGAACCAGATTTGTTGAGAGTTACAATTATTACATGAAGTTGAAGAACAGGTGTCATTTTTGTCAGAATAATAAATAAATAGCTGTATATTATTATACATTTTAATAATTATAGGGACACAATATTTATGGAAAGAAAACTGTATGCCTCAAATCATAGCTTATGAATTAGTATTCTTAATGTTTATGTCTTTTTTATTTAATTATTTATTAAGGAAAGCTTACAAAATGTTATAAATGACAATTATTCTTAGGGAGTTTTCTATGTTAGATATTGAAGGTGAAGGATTTTTATATTGATTGTAGACTTTTTTCTAATTTGCTTATGAACAGATGTGAAATTTTGTTTGGTATTCATAGTGCCCAAAATTGGAAATGTAAATTCTTTCTACCTCCTGGAAATCTTTATTTAAAAACCACATAAAAAAATAAATAATACATTTCTTATTGAACAACCAGCATAATGATATGAATTTATTTGTATACTATATACAATAACTTTTGAAAAAGTACCATGTGAAGAAAACCAACTTGTATCAATTTATTCAATGCAAAGTGAATGAAGAATTCGTTTTGTGTCGGAAAGAGAGGGGGGAGTCAACAGGGTAAAAATATTGCTCCGTGGAGCGAAAAACCTTTCAGCGGCTTAAATGGAACTTTGATTGGATTCAATATTCCCGTCTCAAAGACTATCGAGATAAAATATCTTACACATGTAGTAAATATAGTGCAGGTATAGGACAGTTTCAATGTCGATAACGTAGATTGTTGCATTAAAGTTACGAGCTTGGTACTTTAGTTTTATATAAATAAGAGAGCATGAAAGACTTTTCTATTACGTTTATCGTTTAGAAAAATAATGTAGTAATATAGTTCATGAGTGTTTTTCTTTCTTTCAACACGTATTATATACTGTATTACTCTTAAGCCAAGCTTCTAAAACACTGCATCCTTAATTTTATCGCATTTCTAAGTTATCTTTTTTACAATATTTTCCTGTCATTATTGACTAATTATTACATTTTAGGCTGACTTAAATTGAGCTAACATTTAAAATTAAAAAGCTCGTAGGAACTTGAACTCTATTTAAATTGGGAATAATTTTGTAAAATAAAAATAAAATACATACAATTTTGAAGACGTGTACTCACATTTTCTGAGAGGTTTAAAGTAATTTTGTCCCATGCCTTAATTGGTTTTGATGAATATTTTAAGTTCTAGCAACATTAGTGCTTAAGGATAGTTATTTTTCAGTGTGTTCAAACGTTTAAAAATGCTGTGTGTTGAAATATAAAAAATATAAAAAAATATAAAAAATATAAAGAAATATAAAAAAATATGTGTTGAAGCATGATAGTTATAATATTTGATAAACTCAACTTCAGGGAAGAAGACATTACCTTCTGAAGGATATGAAATGAAGTAGTAGGATATGAAACCTTTTAATATTATTGAAATATTCATTGAAAGGAAACTGATTTAAGTAATACATATTTACTGCATTTGAGAACTTGCATTACTGTCAGCGCAGAAATTATGAACCCAAGTAGTTTGAAGATTGTTTACAAAGAAACTAAGAGGCCTATGAAAATCCCATTTACATCATTTCTTTGATCGTTTAATTGACCGTTATGAACAATGCAATTAAGTTTTAGTAATTTTCATTCTAGTTGGAACAAAAAAATTAACCGAAATTTTAACTTATTTCCACTGTAAATCAATACTTTTATTGCAAAAAAAATGTTAATACGTAGTTAAGAGGAATATTTTAAATAGTTAACTTGGGAAATTTACTTAAAATAGCTTCTTACCAATTTCTTGAAACAACGTTTTCTTCCTTTCTAGTGGTCGTTAAATTAATTAATTTGTACCTTTATTATTCTTATTTAGTGTATAGTTACGTTATTTTTAACTGCCTAAGTAAATGTAGTGATATTAAATTAATAATTAAAACATGATTTAGTTGATCAACATAAATCACATAAAATTGTTAACTTTTAAATCACTGGATTTTATTATTTAATTAATATTGTTGTAAATAAATATCTTGTTACTTTTTCTTCCTAATTAGGAGTTTCTGACTCTTTTATTGATTTTGAAGTACTCATCATACCAAGTAAATAAAAAACGCACTTAAATTAAGTACAATGCAATTACCGTGGCTTATAAGACTTTAATTTTCAAAAAATTTCTAAACGACCTAAGGCATAGAGAATATTCCATCTAGCCAAAGTTGAGTCAATATATGTATGCATGAGACCGTGGAAGGGTCAGCCAAGATTGGGAGGGATTTATTTAGAGTCAGTTCGGTATCGCAACGCCGGCCGGCAACAAGTTTTAATACGTGTCAGTGTGCTAAATGTAAAGTATATGGATGTGTATAAGTGTTAATGTGAATGTGTGAATATGTGTTACATGTCAACAGTTTTATTATTACATTTAAACTACATGCAATTGACAAACTTCAAGTCAGAAGTGAGATTGTGAAACTGACGTCTTGTATGATTTGATAATGACCCAATGAGGTCGAAACTATAGTAATCAACAATTACTAAGCATCACTAGAATCCTTGACGGTATTGGGTAAGTAACCCTAGTTAAATTAGTTACTAAAACGATTCTGGAGGCAAAAAATATGAATAATTTATTTAGAGTTAGGAAGCCGTTTGGTCTGGCCCACGATTTAAGTCTCGTGGCTATCTGATGAGAAGTACCAACGCTTATTTTGCCAACAAATAACTTGCTTACAAGTTTTGAAATCTTTGTTATATATGATACTATGTATTATTATTGGAAGATAGTATGTTGATTAATTTCAGTAAACCACATTTACATTCTTCAGACCAGAGGGATTCACAAAGGAATGACATTGGTGTTCAAATACGCTACTTTTCTATAACTCTTTGTTTATAGACAAGAAATTTTTGACGGTCGGCTGGAATCATCCAAATGTTGACTGTTTGAATGTAATTGGTCAATCATTTTCGATTTTTACCTTCTACTTTCTTAATTGCTCTAAATATAGTGTGATAAATTATCTCAGAATCAAAATTAACCTGTCTATTAACAATTTTGTAACAATCTATGCATTTTTTCTTAAAATATATAATTCTTCTCGTACTTTATAATCCTAACCTAATTACAACCTGAAGAATATAAAAATGTTCATCAATTGAATTTAAACTGTATGTTTACAATCCAGTATCTGTTTTTCGATATTATTTTTAAAGACAGAACATGTTTGCGACACTCTGTCCAATATTTTACATCCCAATATAAAGAGTAAAGATTCATTTAGAAACTTAGGAATGTATGAGATTAATTGTAATGATTGCATATATTTTACGTATGTCAGATTGTAAATTTGAACGAAAGATTGTAGGCCACGTTTCTTCTTTAAAAATCAGAAGCCTGAAAGAACAAATATAGCAAAACACGTATTGTATTGTAACCAATTTAATTATGGAACATTTTTATATTCTCAAAGCGTTTCACCCAACACAACTTTCTTACATAATAAGCACAAATATAAACAAATATTATAGTGATGTCTTTTGGTAAACTAATTTTGGATGTTAGTCCAAAAATCAGAGAGTTTCATAAATTATGATTTAGTACTAATTTAATGGTTTATTTACCAGTACAAACCATTTTAAGATATTGACATTCAATTATATGCTCAATCATAACGGTTACATTGCTTTAACCATTGGTGACTGACGATAAAGCCTTAACGTACTGAATAATAAGAAATATAGAGACACAATCAGAGAGAGAGAGAGAGAGGGTGAGAGAGAGAGAGAGAAGGAGAGGAGGGAGAGGGGGAGAGAGAAGGAGATGGAGGGAGTGAGAGAGAGGAAGAGGGGTGAGAGGGGGAGAGAGAAGGAGAGGGAGGAAGTGAGAGAGAGGGAGAGGGTGAGAGAGAGAGAGAGAGAGAGAGAGAGAGAGAAAGAGAGAGAGAGAGAGAGAGAGGGTGAGAGAGAGAGAGAGAGAGAGAGAGAGAGAGAGAGAGAGAGAGAGAGAGAGAGAGAGAGAGAGAGAGAGAGAGAGAGAGAGAGAGAGAGAGAGAGAGAGAGAGAGAGAGAGAGAGAGAGAGAGAGAGAGAGAGAGAGAGGGAGGGAGGGAGGGGGGAGATAGAGGGGCGGAGAGGGGAGAGGGGGAGGGGAGAGAGAATTTTCAGGTATTGAGTACAAGTAAAGAGTTATTATTATTAATGAGGGGTTGAACACTAGTTATTGTTTATTTTTAAAAATATAGTTAGCTCATCCTAAATTGCTATTGAGTGATCAAGGAGCGTATAATGCGTTTGACAAGGATTCATAATGGTTTAACAAATTTTTAATCCTAATTCATCTACTCACTTTCAATGTGTTATTTATAAAATAGTTTTTATAACATTAACCTGACATTAGAAAATACAATAGACAATGCTTAGAAGCGTTTTAAATGTTGTTTATAAAAATTGAGAAAAGAAAAGTTGTAATATTTTACAACTAATTTCTAAATCATAGTGTAATAAGACATCCGAAATTCAAGCCTCATTTCCAGACGAGGTCTGGACAAAGTGACAGATGAAGCCTGGACAATGGCCTGAAGCTTGTTTAATAAAGGACACAGTCCAGGTTATAAGAACTCATTTACCTAATCTGACGATACTACATATATTTTCCTCTAAGAGTACTGTATTTAAGCTACCCAAAGATAATAAAAACGTATATGAGCAAATATTGGAATAGTATAAGATAACAAAATTTCATTGATCGTAAATCCAATATACATTTATTTTTAATGTAACACAAACGTTTTCGAAAGCAAAGCTTCCATCTTCAGGTTATGTGTAAATAAAATTATTATTTTGTACAACTAGAAAAATATATAAATGAAAAACATCTGATTATTTAACAAAATTAAATGCAGAAAAACATGTGAGAGAATCAAAGAGAAAAAAGTAAAAATTATGTTGACTTTTTTGTAATCAAATTAATCAGTCTAGAGTTTAAGATAGGTCCTTCATCGTTATTTAGTAGTTTATCATTTCTTTCTGATTTTATAAAGTACGTTTCCCATGCATTTAAGAATTTAGGCTTGACTATCTGTTAAAGTAATGAAACATTGTGTTTTGAAAAATTATGATTATTGTCTATGCAATGGGCAGCTATAGCAGATTTATCTCACATGTTTTTCTTCATTTAATTTTGTTAAATAATCAGATGTTTTTCATTTATATATTTTTCTAGTTGTACAAAATAATAATTTTATTTACACATAACCTGAAGATGGAAGCTTTGCTTTCGAAAACGTTTGTGTTACATTAAAAATAAATGTATATTGGATTTACGATCAATGAAATTTTGTTATCTTCTACCCAAAGATGTTTAATTTTTCATCTGATATTGACGTTTTTAAGTAAATAAAATTAATACTTCATATTAGTTTTATACATTACATTTTTGCAATTCTAATATATTATTTTATAAACTTTAAGATTTTTAAATTTCTTCATTAGCTGAATTACGATCAATTTGCATTGGTAATTCTCCTGTAGATACTTCCAAAAAGACGCAAAGTATATTCAAAATAGTTGCCATCATGGTGATTCGGTGACTGAGGAGTTCTAGGTTCGTATCCCCAAGTGAGCTGACGGTAAACATTTCACTAACATAACCTTCATGCACAGGCCTTCAGGCCCATGTAAACTAGCTGATATAGTACCACTGAGCCTGTATGGGCGGGCGGGTGGGTCAGATCATATGTATCACGTGCTATTAGGATCCTACATGGATTAATTAGACATATAGATAGAATTCCTTCCAACCTCATATCAAACATTTGTGAGTAAAAATTATATTTTTTAAAATGGTTTTAAGTTCTAACTTTAGTTATTTTTCCTCTTAAAAATCTGTCTCTTAAAAAAATAAACAACAAATTTGTATGCTTGAAATCTTTTTTGTTCAGATAACATTTCTGTTTTGAATTTGGTGAAATTATCATTGAATGGAACTTATTAGTTTGCGTTGTTTAAAGTTTTTTATATCAAATATTTATTGTGAAAATATTTATGTAGGCCTACTATACAGTATATATATTTATATATAGTTTAATATTGATATTTTAAAATCAACTATATTAACTATGAAATGTTACATAAATAAATAGCAAACTATTTCCTCCATTAGTCACATAGGTTGATAATATAATTTGTATTATTGATATAATAATTATTAAGTATTAAATTAATTTTTATTTTCAGGAGTGTCAGTTTTCATAAAATAAACTGTGTACAATGCTAAATAGCTTTAATAATAAAGATTTCAAAATATCTATACAAAACAATTTCCAATTACGAAGAAATTAAGTACACAAACCCGCATACTAAAACTTATAATTAGTAAATTTACAAATAATGAAAATAATAACCAATAATTTATAATGATAAACCAATTGTTAGAACACGTTATGAAAGACAAGCTAAGCTATGATCACAGTTTAAATTCAATAGTGTCCACCAGGATCGTAGTTTAGCCCATAAATCCAAAGAGCCCTGGCGGGCGGCCAAATGGTGTTATTTCAATAGCTCTTCCTGCCTGTAATATACGATCAAAGAGTACAACTTTATTGCACATTTTTGTTGCCTTTTTTAGTCTTAGTATTACAAATTATTGTTTGTAATCTTAAACATTACTTGAATATAACTCAACTGGATCAGTTGTTATATCTAAATGTAGAGTTTCAGAACGGAATCTCATTATCAAACCATACGTCTTTTGACCCACGTAAATGTATATTGAAAATAATAATTCAAACTTTACTGAATAAAATAAAAAATCTGTTAGGATTGTTAATATAGTATGTATAAACGTGATAAATTGAAGGCGACACATTAACAATAAAAATATTATTTACGGTGTAACGCCAGATTAGCGATGGTAGGCAACGACAAATTTTATTTGTACATAGCATTTTTTAAATTTAGGTAGGAAGTGGAAAGAAAATCAAAACAATACCTTTTTTGCAAATTTAATTTTCAATTCAAAGACGTTACGTTGTATGAAATCGGATGATGAACAACCGAGATTTGAGTATTTTTGTGTTTAATCATTTACGTGTCAATGTGTACAGTCGTGGTGTTGTGCTGCCCGAGTCAACCACAACAATACATCAGCGATATATTCTGATTACTTTCATCCAAAACACTACAATAAAGTGATTTGTGACATTATTGTAATGAAAATGCCCCTAGCAGGCAACGGGAAAAAGTTGCAGATGATTTTTGTTGTTATTAAATAAAAAAATTGTTTTAACCTTAAGTAGTGCACTAAAAACTAGAATTTTTGTAAATTCTAGGTTTTTAGAATTGTTGAAGTTGCTGAAATTATTCAAGAAAAAATGAATTTGCTGCTGTGCTCCAGTCACTTTCCAATTGTTTTTCCTTTGCCAAACTGAAATGAAAACAATTTAAATGTTGAGCATCGTTTGTTGTGTGAAAATAAATGTAACTAAACATTAAATTGATATTCAAATTTTTTTATTTTACTTGTTTTATGTCTACAAACTGCTTTACATTAAAAATAAATGTTACAATAATTCTAGTTTTTATGGCACTAGTTAAGGTTAAAATTATTTTTTTATTTAATAACAACAAAAATCATCTGTAACTTTTTCCCCGTTCCTTGATAGGGGCTGCTTTCATTACAATAATGTCACAAATCACTTTATTGTAGTGTTTTAGATGAAAGTATTCAGAATAGATCGCTGATGTATTGTTGAGTTTGACTCGCGCGGCATGGCACCATGGCTGTACACATTGACGCGTAAATGATTAAACACATAAATACTCAAATCTCGGTTGTTTATTATCCGATTTTATACAAAGGTACGTTTTTGGATTACAAATTAAATTTTCATAATGGTATTAGAGTTATCTTTTTGTATTCTTAACCTTTCAAAAGTTATTAAGGATCAAAAATTTTAAAGTGCCGCAATTTTGAAAATAATTGAAAAACATTTTTGATTTTTATTTCAGCAAGAAAATTGTTTTATTAATGTGTATACCAAATTTTAAATGTGTAGATTAAATAATTTTAAAATAAAAAGTAAATTGTATAAAATACAAAATGGCTGTTATACGGGTACCACAGGTGATTTGAAAATTTTAAATATTATATTATGTCTTGTTTTTGACCAACAATCAATACCTAAAAAGATGCTCAGAGAGTTTGGGGACGTATATAAAAGCCAAATACCACTCACTCGTTGACTGACTGATCACAAAAGATATCGGTACTTCTCGTCAGATAGCCATGAGACTTGGAACCGTGGGCCAGACCAAACGGCTTCTTAACTCAAAATAAATCCCTCCCCATCTTGGCTGACCCTTCCACGGTCTCATGCATACATATCTCGACTCAGCTTTGGCTTGACGGAATATTCTTTGTGCTTAAGGGTGTTCTGAGGTTTGTAGATAGATAGGGTTTTATAAGTTATGGTAATTGCTTTGTATTTAATTTAAGTAGGTTTTTGATTTACCGAGTAAGATAAGTATTTCACAATCAATAAAAGAATCAGAAACTCCTAATTAGGTAGTAACAATTATAAGATGTTTATCTAAAATAATAAAATAAAATATTCCTTTAGATATATTTCTACAATATACACATTATTTTTTTATGAATAACAGTCATTCCAAGTGATTGTTTGTATAGCTTTACACTTCATATTTACAATATAATTTAATTTTATAAATATTTTATTTAACAGTCAATGCCTTTATTATTTTAATATTCTGAAAAATGCCACTGTCGAATTTTATTTGATCTTAAAATTATCTTAATTTTATTTCATAATACATAAAAAGGTTGTTGAAAGTTTTAATGTTGTCTGATAAAATATATCAGGCATATGCTTTAGTTTTGTGAATATGTTATTTAACTGGAAATCCATGTCAACAATTTTGTTTTATAAAAACTGCATATTGCTTATTCATGACATTTTTATAATTGCTATAGTATGATTTCACTTTGTTTGTATTTCAATTTGATTGTTTTTGTCCATTTGATTAGGAAAAATTGTTTCTGTTAAACTAAAGTCTCTTTGCAGATGCTTGTTTATGATTAAACGACAACGGGCAACAGATACACCTAAAACTTGGCTATACTAAAGGACAATATATCACTTAGAAAGTCTTAAAAGTATCAAATTTAACGTCAAAATTGGGTACATATCTTAATATTTCTAAAGTTAAATATTAAATAATATTAAAACCACCCATAAATTGATGTACACCCTGAAAAATACTGCTACCTGATAAAGAAATATTTGGTAATAAAACCCAGACATAAATCCATTGTGCTTGGCTCATGAAGATTGGCCGTAAACGATTTGTTCCACACGATCCAACGTGTAGTTCCATATCCTGTGGTCCCCCCTCCTGAGACAACACCTCAAGGGGGGTAATTATTGCTCACCTGAATCAATATCCCCGTTAAATTGGCCATAAATCCACCTGCCGACTGTTGACTGGCCTTGTTAGAGCGCCACATGAGCTCCCGGTTCCACCTGGGTCGTACGGCTAATTACGTACTTTCACGGCTCATTAATTTGGCTAACCATTTGTTGGGAGTAACAAGCAGTTTTCTCAATGTCAACTCAGATTCTCGAGACAGAATAACTCTCAAACCTACTTTTGTGATCAGTGATCGGCTGTTGTTTTAAAGCGATAACTATGTATAAATAGACTAACCACTACTACGAGGTTCAAATTCCACGTCAAACTTTAGGTCCATTCGTTCCCTGGATCTTGGCATATTAATAAATGGTTCTACCTGATTATAAGTCGAATTCAGGTAAAAACCAGACAACACAGATCATTCACACTCGTCCTACATTCATATTTAGAGTCATTCATGAGTTATTCATATTTATTTTTAAAATTCGTTTAATCCATGTATGCCTTTATACGTAATACGTATTACTTAAAGCTCTGCCCCTGTGGTTTACTACCCTTACATTCAACCCTATGAAATATGTCCATATGAGCTATTTAACCTTTATACGTAATACGTATTACTTAATGCTCTGCCCCTGTGGTTTACTACCCTTACATTCAACCCTATGAAGTATGTTCATATGAGTTATTTAACCTTTATACGTAATACGTATTACTTAATGCTCTGCCCCTGTGGTTTACTACCCTTACATTCAACCCTATGAAATATGTCCATATGAGCTATTTAACCTTTATACGTAATACGTATTACTTAATGCTCTGCCCCTGTGGTTTACTACCCTTACATTCAACCCTATGAAGTATGTTCATATGAGCTATTTAACCTTTATACGTAATACGTATTACTTAAAGCTCTGTCCCTATGGTTTACTACCCTTACATTCAACCCTATGAAATATGTCCATATGAGCTATTTAACCTTTATACGTAATACGTATTACTTAAAGCTCTGCCCCTGTGGTTTACTACCCTTACATTCAACCCTATGAAGTATGTTCATATGAGCTATTTAACCTTTATACGTAATACGTATTACTTAAAGCTCTGCCCCTGTGGTTTACTACCCTTACATTCAATCCTATGAAATATGTCCATATGAGCTATTTAACCTTTATACGTAATACGTATTACTTAATGCTCTGCCCCTGTGGTTTACTACCCTTACATTCAATCCTATGAAATATGTCCATATGAGCTATTTAACCTTTATACGTAATACGTATTACTTAAGGGGAGTTGAACGGCCCATAAGACTCAATGTTAAAATAAGGTAACTTTAGGTACACTTTTCTCAGACCTCATATCAGTTAGGAGGTTGAAATTTTTACACAAAGTGTATGATGCTATACTATACCCATAACTCTAAAATCTTTTTAAAATATCAAAGAAAACTTACAATTTAATTTTTTTTGTTTTTGTATTTATATATATATATTTTTTTTAGATATAATATTTAATTAAATATTTATTTATGATTTAAATTTGATAAAACTAGAGTTACACACTTCACTTAGACAACTTTACACTTAGTAAAAATTTCAGAGTTGTAGCTTTTATACTTTCTGAGAAAAAGGTACATATATCTTAAAAAACTAAAAATTTTAGAAACGGCAAAAAACAAAAAAAATGGAAATAAACGTAGATTAAAACTACCTTTAGAAGCCTCCTGGGCAGTAGCTTTCCTCCATCTCCTCTTCTTCACCCAATAGCGTCTTCTTTTCCTTATTCTTGCCTCCTTAGTCATTAATTCTGCTTTTATATCTGCTTTTTTCATTCTTACTTCATCGAGGTTCCGCAAAGTGCTGATGGTGTATTTGCCACAGTCTTTGATTCCTAGTTTTTTCAAACCCCTAATTCTCCCTATATTTCCTTCATTGAATGTTAGGATAGCATCATGAACACCTAACTCAAGAGTCTCTTTTCCCAAAAAAACATTTTTGGGGATTCGGTTCCACACAACATTGTTAAACATTGTTCACGTTCTGTGTTTTACCATGGAGGCACTTTTTCAGAAGGTCTAGTTTGGACAAATCTCTGTATACAGGTTATATAGCTAGCAATACAGCTTCTTGGAGGGAATGTTTATGGTTGTAGGCATTTTCTTCTTCTTTTCCTCTGCTATCTTGTATTTACAGCTAAACTATCTTTCATATAGCTAAACTAGTACTATATGAAATACACAAAATTTGTTAAACATACATATTTTAGAAAATTCATAGCGGTCGTTTGAAATGTCCAATCTTTGTGAAAATTGCAGTAAAATGTTCATAAATAACCAAATAATAAAGTAATAAAATAAAAAAAATATTTTTTTTTCAATTTTTGACGTTCAACTCCCCTTAAAGCTCTGTCCCTATGGTTTACTACCCTTACATTCAACCCTATGAAATATGTCCATATGAGCTATTTAACCTTTATACGTAATACGTATTACTTAAAGCTCTGCCCCTGTGGTTTACTACCCTTACATTCAACCCTATGAAATATGTCCATATGAGCTATTTAACCTTTATACGTAATACGTATTACTTAAAGCTCTGCCCCTGTGGTGTACTACCCTTACATTCAACCCTATGAAATATGTCCATATGAGCTATTTAACCTTTATACGTAATACGTATTACTTAAATCTCTGCCCCTGTGGTTTACTACCCTTACATTCAACCCTATGAAATATGTCCATATGAGCTATTTAACCTTTATACGTAATACGTATTACTTAAAGCTCTGCCCCTGTGGTGTACTACCCTTACATTCAACCCTATGAAATATGTCCATATGCACTGTACATACCTTTATACGTAATACGTATTACTTAATGTCTCTGCCCCTATGGTTTACTACCCTTACATTCAACACTATGAAGTATGTCCATATGCACTGTACATACCTTTATACGTAATACGTATTACTTAATGTCTCTGCCCCTATGGTTTACTACCCTTACATTCAACACTATGAAGTATGTCCATATGCACTGTACATACCTTTATACGTAATACGTATTACTTAATGTCTCTGCCCCTATGGTTTACTACCCTTACATTCAACACTATGAAGTATGTCCATATGCACTGTACATACCTTTATACGTAATACGTATTACTTAATGCTCTGCCCCTATGGTTTACTACCCTTACATTCAACACTATGAAGTATGTCCATATGCACTGTACATACCTTTATACGTAATACGTATTACTTAATGTCTCTGCCCCTATGGTTTACTACCCTTACATTCAACACTATGAAGTATGTCCATATGCACTGTACATACCTTTATACGTAATACGTATTACTTAATGCTCTGCCCCTATGGTTTACTACCCTTACATTCAACACTATGAAGTATGTCCATATGCACTGTACATACCTTTATACGTAATACGTATTACTTAATGCTCTGCCCCTATGGTTTACTACCCTTACATTCAACACTATGAAGTATGTCCATATGCACTGTACATACCTTTATACGTAATACGTATTACTTAATGTCTCTGCCCCTATGGTTTACTACCCTTACATTCAACACTATGAAGTATGTCCATATGCACTGTACATACCTTTATACGTAATACGTATTACTTAATGCTCTGCCCCTATGGTTTACTACCCTTACATTCAACACTATGAAGTATGTCCATATGCACTGTGCATACCTTTATACGTAATACGTATTACTTAATGCTCTGCCCCTATGGTTTACTACCCTTACATTCAACACTATGAAGTATGTCCATATGCACTGTACATACCTTTATACGTAATACGTATTACTTAATGTTCTGCCCCTATGGTTTACTACCCTTACATTCAACACTATGAAGTATGTCCATATGCACTGTACATACCTTTATACGTAATACGTATTACTTAATGTTCTGCCCCTATGGTTTACTACCCTTACATTCAACACTATGAAGTATGTCCATATGCACTGTACATACCTTTATACGTAATACGTATTACTTAATGTTCTGCCCCTATGGTTTACTACCCTTACATTCAACACTATGAAGTATGTCCATATGAACTGTACATACCTTTATACGTATTACTTAATGTTCTGCCCCTATGGTTTACTACCCTTACATTCAACACTATGAAGTATGTCCATATGCACTGTACATACCTTTATACGTAATACGTATTACTTAATTCTCTGCCCCGATAGTTTACTACCCTTACATTCAACACTATGAAGTATGTCCATATGAACTGTACATACCTTTATACGTATTACTTAATGTTCTGTCCCTATGGTTTACTACCCTTACATTCAACACTATGAAGTATGTCCATATGCACTGTACATACCTTTATACGTAATACGTATTACTTAATGTTCTGCCCCTATGGTTTACTACCCTTACATTCAACACTATGAAGTATGTCCATATGCACTGTACATACCTTTATACGTAATACGTATTACTTAATGTTCTGCCCCTATGGTTTACTACCCTTACATTCAACACTATGAA
The DNA here is from genome assembly GCA_035578905.1 of Stictocephala bisonia. Taxonomy (NCBI): domain Eukaryota; kingdom Metazoa; phylum Arthropoda; class Insecta; order Hemiptera; family Membracidae; genus Stictocephala; species Stictocephala bisonia. The sequence goes on along the minus strand of JAQJVL010000074.1, from coordinate 668,246 downwards.
GTATGTCCATATGCACTGTACATACCTTTATACGTAATACGTATTACTTAATGTTCTGCCCCTATGGTTTACTACCCTTACATTCAACACTATGAAGTATGTCCATATGCACTGTACATACCTTTATACGTAATACGTATTACTTAATGTTCTGCCCCTATGGTTTACTACCCTTACATTCAACACTATGAAGTATGTCCATATGCACTGTACATACCTTTATACGTAATACGTATTACTTAATGTTCTGCCCCTATGGTTTACTACCCTTACATTCAATGCTATGAAGTATGTTCATATGCACTGTACATACCTTTATACATAATACGTATTACTTAATGTTCTGCCCCTATGGTTTACTACCCTTACATTCAACACTATGAAGTATGTCCATATGCACTGTACATACCTTTATACGTAATACGTATTACTTAATTCTCTGCCCCTATGGTTTACTACCCTTACATTCAACACTATGAAGTATGTCCATATGCACTGTACATACCTTTATACGTAATACGTATTACTTAATGTTCTGCCCCTATGGTTTACTACCCTTACATTCAACACTATGAAGTATGTCCATATGCACTGTACATACCTTTATACATAATACGTATTACTTAATGCTCTGCCCCTATGGTTTACTACCCTTACATTCAACACTATGAAGTATGTCCATATGCACTGTACATACCTTTATACGTAATACGTATTAATTAATGCTCTGCCCCTATGGTTTACTACCCTTACATTCAACACTATGAAGTATGTCCATATGCACTGTGCATACCTTTATACGTAATACGTATTAATTAATGCTCTGCCCATATGGTTTACTACCCTTACATTCAATCCTATGAAATATGTCCATATGAGCTATTTAACCTTTATACGTAATACGTATTACTTAAAGCTCTGCCCCTGTGGTTTACTACCCTTACATTCAACCCTATGAAATATGTCCATATGAGCTATTTAACCTTTATACGTAATACATATTACTTAAAGCTCTGCCCCTGTGGTTTACTACCCTTACATTCAACCCTATGAAATATGTCCATATGAGCTATTTAACTTTTATACGTAATACGTATTACTTAATGCTCTGCCCCTGTGGTTTACTACCCTTACATTCAATCCCTATGAAATATGTCCATATGAGCTATTTAACCTTTATACGTAATACGTATTACTTAAAGCTCTGCCCCTGTGGTTTACTACCCTTACATTCAACCCTATGAAATATGTCCATATGAGCTATTTAACCTTTATACGTAATACGTATTACTTAAGGGGAGTTGAACGGCCCATAAGACTCAATGTTAAAATAAGGTAACTTTAGGTACACTTTTCTCAGACCTCATATCAGTTAGGAGGTTGAAATTTTTACACAAAGTGTATGATGCTATACTATACCCATAACTCTAAAATCTTTTTAAAATATCAAAGAAAACTTACAATTTAATTTTTTTTGTTTTTGTATTTATATATATATATTTTTTTTAGATATAATATTTAATTAAATATTTATTTATGATTTAAATTTGATAAAACTAGAGTTACACACTTCACTTAGACAACTTTACACTTAGTAAAAATTTCAGAGTTGTAGCTTTTATACTTTCTGAGAAAAAGGTACATATATCTTAAAAAACTAAAAATTTTAGAAACGGCAAAAAACAAAAAAAATGGAAATAAACGTAGATTAAAACTACCTTTAGAAGCCTCCTGGGCAGTAGCTTTCCTCCATCTCCTCTTCTTCACCCAATAGCGTCTTCTTTTCCTTATTCTTGCCTCCTTAGTCATTAATTCTGCTTTTATATCTGCTTTTTTCATTCTTACTTCATCGAGGTTCCGCAAAGTGCTGATGGTGTATTTGCCACAGTCTTTGATTCCTAGTTTTTTCAAACCCCTAATTCTCCCTATATTTCCTTCATTGAATGTTAGGATAGCATCATGAACACCTAACTCAAGAGTCTCTTTTCCCAAAAAAACATTTTTGGGGATCGGTAATAGAATATGTCCATAAGCTATTTACTTTATACATAGTTTATTAAGCGCCTTGGTTTACTAACCCTTATTCACCTATAATATTCCATATAGTTTTAACCTTTATACGTAATGTATTACTTATTACTCTGCCCTTGGTTTCCCTACATTCAACCCTATGAAATTTTCATATGAGCTTTTAACTTTTATACTAATAGTTATTACTTAAAGCCTGTCCTGGGTTTACTACCTCTTACTCAATCTATGAAATTGTTCTATGAGCTATTAACCTATATATGTAATACGTATTACTTAACTCTCTTGACCTGTGATTTAGCCCTTTTCATATCCTATGAAATATGCATATGAGTATTTAACCTATTATCTTAATACGTATTACTTAAAGCTCTCCCCTGGGTTTACTACCCTTACATTCAACCCTATGAAATATGTCCATATGAGCTATTTACCTTTATACGTAATACGTATTACTTAAAGCTGCTGTTACCCCTTGTTATACCTTAATTCAATCCTATAAATATGTCATATGATTTTAACCTTTATACGTATACTATTACTTAAACTTGCCCCTTGTTTTACATGCCTTACTTCAACCCTATGAAATATGTCCATATGAGCTATTACCCTTATAGTATACTATTACTTAAAGCCTTGCCCCTTGGTTTACTACGACTATTACATTAACCATCGAATTGCTTAATGCCACTTTTAACCCTTATACGTAATACTTACTTAAATCTGCCCTGTGGTTACTACCCTTACATTAAACCCTTGATTAGTCCCATTGAGCTATTTAACCTTATACCTTAATACTATTACTTATATGACTTAACCTTGTGGTTTACTACCTTAATTTCCCTTGAAATATTTATGAAGCTATTTAACCTTTTACGTAATACGTATTACTTAATGCTCTTTGCTAACCTCGTGTTACTACCCTTAATTCAACCCTATATAATCCTTATGACTATTTAATCATTAAGCTAATACTATTTACTTAAATCTTCCCCTATGGTTTATCCCTTACTTCAACCCTATGAAATATGTCCATATGAGCTATTTAACCTTTTATACGTAATACGTATTACTTAAAGCTCTGCCCCTGTGGTTTACTACCCTTACATTCAACCTATGAAATATGTCCATATGAGCTATTTAACCTTTATATTATACTTAATACCGTATACTTAAAGTTCACCCTGTGTTGTACTACTTACATTAATCCTATGAATTATACGTCCATATCTATTAAACCTTTATGACGTTTAATACCTTTAACTATAGGTAATATGACGGCCCTATGGCTTAATCCTTATATAATAATATTAGTACTACTTTGTTACCTACTAATTCATGGGTATGAAATTTCACCAAAGTGTTTATACCTTATACCTATATAATTATAAATCCTTTTTAACTATCAAAGAAAACTTACAATTTAAATTCTTTTTGTTTTTGATTATAACTATATATTTTTTTTAACCTATTATACTTAATAGTATTACTTAAGCCTGCCCTGTGAGTTTCTAACCTAATTCAACTCATTAAATTTCACTTACTATTTAATTTTCAATATGTACTTTTATACTTTCTTGAAAAGGTGATTATCCTTAAAAATCTATAAATTTCTAAAACGTATAAACTAATAAATAATAAACTTAGTTAAACTACCTTGTAAACCTAATGGATGTAGATTTCCTCCTATACTATTACTTAAGCATTTTCTTTACCCTTATTCTTACCCTCATGAAATAAGTATTGCTTTTATATCAATCTTATTCTTTAAGCTTCCATGTTACCTAAAGTGCTGATGTGTATTTACCATTCTTTTAATCTTTTTAATACAATTTACTTCTTTTTTTTCCTTCATTGAATTTAATAATATTTTGATATAATTAAACTTTTTTAAGAATTTTTGATGAATGGAGTTCACACTCATATCTTAAACATTATTAACTTTGGTTTTACTTTTTACCTTTTAGAGGTTATTTGACAAATGTAAGTTATATATAAAAACTAAAAATTTTAGAAGGGAAAAAAAAAAAAAATGGAATTAATGATTTTATTATTTATTCTATGATCTTTTGGATAGCTAATACTTTCATCTATCTCAATATTTATACAAATTTACTTACTTAAACTACCTATTCATAATTTATTTTATGCTTTTTCATTCTTATTCATCTTAGTAAATGCATAAATATTTAAACAATTATCCAAAGTATAAATAAATAAATAATATATTTACTTTTGAAGTTGGTATCCTTAAACTACTCCTAGGTCTCTTTCCCAAACATTTCTTCCTGATGATTCGGTTCCATCAATCATTTTAACTTTATACGTTATTTCTTTACAAGCTTCGCCAAGTGCTGGTTTATTCCTATCTGATTCTAGTTTCAATACCTATTCCTATAGTTTTACTGTTTGATAGCATTTACTTAAAGCTCTGCCCCTGTGGTTTACTACCCTTACATTCAACCCTATGAAATATGTCCATATGAGCTATTTAACCTTTATACGTAATACGTATTACTTAAATCTCTGCCCCTGTGGTGTACTACCCTTACATTCAACCCTATGAAATATGTCCATATGAGCTATTTAACCTTTATACGTAATACGTATTACTTAAAGCTCTGTCCCTATGGTTTACTACCCTTCCCATTCAACCCTATGAAATATGTCCATATGAGCTATTTAACCTTTATACGTAATACGTATTACTTAAAGCGCTGCCCCTGTGGTTTACTACCCTTACATTCAACCCTATGAAATATGTCCATATGAGCTATTTAACCTTTATACGTAATACGTATTACTTAAAGCTCTGCCCCTGTGGTTTACTACCCTTACATTCAACCCTATGAAATATGTCCATATGAGCTATTTAACCTTTATACGTAATACGTATTACTTAAATCTCTGCCCCTGTGGTGTACTACCCTTACATTCAACCCTATGAAATATGTCCATATGAGCTATTTAACCTTTATACGTAATACGTATTACTTAAAGCTCTGTCCCTATGGTTTACTACCCTTCCCATTCAACCCTATGAAATATGTCCATATGAGCTATTTAACCTTTATACGTAATACGTATTACTTAAAGCGCTGCCCCTGTGGTTTACTACCCTTACATTCAACCCTATGAAATATGTCCATATGAGCTATTTAACCTTTATACGTAATACGTATTACTTAAAGCTCTGCCCCTGTGCTTTACTACCCTTACATTCAACCCTATGAAATATGTCCATATGAGCTATTTAACCTTTATACGTAATACGTATTACTTAAAGCTCTGCCCCTGTGGTTTACTACCCTTACATTCAACCCTATGAAATATGTCCATATGAGCTATTTAACCTTTATACGTAATACGTATTACTTAAAGCTCTGCCCCTGTGGTTTACTACCCTTACATTCAACCCTATGAAATATGTCCATATGAGCTATTTAACCTTTATACGTAATACATATTACTTAATACTCTGCCCCTGTGGTTTACTACCCTTACATTCAACCCTATGAAATATGTCCATATGAGCTATTTAACCTTTATACCTAATACATATTACTTAAAGCTCTGCCCCTGTGGTTTACTACCCTTACATTCAACCCTATGAAATATGTCGATATGAGCTATTTAACCTTTATACGTAATACGTATTACTTAAAGCTCTGCCCCTGTGGTTTACTACCCTTACATTCAACTCTATGAAATATGTCCATATGAGCTATTTAACCTTTATACGTAATACGTATTACTTAAAGCTCTGCCCCTGTGGTTTACTACCCTTACATTCAACTCTATGAAATATGTCCATATGAGCTATTTAACCTTTATACTTAATACGTAATACTTAAAGCGCTGCCCCTGTGGTTTACTACCCTTACATTCAATCCTATGAAATATGTCCATATGAGCTATTTAACCTTTATACGTAATACGTATTACTTAAGGGGAGTTGAACGGCCCATAAGACTCAATGTTAAAATAAGGTAACTTTAGGTACACTTTTCTCAGACCTCATATCAGTTAGGAGGTTGAAATTTTTACACAAAGTGTATGATGCTATACTATACCCATAACTCTAAAATCTTTTTAAAATATCAAAGAAAACTTACAATTTAATTTTTTTTGTTTTTGTATTTATATATATATATTTTTTTTAGATATAATATTTAATTAAATATTTATTTATGATTTAAATTTGATAAAACTAGAGTTACACACTTCACTTAGACAACTTTACACTTAGTAAAAATTTCAGAGTTGTAGCTTTTATACTTTCTGAGAAAAAGGTACATATATCTTAAAAAACTAAAAATTTTAGAAACGGCAAAAAACAAAAAAAATGGAAATAAACGTAGATTAAAACTACCTTTAGAAGCCTCCTGGGCAGTAGCTTTCCTCCATCTCCTCTTCTTCACCCAATAGCGTCTTCTTTTCCTTATTCTTGCCTCCTTAGTCATTAATTCTGCTTTTATATCTGCTTTTTTCATTCTTACTTCATCGAGGTTCCGCAAAGTGCTGATGGTGTATTTGCCACAGTCTTTGATTCCTAGTTTTTTCAAACCCCTAATTCTCCCTATATTTCCTTCATTGAATGTTAGGATAGCATCATGAACACCTAACTCAAGAGTCTCTTTTCCCAAAAAAACATTTTTGGGGATTCGGTTCCACACAACATTGTTAAACATTGTTCACGTTCTGTGTTTTACCATGGAGGCACTTTTTCAGAAGGTCTAGTTTGGACAAATCTCTGTATACAGGTTATATAGCTAGCAATACAGCTTCTTGGAGGGAATGTTTATGGTTGTAGGCATTTTCTTCTTCTTTTCCTCTGCTATCTTGTATTTACAGCTAAACTATCTTTCATATAGCTAAACTAGTACTATATGAAATACACAAAATTTGTTAAACATACATATTTTAGAAAATTCATAGCGGTCGTTTGAAATGTCCAATCTTTGTGAAAATTGCAGTAAAATGTTCATAAATAACCAAATAATAAAGTAATAAAATAAAAAAAATATTTTTTTTTCAATTTTTGACGTTCAACTCCCCTTAAAGCTCTGTCCCTATGGTCTACTACCCTTACATTCAACCCTATGAAATATGTCCATATGAGCTATTTAACCTTTATACGTAATACGTATTACTTAAAGCTCTGCCCCTGTGGTTTACTACCCTTACATTCAACCCTATGAAATATGTCCATATGAGCTATTTAACCTTTATACGTAATACGTATTACTTAAAGCTCTGCCCCTGTGGTTTACTACCCTTACATTCAACCCTATGAAATATGTCCATATGAGCTATTTAACCTTTATACGTAATACGTATTACTTAAATCTCTGCCCCTGTGGTGTACTACCCTTACATTCAACCCTATGAAATATGTCCATATGAGCTATTTAACCTTTATACGTAATACGTATTACTTAAAGCTCTGTCCCTATGGTTTACTACCCTTCCCATTCAACCCTATGAAATATGTCCATATGAGCTATTTAACCTTTATACGTAATACGTATTACTTAAAGCGCTGCCCCTGTGGTTTACTACCCTTACATTCAACCCTATGAAATATGTCCATATGAGCTATTTAACCTTTATACGTAATACGTATTACTTAAAGCTCTGCCCCTGTGCTTTACTACCCTTACATTCAACCCTATGAAATATGTCCATATGAGCTATTTAACCTTTATACGTAATACGTATTACTTAAAGCTCTGCCCCTGTGGTTTACTACCCTTACATTCAACCCTATGAAATATGTCCATATGAGCTATTTAACCTTTATACGTAATACGTATTACTTAAAGCTCTGCCCCTGTGGTTTACTACCCTTACATTCAACCCTATGAAATATGTCCATATGAGCTATTTAACCTTTATACGTAATACATATTACTTAATACTCTGCCCCTGTGGTTTACTACCCTTACATTCAACCCTATGAAATATGTCCATATGAGCTATTTAACCTTTATACGTAATACATATTACTTAAAGCTCTGCCCCTGTGGTTTACTACCCTTACATTCAACCCTATGAAATATGTCGATATGAGCTATTTAACCTTTATACGTAATACGTATTACTTAAAGCTCTGCCCCTGTGGTTTACTACCCTTACATTCAACTCTATGAAATATGTCCATATGAGCTATTTAACCTTTATACGTAATACGTATTACTTAAAGCTCTGCCCCTGTGGTTTACTACCCTTACATTCAACTCTATGAAATATGTCCATATGAGCTATTTAACCTTTATACTTAATACGTAATACTTAAAGTTCTGCCCCATAGTTATGCATGATCTGCCCCTATGGTTTACTACCCTTACATTCAACCCTATGAAATATGTCTATATGTGAAGCATTCTACAGCACAGATGAGCTACAGGCACATGATTGTGAGGATGACAGATCAAGGGCTAGGGGGGACAGCTTCATATGAATGAGATGTATGAATGTTTGTATGAAACCTAGATATCAGTAAGAATGAAAATGTTTGATTATACTATACATTTTTCAGTGCAACGAAATAGATTTATTATTTTTATGACAATCTTCTTTTGTAATGTACATATAAAAAGGTTTTAATTTATGGTTATATCTACCAGTTTTTAATATACAATTTATTTTTCATGAATTTTACACATCTACTATTTTACGTATAGTACAGTATATATTTGTCTGACCGTTTAAAATATTGTAGCCTTTTTAAGCATTTGATAAATCGATTATACTTTAGTTGGAAAGAATTCGGAATTAAGAAAATAAAAATGCTCTTCTGTAAATTTTTTGATCCTACATCTATGATGGAATACATCCACACTATTAAACATGAAAATAATGTGTGCGCGATCGATTAAAATCTCTTTACTACAGATCCGTGGTAGAGTTTGTCAAGGTGTTTGTCATCCATTACCTAAACAAACAGTTCTTCACGTCAGGATAAATGTAATTTTTCATCTTTAGCATTCGGTAGTATTTAAAAATGTATGAATATAAAACAAAGTACAAAGGCTATACAGTATGTAAAGCAAGAATAATTAGAATGACGTAAAAGTCTAAATAAAAAATCCAAAATTTCGTGATATATTAACTCTGAACTACAGTATGAACATTTTGGTGCAATATATATTTCCAGAAAGGAAGCTAAAAAAGAAAAATAATGGTATTAAACTTGAAAAAATTAAAATTGATTTCTTATGCATATCTCCAAAATAATGAAAGCTTCTTTATTTACCGAGGTAAAATTAGGACCATTAGACCCTCTCCTAACACTTAACCCCTTAAAGAAAATACAATATTACATTGAGTATATATAAAGAGTTCATATGTTCAATTCTGCTGAGCACACTAATTATAAATCAAACAACAAAATTTACAGTGTAAGATAATAATGTAAGAGATGTTGGTGTTTTTTTAGACTTGTCCAAGGCCTTTGATTGTGTCAATCACAACCTTCTATTGGCAAAACTTGAAAGATATGGCATTCGTGGCCCTCCTTACTCGTGGCTCAAATCATACTTGGACGACAGAAGTCAATGTGTTCAAATTGGTGATTCATTTTCTAATAGTAAAAAAGTTCATTGTGGAGTTCCACAGGGGTCTATTCTAGGCCCGGTTCTCTTCCTGGTTTACGTTAACGAGGTAGGGTCTTCTGTCTTGAGTGGAAATATCGTTCAATATGCGGACGATACAACACTCTGCTTCAAAGCTGAGTCCATTCCTGCACTTGAAATTGAAGCGTTCACTAATCTTAATGCCTGTGTTCAGCAATTTGAAATGGAATATTTATCTACAAACCATTCAAAAACAAAATACATTTATTTTTCTTTAAGAGATCAAGAGTCTTGCTTAAAGCCACTGATAATGGTTGATGGCATTCTTCTTGATGAAACAAACACTGTCAAGTTCCTGGGAATTCACCTAGATAGGGCGTTGACCTGGAGCTGCCACATTGACAGCGTTTGTGCAAAAATTCCCTCTGGTATTTTTGCTTTGAGAAACATTTCAAAATTTTGCACAGTTAAGGTACAGTTAATGGCCTATTTTGGTCTCATTTACCCTCACCTTACCTACGGAGTAAGACTGTGGGGTAGCTGTTCCTTAGACAAACTTCAAAGAGTCTTTCGGCTACAAAAAAGAGCAATACGAATAATTTCCAAATTAAAAGTTAGAGAGTCATGCAAACAGTCCTTCAGGGAATTAGGTTTGCTAACGCTGCCTTGCATTTACATTTTGGAGACTGCACTCTATTGTAGATTCAAATGTAATTTAACACGAGGTAGCGACATCCATCAACACGAAACAAGAAGTAGTCACAGTTTTAGAGTGGCTCGGCACCGTACATCGGCCCTGGAACGCAAACCGTCTGTAGCAGGCGTCAAAATTTTAAACATTCTCCCAGATTATATAAAAAGGGAACAAAATTTCAACAAATTCAAGTCTCGATTAAAAGGCTACTTAGTGGCTCTCGCTTGTTATTCTGTGGGTGAATTTATAGCTGACTCCTAATTTGCGGACGGCTTGGGAGAGATCCTTGTATGAATGTTAGTGCTGTAGAAGAGTGTTTGTAGTGAATGAATGCGTTAATCTGTGAACGAATGAACTCCCCCACTAAGCTTTGCTGGAATTGTTACTATAGTTATTTTATCACATCACTTAATGTATCATTAGTTTGTAGGATCATTTTTATTATAATATGACTTTTGCTATACGATATGTACATATTGTCAAAAAGCAATAAAACTATTTCAATTCAATTTCAATTCAATTCAACTATAAAATTAAAATTCACGCGTAAACGAGCATAAAATTAAGAAGAAAACAAAATTATGTTCTAAGATAAAATACATCAAAAATATTTAGTAAATGTGGATAAAATAAAGTCAAGAAATAATCATAGGTAAGAACACTTACCGTGGTACTGACCCACCCACTCACCCATACACGTACAGTGGTACTGACCCACCCACCCATATACATACAGAAGTATTGACCCACCATACACATACTGTGGTATTGACCCACCTAAACTGTATGGTACACGAGAGGGTCTGATGGTCCTAATTTTACCTCGGTAAATAAAGTTATTTTCATTTTATTTCATATTATCTGAAGACTCTATTAACATTTACCACCAAAATATCTGTAAAACTTTATGTTAACGGATAAGAGTAATTGTAATAACTTTAACCGCAGATCAGTGGTGCAAGACACTTATGCACGTTCAAACATGATTTTACATGCAATCCATGTTCAAGTCCATAATCAGGTATCTACCTTATATCATAAACCTTTTATACATCCCCTTTCCCTGTTTTGCAACAGTTTAGTGAAGGAGCGATGGTTCGCTACGTCCGTGGTAAAGCGCTGTTATCATTTTACTGCCAGTCCCATAAAGTGGCACTGCACTCCTCCCCTCCATCTCTATCACTACCAGAGATATCCGTTAAGTACACTAGATTTATGTGGCGGTAAACTGATTCCATGACGCCATCAAACGTAAATAATCATTTCGTGGTGGTTATACCAGCGCTACTATGAACTGTACGTTACAATGACATAGTGAAACCAACTTAAGTAGACACACCTAGTACAGTTCGGTTACGACCCGTTAAGATCCACTCATTATACACATGTAAACTATATTGACTGGATTCCCATACCCAATCCTTAAATCTTCGTCTCTGATCGGTAAAATGGAGGAATCGTGCCGTATCAGATTCCTTTGTAGGGTGTGCGAGTTAGCTCTCACGAGTAGCGTTCATTCCCTAACCTTTGAACCTTATGGTTGAGATCTTGAGATCCAACCGGAGACGTTTGAACGAGCCATAGGTGGGAGTTTAGATGACTCTTCAATATAAATACTAACGAAGTTACTTAGATTTAATAAAGCTTTTATTTTACCAAATTATTACTATTTTTCTATGAGAGGTCGATATAATTTTAAAACTTATCTTTATATGCCAATTCCTAAAAGACTATATAGATATGTGTGAAAGTTACTTATCAAAGAGACTAAACCCCTGGTAGGGGGTTTCCTGTTCTTTTACATCTAAACTTTATTTTCTCTTACGTATGCGTTTAGGTATCCGACTGTTTGACTCATCTCTCTCTCTCTCTCTCTCTCTCTCTCTCTCTCTCTCTCTCTCTCTCTCTCTCTCTCTCTCTCTCTCTCTCTCTCTCTCTCTCTCTCTCTCTCTCTCTCTCTCTCTCTCTCTCTCTCTCTCTCTCTCTCTTTCCCTCTCTCTCCCTCCTCCTCCGTCTCCCCCTCTCTATCCCTCTCTTTCTCCCCCTCTCACCCCTCTCTCTCTCTCTCTCTCTCTCTCTCTCTCTCTCTCTCTCTCTCTCTCTCTCTCTCTCTCTCTCTCTCTCTCTCTCTCTCAAGACTGCCAACGTTGTTTGGAGATTATGTTGTTCGCGTCCACAGCAAATGTTTAAAGCTGGGCCTATCCCTTGGTTAGTTATAAACGAGCAGCAAACCCTGTAGCTGGACCGTCACAGATGTGTGATCTCCCAGTTATGGCAACTACTACATAAAAACTTAAGAACATAATTTTATCTTATAAAATCACTTACCTAGATAAAAACAATAATGATTTTGGTCTGATTTTTCAACCAATGAATCGGATCGGGGCGTATAAAATATGAGAGTCCTATAGCAATGGTGACAAATCAGAGGGAGAGACGGGGAGGGCCAGGCGCATTGGTATTCCCAGGATCTGGCGTCCCATAATTACTGTACATAACTCACCAGGGGTGAAGGGATTGGACAAAAACGTTTGTCTCTACCCCTATAATAGCAGCAGACAGTGGATTTATCATAGAAGACTTCAATTAGTTGTGGGCAAATTTAAATCATTTTGTTTACAAATTTTACCCGAATGGAAAGTTTTATTGATACATAAACACAATTTTGAAATCATCCCCTAACCACTTCCAAACAAATTCTCGGGCTTTTTTTAGAAATCTCCCTGCATTTGGTAAATATTGTTTGCCAAGTCTAGAGCTAAACTAAACTTACAAAGAATGGCTCTTTGACAATGTTCACCTGGTTTGACTTACAAAAAAATGATAAGCGTTATTGATTTAATTATCAATGGGTGTCATCTGGTATTTAGGTTAGGTATAAGTTTAGTTAGGTTAGGATGAGACAGATACAGTTAGATATCAGTTGACGTGTTCCAAGTGCACTTACTACTTCGTTTGACTATTAGTCACTTGCTAAACAAATGCCGGATATTCCGAAAAAGACCCGAATTCTCATTTAGGTGAAATAATGGAAATAACTTTTCATATACATGGTAAAGTTTAGGTTAACATTTATATTAAATTGTTAATATGTTGTACTTCCTTAAATATTAAATCCTGAACCATCTTAAAACTTCTTAATAAGTGTTACAAAATTCTCTCACGTTTCTTTTATGCAGTTGACTGTGTAGCGTATAAATTTGTCTTACGTAGTTATGGAAAAAATTCAACCCTCATGTAGTTAATGAGTTGATGGGCTGGTGGGTGGGGGTAGTAATCAGTTGCCTGTATCTATGAGGACATCTAGAATATGTCCCAGGCAAACATTATCAGCCTTCACAAATAGCTTTTTAGAATACTGATCACAAACAGACTTTCACTTATTTTATGAACTAATTCACTCAGATTCATATGTTATTTGTAGTCTTATATTAAATGTAATAATTCATATAAATTTCAAAATTACTATTTCAAATTCAAAATAATTGTTTGAACTATCATCGAGAACCTAATGTTTTAAATTGGCAGATAAGTTGTCTGGGAGTCTTTTGGGTACACAAAACACAAAAGGAATGTACAATGTAGCACTATCAAATAACATGATATAAATCCATAAGATCCAGCAGAAGGTCTTACAACGTAACCTAGTAATCAATTTTAAACTGAGGATACATAATTAGTCATATCAGAACATCCAATTTGTTTAGTAAACCAGCAGGATCTTTTCGGTTAATTCACTTCCAATTGATAAATATTCAATTGCTCTAAAAACTGTTCTCCAATAATATTTACGTCCACTGTCAATTCCTTATACGTTAGGAAACCGTCATCGCTGACTTTATCTTATCACTTTCGAAGAACTTACACACGGAGAGCGCATTCGGCGGTAAGTCAATCATTGGATTTACCAGTTTGTGATCAATTTTAGTAGCAACCTAACCTAACTTTACCTGAAAAAGTAGTGGTAGTGAATTGACGGAAAAGGTCCAGCCTGCATGTTTACACTGGATCCTTACGAAAAAGGACATAATTACTAAAACGCTTAAAAATTGGCTTACATAAAAATTTAAAACTGTGTTTAGAAACATTTATTGGAATTAATCCTAAATGTATGCCTACGCATTTAAACTACTGCATTGGCCGATTGGTTGTAAAACTAATTTTTATTTGTGTGCTTGGATTGTTTTAGTCTCTGTTTAAAATGGGATAACGATCCAACAACTTGACAAACCAAGACTTGATGACTAATTCCCGGTCTGAAAGTATTAGCAAAGCCTCATTTTGGTTATTAATGGTTCAATCAGAGTTGTTCCCACAGCCGCCCCACTGTAATCACCCTTGTTTACAAAACCACCCTTGTTTGGGTTTCAATAATTAACTAACAGGTAAGTCTGGCTGGCGGGTTCCCTTACACTATGTACTTTGATGTTATCTGGCCAAGCTCCAGAGGGTTCTCCAGTGTTTGGAGTTACAAGTGGGATTTATTCTCAACACTTTGGGATTCAATCTTCTTTGAATATCAGATCTGTGTTAACGTTCTCTTCAGTTCAGTGTGTAAAACATACTCTGTTGGAAAACAAAAATATATTAGTATTTTAAAACATTAAATCGTAGACTATTATTGATTATTTTATTGTTTATTGTTGAACTATACCAAATTAAAGATCAGCAAATGGTAAAACTACTAAAGCATAACTTTTTCAACCCTATAATTCTTTTCTTAGTCCGGGTTGGTAGGCTTGCCAAGACTGGTGGGGCCACTATGTCAAGGAAAGACAAGGTCGAGATGTAGATGTAATCCTTCCTACTGTTTAGGCTCATCACGCACCTGGCATTTCTGTAATTAGTTGCTTTGGACGACGTAAGAATGTAAGAATATAATTAACTGTACTGGCAAATTATCTCTTAACCAATGCTAGTCTGTAATACGAAAAAAGTTGTCTTGTCCTTTTGAAGTCATGCGAAACAAAGAATTGATACCCTATGTGTATAATTACAAAAAAAGGATTTATTTATGATACTGATTACTTTAAAAAATAAATAAACACAGTTTAATGCAATAAGTATCGGTTTGAGGTATAGAAAAATATCAGTAGGCCAAATATAGTCAAATTGTGATTTTTAACAATAAAACTTTAATAATATTTGAAATATGGACAGCAGTTTTTATGTAATGGTCCAAAAACCTATTACATGAATAAGTCTTGCACTGTTAGATTCCAATTACATTTTAACCCTTTATTAACCAAAATTGAAACGGTTCACTCTACCAATTCAAACGTTCCTGGTGATTCACCCTTGACAACTAACGACACCTGGTATATTTTAGATGAAACATATATTTAATTAGTGAACATCCATGACACGTGAGACACCAAACGGCGTTATTACCCATACACAGCGGATGTCACGGTCCGCGTGGCGTCAGCTGGAGATCATGGCGTTACCGTGGCAACGGCGCTCCTCTCTCAGTGGCTTGATCACGCAGCGCCCATTGTCATGTAGGCAACATGTGTTGTATCATGGTGGAGTTTTTTTGAGTGAGGTTCATACCAGAATCACTAAGTAGAACATACCCAGTGATATTTGTTGTCTTTGGAAATCATTTAATAAATAAGTTGTTTCCCTCTAATAAAAATAATATCCAATACAAATATATTGTTGGAAAAACTAAGCCACTTTATCACGTAGTGTGGTATACAAAACATTTAATTTAAATATTAAACTTTAAGTTCAGTCCTTATCTGAAACTGATAAAGAGACGTTTACTTTGCTGTCTGTACGTCTTATCTTACAATGTCCATTATTCTTCACAGATAAAGTTTAAAAAGTTAAAGTTCGTCTTATTTTACCAGGCGAAGTTAGGGCTAAGAAGCCCACTCTAACACTTAACCTGGGGACCAACGGCTTTACGTGACTTCCGAACCACGGGAGTGGCAAGGCAAAAACTGTTACTAGTCTTATCAGGAATCGAACCCGAACCAAATGCGTGGCATGCCATCGCCTTAGCCCCTGAGCTACGGCCACTTCAAAATGTTGATTATTATGCACAACAGAATAATAGTCTTATATGAACAATGATTCATATCCAAACAGCACATGTATTGTTATAACTATTTATAAAATAATTTTTATAAGCTATTTACAATGAAAAATGATTTGAATGAAAGTTTCCGTTACAAAAGTGCCATACTGAGTATAATGTTTAACTTCATAAATTATAATTTTGGATTGGAGTAGTTGGCTTGAATAGTTAATCTAATTTTATATATTTATTATAAGATTTAATATCCGTACATACACAAAAAACAACATTCATATCTTTATAAGATTACTTCAAACACATACAAAAAAATTGCAGTACATTTAGAACATGAAAAAAAATATTCAATGTAAAAAGGACCTAATAACAATATATACATTTTTATATACATAGTGCATATACGGACGAAAAGGTGTCGGCGTCTCATAACTGATATAATCTACGAATATGTGAGAAAATACTAGTAGTTATTTTAGGTGTATTAATTAATGGGATGAATGAATAAGTTGTGTTACTGCCAAAGAAACTCACTCCTGCAAATGAACAACCTTGAGTCATTATCAGGTGATTCATTCCAAAATGTATGTCTAAACTTTGGGTCAAGTGAAAGCGTTTTTATGAATATCGTAGTTTCTTTATTTCTGAATAAAGAAAAAAAACAAGTTTTAAATTTTAACTCTCATTAATATATAAATAGAAAACTATGAATTGATATCGATTCTACAAAATGGTCGTTTTTATTAGAAGCTCTGGTGTTGTACATTTGACATTAGCTTGACGATGTAGATTATATTTCTCATTTATTTTAAATCGAATCGGGGGATTTCAAATTTCAATATCATACAATAAAGGGCCTCAGTTGGTTATTAGGGACGACCCAAACATACATTTTAAGCTGTGCTGAAGTGATAAGCGGTCTAAACAATAGGATGCCAATAGTATTGTAGCCCGGAAATTGAATGCACTTTATTCCACCATTGTCACGGGGTACTGTCATATGTGTTACACTGTTGTTGGAGTAATTCTAGTCCATGTTTCATATTATTATTTCGATTCCCAAATGTTTCACCTAACTTTGATGCTAATTTAGTTAAAGGTTATGACTTATGTACTCAATTAAATAATTATTACGTGTTTTATGAAATAACAATAATTTTATGTATCCATGAAAAAAAATAGGACCGATAATTACGTGATAAAATGATATATATATATATATATATATGTGTGTGTGTGTGTACGTGATAAATGTTATATAAAATGTACATTGTCAATTTTAGGTCTATGATTAAAATTATGGCATGATGAATTACAAAATAATACGATAAAAATACCACTGAACGTGTATAGGTGGGTGGGTTGGTCAATACCAACGTACGTGTATGGGTGAGTGGGAGGGTTAGTACCACTTGGGTGGGTTGGTGAATACCTACCAATGTACATATATAGGTGGGCGGGTGGGTCAATACCAATGCACATGTATAAGTGGATGGATGGGTTAATACCACTGTAAGAGTTTGGATGGGTTAGGTAATACGTAGTATATAGGTGGGTGGGTGGGTAAATTCCATTGTTCATGTATAGGTTTGTGGGTGGGTCAATACCACTGTACGTGTATAGGTGGGTGGGTGGATTAATGCCTCTGTACGTGTATTGGCTCAAGTTGCTAATTTTTTATTGGTTCATACCCTGTACGTGAATAGGTCAATCACAGTACGTGTTTGGGTATATGGATGGGTCAATACCACCATACGTGTATAGGTGGGTGGGTATTAAACCCCACTTTATGGTAATTTCTCTTATATCAACATCCATCATGCACTGTAGTTAGATATAAACCTCTTGAACAGGATCTAATTCTATCGTGGAGTTACAATATTATCGCTGTACGAGTATCTTTTAAACATACACTAATGTACCAACCTCACTTGAGAGTCACTTCCCCGATATCAACAAATACTATGTAGTTAGGTGTAATTTGTATACATATTTCATCTCCATGAATATGTGCAATTGGATATGTGCAATAAAACATAATCAAGTAATTATATTTTACAAAATAATAATAATAGTAAAAAAAATTGAATTAGTATTTTATTTGGGTTGGTCAACTAACTAACTAACCAAGTCCCGAAAATCTAACAAAACACACTAGACTATATTGGTGGTATAAATAAAGTAATATAGATAATGAAAAATATATCGCTAATAAAACGTCTAAAACACATTGAGTGATAGCTTTTCTTCAGTAAAAACTAATCGTGATAAATTTGCAATCAGCAATCAACATTTGAAGAACGTCAGTATGAAATGGATTAATTTAAGTCTTCATAAAGTTAATCTAAGTTGTCAGAATGTCAAAGAGGTGGGTGGGGGGTTGTAATGGAACAACCGGGTAAATTATGGGGTTGTTATTTACACCTTAATTGAATTTTGTTGAGAGAAATAATTCACAAAGCTGTATTTGCCGATTTTTCTTATCACTGTGGGATTACTAATTGATAATAAGATAGCTACATCGCACATATACTGTACATTTTTTATTAAACCCTATACTAAATTTTGCACGTCCCTCAAACAATATAACTAAACTGAACTTTGTAATATCAAACATATCAGATAATTAAATACACTCAGTCAGTTTTATTGCGCTGTAAACTAGCGGGACGAGATGTGAAGTCGGCGGTACATGTGGACCGGGTGTGCATGATATTATCTCCCACCCCTTGTCACTCTTTCACCCTCGTGCACCGTAATACCCGTTAATCAGAGAACATCAAAGCTACGTGGGCAACCGACTAACTGAGCGATATACAATATTCGCCTCTCGGCGGAACCGAATTGTCCTGATGTACGATTGTCAAAATTGTTTAAATAATTGCTTTAAATGTTTATCTTTATTTATATCAAATTCAATTGACTACAACATGGGCTATTCCTGCAGTGATATCGATTTAGATTAATATGTATTACACGAAATAAAAATATAATCATAAAGTGTTATATTTTTAAAGTTACTTCCAAATAAGTTGACTTTTAGAGAGTTAAAACTCTTGAACTTTTACAAAATGGAAAGAATTTATACAAAAGGCGCTTCATGAGTATATCAAGTGACAGAGTTGGCTAGCAAACGTGCAGGTGTGTCCCCTGGCCACTTTTATTATACATCTTGAAGTAGACTGAACTGACTCACTGACTCAGATTTTGGAGTTGTCTTTTCACATTGGATTTAAATTTCCCTACATTTTTATCTGTCTTATTTTATATTATTCATATCATGATGAAATTGTTTCAATAATTTTGCGATTGAATTTTTTTACTCAATTTGTTAATTAAAAATGTCTCAATTTGAAGAGTAGAGGCAATTCCGACTTACTTACAGCTCTTAGCAATCTATCGCAACTCTTGTACATACATAGGCCTACTTATGTACGCTGTATACAAGTGGCCTTGTAACCTACATTATGTGCAGTCAATGCCACTGACGGTAATTCACACCTATGTTAAGTTCACACATATTTCAATACACAATACTATGTCAAATTATGGTGTATGATTCTTTTTTAATTGTTCAAGTTCAAGTTATGAAATTCTCTATGCAATACATTATTTCTATACTAGAAATTGAAGAAAAACTCCTAATGCACATCGCAAATTTGACAAATTACATTTATGAAAAGGTTATTTACAGATTAAGAACTATAAAACAGATCAGAATGAATTAAGAACTATTGGGCCAGTCGGAAAGAAAAATTTAAGAAGACGACCAAAAAATTATTGAATAGGTCCAATTAAGCCATAAATGCATAGTAATATTAATAAAATGTAGATCAGATCATGCTCGGAAGACCAAGGCCATGCATGATTCTTATAATATCGACCATTCCACTACAGATATTGCCATACTTTTTTCTTTATTATTTTTATAAATTTACTATTACAACACTACCGTAGCCTGTGTGCTGAAGTGATTATCTATCCCTAAGACAGGGCCAGCTGTTTATATTTGCGATGGATATTCAGTCCGTGATATCGCGTGACTGTACCTCGTGACCCGGTCACCTTTTACCAGTTTACACCAGTTCGACAACAGGTACTCACCACTCCACCCTCGGCGCTGACCTTGCATTTCTCTAGTTTAAATGAGTATGCAATCTCAAGGTTTATATCTGATAGTATTAACAATGCAAGTACAAGTCACACAACACTCTGTTATTACAAAACAACTCGATCGATGTACAAATATTATGGTGATCGATTTTAATTTCGGTAAACCACGTTGCTGAATATGTTGACTAAACCAGCTGATTGGGAATTAATATAGTTATAATTAGCAAATTTTTTAAACGGAAAAATCCAACTTTTTTAACAATATTTTTTAAATTGTATATTTTATTGTAGCTTTAGCTACATTTGACAACCATCTTATCATGGCTTAACCAACAATTTTGATTATTTGTGCAGATTTTCAAAATGTCCTCCGTTTGCCCTGCTACACATGCGAATTCTTTTTCTGAATTCCCTCACAGCCACCTTCAAGTTCAGTTTATCACGTAGGAATTGAGAATCTAAAAAAATCATTTTCCTTAACTCAGCTATATTTCAAAATGATGTGTGATAAACTTGTTGCGTGAAGTGCCTTCAAACATAGTAGTAGTCAATGAGTATCGTTCTGGAGATCGTAGAGCCAAGTTATTGTTCCTCCTCTTCCGATCCACATGTTTAAAGTATCACCAAACTGAGGACGGACTTCAACGTTGAAGTGTGAGAGTGCTCCATCCTGCTTGGAAGACAATGTTCTGACGCAAATCCAACGGCAAGTCTGGAAGGAGTCTTGTTCCTAAAAAAACAAGTAAGTTTTCAGTTAGGAAGTCCAAGTACTGAATGCTATTTAAGGCTGTTAGTAGTTCGAGTTATGGTCTTATGAGCCGGCTTGCAATGAATCCAATCCACACGTTTAATTTGAATCTTACTTAATTAGAAGACTCAAGTACCAGGTGAGGATTTTCTGTAGCCTAGTAATGCTCGTTGTGTAATGTTGAAAACACTCTCACGAGTAAATGTTGATTCATCTGTCCAGAGAATGGCCTTGAGGAAATCGTGACGATCATACTGACGAATCAAATGGTAGAACTGAACTCTTAGGGGAGGATCTCTTGGTTCTACTTTTGGGGAGGATAAGATTGTTGCTTTTCTTTGCGTACAATTCTACTAACGCATGATTGGGAAACCTCAAACTCACGAGAAACTGCTCTTTTTCTTCTTCGTGGGTCTCTTGCAAAGTGATTATGAACGGCTTCTCCAACTCCTACATCTTGAATAAATAAACGATTATTTTGTAGGAAACTACACTTTTATGCAAACAGCGATTAACATTGGCATTCGGAATCCTTCAATTCGGATTACGGTTACAGTATTCACGATAGCTTTCCGATGAATTATAGTCACAGAACCTGTATACCAATTGTCAACATATTATTCATTGCTAGACGCCATTCATGACCTTTAAAAACAACTATCTACCATTAATGGCATTAGTTAGGGTTACTTGTAGTGCGTATGTGAAAAGGATATGGAAACAATTTTACAATTAAACGACATACAAATCAGGTAATTATAGGTATTGAACCCCTAATCAGACGACTTAGTTATATATCCAACTGATACACAAATTACAGATATACAGTCATTAGTTTGTTGCTTATAACCAATACGATGAACCATAATATTTTAAAACGCAAACCATCTTTAAATCACAAAATGGTTTGGGAACGGACATACAGACGACAACCGGTCTTCTGATAGTCGATGGAATTACAAGTAGTTCTAAACGTAGAGGCTCAACTGTGACAAAATTATTCGCTGGAGAAGATAGTTGATTTAAAAACAATTTATGCATTTTTAAGTATGGGGAAAATATAAATATCTTAAGAAAGTGCGCAGCCTACAATTAACTGCCATCCAGCTGTGGTGTGTGTTTAGTGAGTGCGTTAGGATATATTAAGTTATGTCACATTAGGTTACGTTACGTTACGCTGTCAGTTTAGGTTAGGTCAGGTCAGGTTAGGTTAGGTTATGTTGGGTCAGGTTAGGTTATCTTAGGTTAGGTTATGTCAGGTCAGGTAGGTTAGGTTATGTCAGATCAGGTTAGGTTAGGTTAGGTCAGGTTAGGTTAGGTTAGGTTAGGTTAGGAACTTTCGCTGATACCGGAACGCACGAGGGGTTCAAACAATTCACGATACGGCAACAAGAAACACACTGTTTTCGGACATCCATATTTAAACGAAGAATCATGCATGATTGTTTCACATAATTATTATTTGAGTAATGTTACAATGAGTAGATATTTTCTCTCAACAAAATATAAACTCACCATATCTACATTCCCTTCATTATGTACAGTAGACTTAAATTTCAATAACTGTTATTTAAAACAATTTAATAAGTAAATATGTCCAACCGTTATCATTTAATTTCTTAAGAAGCATTCTTACAACAAATAGAAAGATTCTTTAATCCAGATTTCATATTCTTACTTCAACGAGATATAATGAACGTCATATTTCTTTTTATAGACAAAATTGGTTAATAACAAAATCCCTTAACAGAAAAAACGAAGTAATACGATCTCACATACTTTAGTACATTTTTCTAACTACCGTACTGTAGTTATCTTGTCTTCAGTTATAATTAACAAACTATACCTTCAAATTCTTACATCTTTTAAATTTGTCACCTTTCATTTCTTCATTAAATAAATTCAGAAACAAGCGAAATATTCAACAGTAGCCAGTTATTTTGAATTTTATTAACTAACACGTTATTGAGTAAATCGTTAAAAATGCCATAGCTATTGATCGAACTTTAAATCACATCTCGTGATAGTTAAGTATTGTAGTGATTTCAATACATTACAGAATCTGGATAAAACTGGAGTTACTGGACAAGTAATCTCTCGTGAGTGAAACCCAAGGCTGATGTTCACGTGACTTGATTAAACTTTCCGGTTTTAACCTGTGAAAGGTTGACTCTGCTGTGTGTTACACGGACTACATACGAAAGATTATTGTTTAATCGTTTGTTGACATGAAATAATCACGGGGAGACGTCAAGTTGTATGTCTCTCTGTTGATACTTCTAAACGTACGCCGATGTTTACCAGATCGTTTACCTTTATGTCAGGGACCCAAAAATGTTATGAGGGGACCTGAGGGCTGAGACTAACATAGAAAGTATTGATTAAGTGATACGCACTGAGCTAATATTGAACTATAATAAACGGATCAAAGATAACTATAAATAAAATTATTGGTTTGTATAATATTTTGGAAAATTGTATAAAATAAAAACCCAGCATTAATATTAAAAAATCGTACATTATATGAATGTCACTTACGAAAAATCCTATTTTATCTTTCTCTTGATATTAGCAAAATCGTTTGTAGGAAACCACATATATTACCATTAAGTCTTAGAGCACTCTTACTTCAAACGTAAGGAATGTTTGAAAGATTAGAAAAATCCCGTCATATATTTCAACTTATTCTTACATATGAGGCTCCGACACAACGTTGTGCGTATTTTAAGGCGAATATTAATGATGATATGAATGTAGTCTGGTTACCAACTGAGTTCAAATGTTCCTCAGAAAGGGCAATTTATTAATAGCCCAACAGCCAGGCCAACTAAGGCATCTACAGCTACGTGGAATCCGAACCACGTAGTGTTGGTCTGATTTTCAGCTAATTGACAGGCTTGATACTCAGTTCTCTCCCGCAAACAACAACTGTATTATGATTACCGGCCAAAATGGACACCCCATACTTCTCTAGTAGTGTCCACGCCGATAGCAACCATCAAGCGGACGCCATTATTAAGAGGACCTATCATCCAACCTATCGCCTCTAATCTCCACAAGTTGTTCTCAGCCGAAAAAACTTATATAAACTGTTTGATATTTCAGGTGTAAGTAATCACAGATTTTTTTAAATTCTGAGCAACTATTTACAAAAGTCTTCAATATTATATAATATGGTGTGACTAAAAACATTAACCACATGTTTTGGTAATTTCCAATGAAATGTTCATCTGTTTGACATTTGAATTTACATTGATGACAAGGATTCTTTTTTCCAGTAATAATAAATTGGTCTCATGACGTATTTTTGTTAAAGGGCAAGACTCGTATGAATAAAAACAACATAGAAGCTTCAATACGCAGGTAAAAAACGGGATAGTTTTTCTTCTTCTTTAAATATAGAAGGCAACTATATAACCTCCCGCCGCCACGCGAACACCCTGTAGAGTATGACTCACCACCCGCCCTTGCATGCAACCACCACTAGACTACTATTAGTGTCCGGATCCTATTCTGAAATCGAGGTTACCCGAGCTGAGTCAGCCATTTTCAGCTTTTCTCAGTTTAGACTCAGCCCATATCGTAAACATAAATAATCGATTAAGTCTGTTTCAGTATATTTCAAAATACTTTATTTGTATTTGAAAAACTTTCTCATAAAGATTCATTTTTTACATTTTAAATTTCCTAGAAGAGTTATTATGCTTTTTCTCACGATCTCTAAATTTGTTTGTGGTTGGTAGCATTGTACTAACCTAAGTATAAAAACTTTGACCACAAATAATCTGTACTTTTACCGTCTCAATCATTTGCAACCTTTTCCTTTAGTCTCGATATCCCCCCCCCCTCCAATATGGATACAAATTATGTCATACGGAAAGAGCAGCAAGTAGTTCAATATTTAATGGCTTTCAACATTTGTCTGTTTCCCAGTGTTCATTTTTTAGTTAAACTGAAAATATTTAATTCTTTAATATAACCACTCGTTATTGGCCAATTAGCTGTTCTGAAAAGTTCAATAAATTTAATTATGACTTTGATCTCTATTCAATCGAATATTGAACGGTAGTTCGAAGTGTTATGTTCAACCTGCAGAAACTTCTGTCGAACAATGTTTTGTCCTCTTTTAAATCCCATTTAAAGATAAGGTTAGAAAGAATATTTAGTTGACGTAACCTCGCCATTAGTACAGCTGTTGACTACTCCATGCTTACTTCGAATAAACGACAGTACTATACCACCATTATGACATTGGGATACAACATTGTTATTTTTCCAGTTAAATTATATTTTATTGAATTCTAAAGGTACAAAAGTGTCAGAATGTCTGTCAAAATCTGAATGAACGTGGACTAGAATTTACTTTGATATGTTCTAAATTGAAATAGAACAGATTTAACTTTTACAATCGTAATTCAGCCTTCTCTTCTCCTCTATGGTGCAATGTTTTCCACGAAACGTGTGAATGAGTTTGTAACCACTCCTTTAGTTGACCTGTTATTTGAGCTATTTATAAATGGCTCTTTTTAAGAATCATTCGACCTTAATTGGGAACAAAGACAGATTTTTTTGTAGCCCTTGCACATCCTTGCATGGTAATTAGGTTGTGATATGAGGGCATCTATGTCCTAACTGTCCCTACTAGAATCCATACGAAATGTTCGTTAACTATTTAGTTCCATTTATCAGTTTGCACCCTTCAACCAATGGACCTTTGGTTTTTGTATTATTCTTGCAACACATACATTACTATTTTGTATATATGTATTAAAAGTTTAAGTTTTTAGTTTCATGTGATCAAAATATTGTGTTAGCAGTATTAAAATATAACTTTAGTACTTATGGTATTAAACTTCTCCTTTTTTCCAGGTGAGTGAAAACATCATGTGTTTGAGAACCAACCTTTTTCTAGTAAGTTTCTTACTTTTGTATTTGAATTTATTATTTTTAAGAATACCTTGAAATAGTTGTTGTATGATATTAAACACTGCGTATATAAACTGTGATATAAATTGTATGTTATAAGTGAGGTAATTCAGAAATGTTGTTTGTTCTACCTTGCAGCGAAATGTTGATGTTGGCCGTGGAAAAATGCTCTTTGTTATTTGTGATATAGTATAACAATAAAATTACCGTTTTGTATATTATATGAACTAAGAATGAACATAATTTAAAAAAAGCATACTTTACGATCCATAAATTCCTTACAGTAAATACATAATTGCTCATAAACCTATCAAATTGACCATCACACACCACCGAGGTAACCCTGGACGGACACACTACACGGTGTGTCTATATCAGCTACTCCTGCACTAGGCCCCCTCGTCCACCCCCCCCCCACCACTACTGTGTCAGTTAATTACACCCCTGTGCCTCCCTCGCTTGTTTTTTTGTCAGAAAGACCACGCTTTAATTGTGTCACTCTGACTCAGATCCCTTTATTGCACCGTCCGGTTCTAATTTTAACTTTCTGTCGAAAAAGTTTCATTTATTTTGTTTTTAGTCAATGTCTTATATATGTTATATGTAAATGCCATGCAATTGAAAACTTAAGCCCAAGAAATTAAATTAGAAAGGAAACAACGGAAAATTACGCAAAAAACTGTTCACCCATTTTAAAAGAATAAGATAAAAATAAATAAATATTTATTTATTTATTCATAAGATGCCGATCTTCAAGATATGGGCGAATGTGGATTTCGAATGAGTGTGATGAGTGTATATGAGCGAATGTAGTCATTGTTACAAACTAAGGCCGACTATTCCTTAGAAAGTGTCATTAATTAATTAATAGCCCAATGACAAATGAACAGCCGGTGGTTATCAGCTGATCTTTCTCAAAATGTATTATGACTCTGATTGGGATCGAACTGAGAACCTTTAGCACATGAAGCTGGGATTGAACCAACTACGCTACCGACCAATTCGATAACAACAAGAGCAAGGTGGCTAACAATGGTTGAATCAATTGTTCATTTATCCAGCTATTAATCACATACAACACATTTATAAAACATAGTAGACATGTCAATTAAATATGTTTTCAAGTTGAGAATTTCATTATATAGTCACATAGGAACTATAAATAATCGAAAATATTATAATAATGCCATTGATTTTAAAAGCACATATATAGACAATGTAAGTAATGGATAAAGGAGGGATAATACCAACTTAAGTATGAAGAAACAAGATAAAACTAAGAAAGTGTAAGACAACTATTACCACTAACCCCTTAGGAAAAAGTATCGAAAACACAGAGTACCAAAATATCCAGCCACTCCAAACAACACTTTTTTTGTTAACACAGAGCATCAAAATATCCAGAGGGGTTCGTCAAACTTTTTAATTCTTCTCTGTGGTTACAAACTCATTGATCCAGAAAAGTTAATGGCAATAAAAAAGTTATGTCAAGAGGGGAGTTTTAATAAGCAAATATTGTGAGGGGAGAGCTATGAGAAGGAGAAAAACTCGGATAAATAAATGTTCAAAGAAAGGCAAACTAATAAGAAAGTAAAAAAACCTGCTGGGCTTAGAGTGGCATTTATGTTATATTAAACAAGCTCCGAGGGTGAACATGTTAATTCTGGTTTAATTGTCGTGAATAAAAGATGTGTATGCTTGAAATTACAAAACGGACTGATTAATTTTACACAATATATTCAGTGATGTAACAGTTATTAAAGAATTATTACTAAACAGAAAAAAATAGGTAAATAAACAGGGGTTTTTACACATTATGATTTTATTGATAATCGTTGAATATTATTTAACATATTTTAAATTTAAAATATATACAGTGTCCATAAAATGTGGGGCGAAACTTCAGGAAATGATTAAACAGATAAAAATAAACAAAAACGTTTCTATGAAGATGTGTCTTAACTCGCTTAGTTTTGCGTCTGTCTGTGTGCTTCCAAAAAATGCCTTACATCCCAAATAGTATTAGATATAGTTTTGAAACTTTACACGAATATTTAACTTCACAACATTTAATATACTCTAAGAAATTAAAATAATATTTTTACCCGTTCCAAAATGGTGGCTGTTTAAAAATTGTAATGCTAAATTTCATGAAAACCAAAGTAAAAACAAAACATTTTCACGATGCCTAATATTTAGTTTAAAACAAGGCAAATCTTTTGATACTTCATTTTGTTATAATCGAACAGTAAATAACTAAGAAAGTGTTATTTTTCTGATTGTGTGCAAAATGTTTTTGTAATTTACGTATAATTGTGTCTATTGGTTTAAACAAAACTACCAGTCAAATGTTGCGAGTTAAGACACATCTTCACAGAAACCTTTTTGTTTATTTTTACCTATTTAATCATTTCCTGAAGTTTTGCCCCACAATTTTTGAACACTCTGTATATATATTTCCATTCGTGTAAAAAATCTGTTAGGAAAGTCAGTTGAAGTGAATTAAATTTAAATAAAATAAATTAAATTAAACCTCATTTAGGACGATGACCTTGTGTACAGTCACTATTAGACATATGTATTATCAGTAACAAATAACAGTTTCCATAAAATATTATAATATTTCAAACCATATATGAGTATAAACGTAAGTACGTAATATTACTGGTTATTTTACTTAAATGTTGAAGTAGATGCTATGGTGGATTCAATTAATGGCATTAGCGTTTATAAATAACACGAAATATGGTTCTTAATATATGATAAGTATAACAGATTGTTGTTCACGTATAACAGTTTTGTCTCATTAATGTACTCGTAATATTAATTACATGTAATAGCAGATTGGTATTTTAGAATATTTTTATTTTGGTTAAATTTTTGGTTTGAATATGATTTATAGTTTCAAATTAATCCTTGATAGTTCTTTCACGTGTATTACACATAACAATACTTGGTCTTCCCAGTCCGACATGTCAATGAACTATGTACAGTCTAGGGTATTTTTAGAAGATGACTCCCACTCTTGAAAAATTCTATGGGATTGAGGAATAGTGTATACATTTATTACACACATATTTGGTATATTATATAAAAGTAAAATATGACGGAAAAGAAAAGAATTATTCACTTAATACTCAGGAGTAAAGAGTCTGTATTTGGTACATTGTACTGAATTACCAGTTTGATTCCTACTTTTCAAAAGCAAATACGTACCTAATTTTGGTGAAATTATCTTCTAGTTTCAACTTACAATAACGTTTACATCATGTCATTTATTATAATAACACTTAGCACACTTTCCAGGTCAACATTCTTCCAGGTAACCCCTCTGCCTTCCCAGAGTTACATTCATAAAGTTCAAAGACAATACTTTTACACTTTTAGAGCCATCTAAAGTTCATTCTATTTACCGGAAAATGATGAATAAATAAAGACCCTTTAGTGGAGGTGAACGATGGAAACAATAACTAGAGTGTACTAGATCACCCACTTTTAACACAAGCTTAATTTAATGGAGATGAACGATGGAAACAAGAACTAGAGTGTACTACATCACGCACTTTTAACACTAGTTTAATTTAATGGAGGTGAACGATAAAAACCAGAATTAGAGTGTACTAGATCACGCACTTTTAACACAAGTTTAATTTAATGGAGGTAAACGATGGAAACAAGAACTAGAGTGTACTACATCACGCACTTTTAACACAAGTTTAATTTAATGGAGGTGAACGATAAAAACCAGAAATAGAGTGTACTAGATCACGCACTTTTAACACAAGTTTAATTTAATGGAGGTAAACGATGGAAACCAGAACTAGAGTGTACTACATCACCCACTTTTAACACAAGTTTAATTTAATGGAGGTGAACGATGGAAACCAGAACTAGAGTGTACTACATCACCTACTTTTAACATAAGTTTAATTTAATGGAGGTGAACGATGGAAACCAGAACTAGAGTGTACTAGATCACCCAATTTTAACACAAGTTTAATTTAATGGAGTTGAACGATGGAAACCAGAACTATAGTGTACTACATCACCCATTTTTAACAAAAGTTTAATTTAATGGAGGTGAACGATGGAAACCAGAACTAGAGTGTACTAGATCACCCACTTTTAACACAAGTTTAATTTAATGGAGGTGAACGATGGAAACCAGAACTAGAGTGTACTACATCACCCACTTTTAACACAATTTTAATTTAATGGAGGTGAATGATGGAAACCAGAACTAGAGTGTACTAGATCACCCACTTTTAACACAAGTTTAATTTAATGGAGTTGAACGATGGAACCAGAACTAGAGTGTACTACATCACCCATTTTTAACAAAAGTTAATTAATGGAGGTGAACGATGGAAACCAGAACTAGAGTGTACTAGATCACCCACTTTTAACACAAGTTTAATTTAATGGAGGTGAACGATGGAAACCAGAACTAGAGTGTACTACATCACCCAATTTTAACACAAGTTTAATTTAATGGAGGTGAATGATGGAAACCAGAACTAGAGTGTACTAGATCACCCACTTTTAACACAAGTTTAATTTAATGGAGGTGAACGATGGAAACCAGAACTAGAGTGTACTAACGTACTTTTAACACAAGTTTAGTATTTTATTTTGCACCCCGTACTAAAGGGAATATCAGTAAGTTATAATTGTAAAAATTGCATAACTCACTTATCAGGAAGACTAATAACAGAGATAGGGGAGCCTTAATAGGCGAATATTATTAGGGAGGGCTGACGTATTGAGTTATGTTTCAACGTAAGGAAAAGTAATTCTTATTAAAATGATCGCAGATTGGAGATGGGGCTCCTAATAACTTTAGGGTGGCTGGGTTTTCACTTTACGGGAGCGATATTTAAATTATGAATTTCACTTATACCATGCTTAATTTTTATGATTAAAAAAGATGTTATGTTTTTCATTCTGATTATATTATTTTGAGGTTTTGAATTGCCTTTTAAGAATGTTTTATTTGATCATTCTTTTTTTATTACATCTTATACCTAGGGCTCAAATTTGATAACAGGGCGGACAATTGGATGAACGACGAAATGACGTACAATTTTAAGGATTGCGTTTGGAAATAAAACATTTTCGAATAATTTTAAAAACATCTTTACATTCTAAATCAAGGAGTGTGAAACATAATTTCTTAATTTATTATGAGAATACCCTTTAAATTTATCATATTTTATAATTTGTTGTATATTTGTATAATCGACTAGCTACAGGTGCGAACTATTGTAGTTAAATTTATATAGCATTATTTTTAAATAAGCTAATAAAGTGATTCTAACTTTTAAAAGATACTATAAAAATGTTGCATTGTTACTGAACATTTAATAAAGTCAATTAATCCATAAAAAAAATCTCAAATGTAATAATATATTTTCCTAAAATTTAAATATAAATATTGTCAAAGTCATATGTTGGGAATAAGTGAAAAAGTTACGTAGTTAAGTTTGTCTTAATGATTCCTTTCCAGCCTTGTGACGTATTGTGTTACATCCACTAGCGGACCCTTATGGATCTCTTCCAACCATGAGAATTGTTGTTCGAGAATGCTCAGGAAAATTATCCATCCCAGTTTAATACTGATATTTAGAAGTGACTGAAAATATATGACCACTCATTTTAGTAATAGTTATAATGCACACCACTCGCGAATTTCATTTTAATTGTTTGATTGTTAAATAATTCCTTTTTAACCCCTCTGGTCTAAGGATGGTAACCGAGGTTTATTGAAATAAATCGATGTATTATTTGTACCTTTACGTAGTTATATTAAAATACACTTTGGTTGTGTAGCATTACACTTATTTGTAATTTATAATAATACGTAATATGATAATTATATATATGGTCTCTTGTCAGCTACCATTTATTAATTTTAAAATATATAAAAACTGTGATATACTCCAAATTCATTAGATATTAATGAAAATAATAACATCAAAAAGCATAGGGGACACTCTGTAACTA
Organism: Stictocephala bisonia; assembly: GCA_035578905.1. Classification (NCBI taxonomy): domain Eukaryota; kingdom Metazoa; phylum Arthropoda; class Insecta; order Hemiptera; family Membracidae; genus Stictocephala; species Stictocephala bisonia. Next base: position 636,117 of record JAQJVL010000074.1, on the reverse strand, counting down.
TATGTTTCATTGTTTGGATAGACTCCCCCCAAATACATGACCGATCTAGTGTCCATCCCCATTTATACTTCCAGTAGTTACATCTGGCCACGCCAGTTTGGAACCGAATCAAGAGTGACCACCTACTACTAGGGAGGTTCATCCCACATAAAGGTATTGACGGATTATTAATAAGGAACTTATTTCATACATCAAAAATGTTCTTAATTAAAAATTATTATAAAAAAATTATTCACACAGCATCGAGAGCGCGTAAAAACGAATGTGCCTACACAATACACCACTGTATGATTCGATAGTGAAGTGTTAGGGAGCTCAAACCACCACAACCATTTACTCAAGTGTCGTCACATCTTACCCTGTATGACTCAACCCTCCCCCGCAGGAGGTGTTTGTCTGTAATGGTCCTTAGGATCACCCCCTCCCTCTCGAACGTCACCAGGGTGACTTCCTCCCGATAGCCGTGACTCATGACGTCTTCCGGGACCTTCATCCCTTATTCTCCAAGATATGTATTCCTGGATAGCATCATTTCATTAAACGATGGACTCCTTGGAGTAAGGATGTAAAGAATGGTTTTATATATACTAGCTCATATGCACGATTCAAAGTAATCAATTTCTTCAACTGCAGCGTCAAATTATGATACATAAAGTTATTTTCATCTTACATCCAAGTCCTTTAGTATTTTGTTGCAAAGAGTAAATTGTAATAAATATTTTTATTTGGAATTGAATTCGATGTTTCTATGAACTGATCATCAAAAGTGATTGAAACATTTCCCTACAACTTTGTTTTTGAAATTTGTTAATGATGGAGTATCAGATGAGGGAGACAAAGGTAGTTGGACATTTGCCATCATTACGTGAAAAATAACAATCACGACGTTTCGATTTGGTAAAACCCAAACCTTTTTCAAGTGCTAAAAACTAAATTACATCTACACAAACATGTTATAAAACTACGTTCTTAAACTAATAAACTTATCTACTTTAATAATTATCTACATTTTAACCTTTATCCTAGAATGGAGTACAACAAAATGAACTTCTACTAAATATAACAAATATTAACAGGGTTAAATTAATATAGCCAATTAGGCGCTGTCAAGGTCACGATATCAACGAAAAATGTAAAACACAATAACATTAATATTCAAATCAGACTGAAATAAGATTACATTAACTAATCATAAATATATGGTACCTGAAAAACACAATTAATTTAAAATAACATTCAACACGCAAAAAAAAAGTGTTTTTTTTGTGCGTGTTGAATGTTATTTTAAATTAATTGTGTTTTTCAGATACCATATATTTATGATTAGTTAATGTAATCTTATTTCAGTCTGATTTGAATATTAATTTTATTGTGTTTTACATTTTTCGTTGATATCGTGACCTTGACAGCGCCTAATTGGCTATATTAATTTAACCCTGTTAATATTTGTTATATTTAGTAGAAGTTCATTTTGTTGTACTCCATTCTAGGATCTAGGTTAAAATGTAGATAATTATTAAAGTAGATAAGTTTATTAGTTTAAGAACGTAGTTTTATAACATGTTTGTGTAGATGTAATTTAGTTTTTAGCACTTGAAAAAGGTTTGGGTTTTACCAAATCGAAACGTCGTGATTGTTATTTTTCATGTAATGATGGCAAATGTCCAACTACCTTTGTCTCCCTCATTTCCCTACAAGTTATATTATTAACCGGATTTGACTGTAATAAAATTGTATCACATTTAATATAAAATGATACAATTTTATTAATTTAATTTAATGAAATTGTATCATTTTGTACATTTTGTGCTTATATTGTAATAAATTTGTGTTGTGTGACGTTTACTTGTACCGAATAAAATTGTGAACACTGTTTAGAAAGTGTGGGCTTTCGAGTGTAATGCAATTTCCATCTTCATGCGGTTAAAATCGTTCTTCTAACAGAGTGAAATCAGTTCAATATCCAACTAAAAATAGAAAATATGACAGTTAAATTTAGCCTAAAATATAGAGGTAAATTTTTATTGGAATAACCTTCTATAATTTAAAAAATATAGAAAAAAAAACAAGATAGAAAAACATTTCAAGGAATGTTCTCCCAAATATGAAGATAAATTGGAAATACCTAAATGGGTGAGTAACTGGAACTAGTGTGCTATAATATATGTAAATCATGTTTAAAATATTTGTAACTATTAATTTGTATAATATATTACGTGGGTGTGTCTTGATAACTTACAAAACACGTGAACTGTTTTCAACCCTACCAGACTCACATAACTAACAATGTTTCAACCACTATTGTTACATTGATTATTGTAGAGTGAATTTGATTATTGTAGAGTTAGAGTTTGAAGCAATCAGGATCTATTGACAGCCGCTTCGTGCTTCCAGACTTGGGCTACACTATCTGCATTCCTATGTGACTAGCCAACATTTATGTGAGAAATACACATTGATCATGTCTAACATATATATTTGTGTACCGAACTCATATAAATCCAAAAATGCATCGAGATAGATAATATTATTAGTTTCACAACGAATTATTTCGGGTTTAGTTGAAAAAGTATTACAAATACCATCAATAAATAAATCAACATTTTATTGCTACAATAACAATGCAACACTCTTTCGTAAAAGTTCGTTTCAAGATTAAAACTATCTTTTCAAGGTCGCAAACATTACGAACACTTAATGCTCTATGCCTCTTAAATACTAAATGCCTTATATCTTTCGATTTTGGGACATATGCCTTTTGAAGAATTATAAAGTAGGAATCTTGTTGGTCCGTAGAAACTACGACCCGTTTGGAATGTTATGTTATAAACGAGGATAAACAGGTCGTAGAGTCTACGATCCGTGAGTGTAAGTAAACTGGTACCTCTAAAAATATCCGTACAAAATGGCATAACCCTTTATAACACGTAATTTTATGTTTGTACTCATATCACTTATCTTTTGGCACCAGTTAATTTTCTGGGAAAATACTTGAAGTGTAAATTTAGAATTTGTCTTTCCCAAGTGTAATCCATGAATCCACAAATAGTTTTAATTCATACTTTCAGTATTCTCTTATGATCTGAAATGTAATCAGAAATGAGTATGAGCTTAAAGAAACGCCAGTATTATCTAGCAAATTAATTTTAGTTCCTATGAAAATATCTACCTTAGGCTCATAATTACTGGGCCTCAGCTTAGGCCTCATAGACTCGTATTTAAGTCTCATATACCAACCAACATATTTACTAAACCCATGTTGCTAACGTGTCATTTGCATCCAATATAAAGGCAGAAGTCTTATTGGATGAATATCCAATCAAATCCCATTTATGCCGCTGAGAGGTTTTCCACTCCGTAGAGCAATATTTTTACTCCCTTCTCCACTCCATGATTTCATCTCTCTGTAACGTGTCGTGTAGACTTCTTTCAATGTTATAAGTAGATAACATTGCTAAAATGTCTCAATTATTATTCAGTTCACCTGATATAATTTCTCAAATGTTTATTTTGTTTCATAAGTAACTATGTAATCTGTTAATTGGTTACATTCTTTTATTTAAACTTGGCATGTAGATTATTTGCTTTTACATGATTTTAATATAAATTTACTTGATTTTTAGTGAACAGCAACCTATAGACAAGTTTCACTATACATACAATAAAAAGTACATACTCTACTTTATTAAACATAAATATATACATAAATACAGTACATGCCCTTCAATATAAAACATAAATATTCAACCCTTCCACAACCCTTACACTTTAAAGTGATCACAATGACCCCCTTCACAACCTACCAAATTTCTCTTATATAGCTGTTCAATGTGATGATGAATTTGAAATTTTTGTGATGATAATTATTTTGGCTGAAAATATATTTTGACCTATAAATTTGTACATCAGTATATAAATAGGAGTCAAAGTGTGTATAATCTTAAAATCAATATTTTTTGTATGTGGGAACTAGTTATATAAATCTAACCCAATTTTCTATAACATTTTTATCAACTGTTTTAATTAGAAAAAAAGAAAAAAACCACTGATTTTAATTTCTTTATCAAACAAACAATGTCAAATGTTAGATATCAGCGTGAGCCAATCCATTCAGTGTATTTGAGAGTGGAACAACGCGATGTAATAAAGTGTAAGAGACGTTTATATCGTGGGTTTACAATGAATTGTTTGGGGCCAGTGTTTAATCAACTTGAGCTGTCAGTGTTTGTTCGGGAGATTGGCAACACTGTTATAACGTGCTATCAATTGACTCTGCATGTGTATCTATGATTGATCATAAAACGTTGGTTTAAATTAAACAGGCTACCTTTGTCCTCCTTGTGGTCTTTACCGATTGTCTTTGCTATAGTCCTTTAAACGTCTTAAATTATCACATTTTAGTTTTAAAGAACGCAATAATTTACGGGATACGTTAGTTCCATATTTAAACTGTCTTTCATTGTACTTTTGCGTTTTATAATTTAAATCCGCACTCCACAACGTGAACCTTTTAAAGGAAAATTGGCTTTTTTTCTTAAAATATTCTAAGAATAGAAAAGTTTTTGTGAGATAATAATTTTAATTGAATAGTGACTTTTGGAAGTAAACATAAATTCCATTTCACTTCAGTTTGGAAGATTCGTATATATTGCTGAAATATTGCAAATAGTATATTTAACTTTAATAATTTTAGCCCTGTAAGAGAATGGTCTCAGTTACATTTTGTCCTTCTCTACAAATCTACTGAAAGTACAAGGGAATGAATGTATTATATCCAAATAAATAATCGTAATAAAATAGTGGTATCGATTATATCTCTCCCATCGATGTAACAAACACTGCTAAGGGTCGAACAGAATCGAATAGCCATTGATATGACTAACCACCAAATACGAATTTGCATACATTTTCTCCGAATAGTTGGCCAGCAGGTGATCGATTTTACTGTCAATTGTCTTAAAAATCGATTGATTATATAGATTTTTGTTATATTATCAAACTTAATTAATGATTACAAATCAATGAAGAGTGAATATATGAAAATTTCTATGTATTTTTGAAGCTAAGACCACTAAAAATATTGCTATAACTATTCGAAATATAAGGTAAGCTAATATGTTGTTGAAAGTTATTTATTAGCATTGGATTGTTCGTACCTCCCCCCCCCCTTAACCCATAGGGTCTTCAGGATGGTATATTGATAACAAATACCATCCTGAAGACGGAGGGAGTTTGTTATACCTGTCGAAACGTTGTGTTTGTTTCTTAAACACTCAAATCATTGTAAATCTCCAAATACTATCTACATATCGTAAGCTAATATGTTACTATAAGTCTGGAATTTTTGATATTCTACTCTACAATTACCATAATTTTTAAATGCACTTAAAATATTTGAAATTAAATCATGACATACATCATAAATTAACTTTAAAAATATTTTAATAAAGATTTTATTGAAATATTTTAATTGAATTAGGTGTGTTTAGTCGTAAAATATTAATTAATATTACAATAACAGTTTTATTAAATAGATTCCACCAAAGAAGTTCTTAATTTTTGAAAATTTGTAACATTACATTTTGTGTGAGTAATTTAAGTAAGTACATATAGTAATATTTTGACTAAAATCCTGTATTTATTGTATGCCATGTACTAAACCTGTTGTTAGTCTAAGGTTTGTCAATATCAGTTTATAAGATTTAATTAGAGCGTTTAACTTCATTAGCGGTACTCAGATGAGATAGGGAACGCTGAACTGACCATTCCATTCCGGCTTTCCCTCAATAGTGTGGTCAGTCACATTGAGTGATCACATAACTGTATCATTGTTAACGTTGTGTTCGGACAGCCGTGATCGTCTAGTGTTGACATTGCTTTGTGCCGCAATAACGCAGGTCACGGCATGGACAATATTCACACAACTTGCTCAACTATTACCGCACATCCTCAATTGTAATTAGGTAATATAAAACAGGGAAAATCAAAAGGATTAGAGTTAGCTTTGATTGTAATAATATTTTGTAGAATATTAATTTTATTTAAAATATGATTAATAAGATATAACAATTATAAATAAAATTGTCCCAACATTTATATTAATATCCTTATACTTTCTTTGTAATATTATTTTAGTTTTGTGATTAGCTAATAACGTTTTTTATAGTTTAAAACAACAATTATTAATATTTACACATTATTTGCCGTCACTTAAAATCTTTAAGAAAAACTAGTATTTGTCATTAGGATTAAACACTGACGATAATAAATAATTATGGAATAGAATGTTTTATTTACTTATAAAATATCAATTGATGAATGAATAAATAAATAAATAAAAATGCCTTTATTTTGGAGCGTATTTCAGTTACAACTGTTTTTCAAATCAACTCAAGTCATACAATAATATACAATGTTGGTCTTAAGATCTAACAATAATATACAATAAATAACCAACACAATACAAAAAAACACTAATTTGAGAATAAATACATAGCTACATACAACACTAATATTAAATAAACCTATTCTTCAAATAACATCTCAACTTTGACTTAAAACAAGGTAGAGACAAGTTTACTTTTAGGGTACCAGGGAGGCCGTTGTACAACGTCGGCCCGAAGTATGAGAAACTTCCCCTCCCCAATTCTCGCTCCACCCTTGGGAAGTGGAGCATCTCACCGTGGCGGCTTGCACGTTGAGAGACCTCCTCTCGAAGCATGAGCCTGTCGCTTAATTATTGAGGTTCTTTGATGGTCAGAACCTTGTGGATCATGCAGCCAGTCAGCAATTCACACATTGCTTCCATCGGCAGCATGTTCAGAGCATCTCGATGGGCTGACACATGATCGAATTTTCTCAGATCGAAAATGTATCGAACTGCGGCGTTCTGCAATTTTTGAATTCTTTCAGTGTCACCCTTAGAGATGCTATTGCCATAAACAGGATAGCAATAGTAGAACGCTGACAAGATCAACGACTGCATGAGTTGAAGTTTTGCATACTCCGGCAACATGTTCTTGAATCTGTACAGAGCCCTCAGTCTGCCTACGGCACGCTGGATGGAATGATTGACGTGGTCCGAGAAGGTAAGACCACTGTCCAAGACCAGACCGAGTGTCTTGACCTTGTCACAAACAGACAAGCTCTGGCTGCCTAGTACCACTTCCACGCCACTCTCTCTGCGGGCCTGTACTACATGTTGTGGAGCTGTGTGCAGAACATTGCACTTGTTCACATTGAGCTTCAAGCCATTGGCAACTGACCACTTGACAACACTGTCAAGGTCAGCATTCAGTTGCTCTATGGCTGATACCATGAGGAGGGGCTCATATGTGATGAGCAGTTGAGAGTCATCTGCGTACAGATGAGCTGTGCAATTCTGCAGGCAATCAGGAAAGTCGGCCGTGTACAAGTTGTACAGAATTGGCCCCAAACAGCTGCCTTGAGGAACTCCTCTATTCCTTGCAATCTTCTCGGAAGATTCACTCTCCACTCTGGTAACCTGAAACCTGCAATTCAGATAGGATCTGACCCATTCAACCATCCTGTCGTGAAATCCAAAGTAATGCATTTTCGCCAAGAGCATGTCATGATGCATTGAGTCAAATGCCTTAGAATAATCAAGTAGAACAAGGGATCCAATTTTGCCATTGTCTTTGGCATCAATCATTTCACTCATCAAGTTCATAAGGGCTGTACAGGTGCTGTTGTTTTTCCTAAACCCAGACTGTAAGTTGGGAAGTATTCTTGCCCTGTTCACAAATTCCATCATTTGGCGAATGACTAGCTTCTCCAATATTTTCGACATTGCTGGAAGGATGGATATGGGTCTCAATTGTTCAACTGTGGCTGGTGTCGGCACTTTGGGTAGGGGTCGAACTATACTTAATTTCCATGCCTTTGGGAACACACCACTCTCCAAGGACTCATTTACCAAATGTGTAATTGCACCTATTGCAAATGGACTGACAGCTTTGATCATTTGTATGGAGATGCCATCGCTTCCTAGTGCTCTTGACTTAATCTCGTTCATAACAGTTTTTACATCATTTTCAGTGACTGGAGTGAAAACCTGGCAATTCGTCAGCTCATCTCTTTTATTTCTCCAGAAAAATTCCATAGTATCATTGTTAACTGGAATATCAGACCCCATCTCAGCAAAGAATTTGTTAACATCATTCACTTCAAATGGAATTGATAAATTTCCACTTTTTGGGCTGACTTCACTCTGCTTGATGCACCCCCAAAACTCTTTTGGATTCTTCTTTGATGTCAATTTCTCAGCAAAGAACTCTCGTTTTGCATTCCATACCATTTGGTTTAATATATTTCTTACTATTTTGTAATCCTCCCAATCAGCAGCATATCTGTATTTCCAGAATATATTCCTTAGTTTCCTCCTCAGAATAAACACGTAATAAGTTGACAGAAAATCGGTAGTTAATTAACGGAACAAACGTATCAGTAGTGAAATAATGGTAAAGATCCTTACCGTGAAGATAATTTCTTTTCAAAACTTTCCAACAATGCAACACAATTAGGTTTTTAATTACAAATGTCAAAAAATAATAATAAAAAACTATTGAAAATAACCATTACAACGCAAAAAATAACGACTTCCACGTACGTAAATCAACTCCCTGCGTAAATACTTGTTCTTTTATCGAGATGTGAACATTTATACTGATTTTACGGTCATTCTTTCTCAAACGATTCTTTATCAAATGAACAAAATATTTTACACAGTAATTTCGTATTAAGCGTTATTTGTGTTTAAACGAACAAAGGAGGAAAATTTCTGTCTGGCAAGATTATAATAGTTTTTGGCCAAAAGTACTATACCTATACTAAAAAAATGCCAGCGTTGTCGAAGAGCAAAATCTAACAGGCATGTTGAACTTGGCATTCTGAACGATAGCAACCCCAGGAAAAAGCACTAAATTTACAATAAGTTTTATAATAAATCTAAAAATTGACAATAATGATCAGTTTCATGTGATACGTAAGAGTAATTACAAAATATAAATAGTGACAGTTGAAAAACATTTAATAGGCTATCTGGGATCATTGCTATTTTGAGGTCAATTAATTTGTATAAACTAAATCTTACTGTCTTTATAAAGTAATTTTTGGACTTGACTTAAACTAATAATTTGTTTATCTGACCAAACATTTGCCAATTTCTGACATCAATCTTATATAGATGGCAGTGGCGGAATAACATTGAAATAGCCTGACCGAGTTTGTACGAGTTGGCCTCGTATATGCCTGTGTGCAGGCACTCTGCAGTGGCCAATACCCTCCCCTACAGGGACAGGATTACATACTGAGTGTATCTATGGCTCTGGTATATAAGACACAGTAGTGCCTAACTCAATAAAGACGTTTGCATGATGACTGATAAGACTCATAGGGAAATCCACCCTGTGTGCAGCCACCCTGCAGTGGCCAATACCCTCCCCTACAGGGACAGGATTACATAGCCAGTACTGAATGTGTCTATGGCTGTGGTATACCATACACAGTGGTGCCTCGCTCAATAAAGACGTTGGCATAATGACTGATAAGACCCTTAGGGAAATCCACCCTGTGTGCAGCCACCCCCTCTCCTATACAGGGTTACATAACCACTACTGAGTTTGTATATCACTGTGGTATACAAGACACAGTAGTGCCTCACTCAATAAAGACGTTTGCATAATGACTGATAAGACCCTTAGGGAAATCCACCCTGTGTGCAGCCAGCCCCCTTACCTATAGTGACAGGGTTACATAGCCAGTACTGAGTTTGTATATCACTGTGGTATACAAGACACAGTAGAGCTTCGCTCAATAAAGACGTTTGCATAACGACTGATAAGGCCCGTAGGGAAATCCACCCTGTGTGCAACCAACCCGCAGTGGCCAGCCCTCCCCTTCAATTGACGTCAAACATAGGGTTCATAATGAAATCATTTTTATTTATGCATCGAGTCATTTGTATTCTGTGTCTTCGATGTTTGTGTCCCCTCCCTTCATATCTGGACCCCTATTGGCACCCCCAGAGGAATGAAATCACGTCTTGGAAGATATCGAAAGACAAGTCCTAAACCTATCTTCCTTAATCCTGTGTTATTACCAAAGAATAACAAGTTTAAAACATGACTTTGTACAAATCTTACATTATAATATGGGTGAAATAATTTCAGAAACTGTGCAATCGAAAGTTGTGTAATTATCTGTATTTAGTTTTCGAAATTGTTCTAATCTACGTCTGTTCTAAAATACTAATCCAGAAAAAGTTATAAAGTTTTGAAGACACCAGTTGCCGGCTAGTCTGTCGAACATCTGTTCACTGAGTGTAAATCTCTGGAGCTCAGAAGGAGAATATTCGGGGACGATCTCTCAGAAGAAAGAATGGTAGCTAGTCTGGGGAAAATAACTGGTTAAACCGCTTGCAATAGGTACCCTATCTAGTAGGCAACAGGGGAGTAGAATAAACGTAGGGTTGAAGTGGAGTGACCTTAAGGCTTTCCTTTCCCTCAGTAAACCAAACTAAGGTATCCGATTGACGCCCATTGAATAGAGCTTTAAAGGACTTTTAATCCCAAAATATTAAGTAAATACGAAAATATAACTATAACTACTTTTGATACAAAATTATTATGAAATCCTTCTCTAAAATCTATTAAAACCTGTCAAAAGTTTGTTTCTTAAGTCTATTAAAAACTGTCAAAAGGCCTATTCTTAACGGGCCTGTCACATGCATAGCTTTTGAGAATTACCCTTAAAGATTGTTAGATTGTTACTCCCTTATTACAGAGACCTAACAATGAGAAAGCAAAGATGAAACCAACAGATATTTGTACGCAATAAAATAATTTATTTGATTTCTTATATTATTAAAAATGACATAAAATACTATTATTTTTATGAATAAATTGTATTACAATGATTATTAACTTACTTAATTTATACAAACCATATTAGTATTAATATTCTTATAACTTACCACCTGTAATGGTTGAAATAAAGGTATTACCAACTTTAAGTGTAAATTAATTTACTGATTTATCTAGGTTTTAATAACATTCATATTTTTGTTCCTGAACCGTTGTAAATATATATACATATTAATTAAACACTTTAACAAATCGAGTGCCTCTTGAAGTCTTTCAATTCCCTCCCTCTAAGAGGATTTTCTTTTAATTACATCCGTAATCACGTGGCGCGACTCCTCAGATGTGACTGACAAAGCGTTTTGGACGGGGGGCCTAATCCATCCCCTTGGAGATGATTAACAAATATGGTATGATTAGAAATGAAAAAGGCGAAAAGAATCATTACATTAATTAGATTCTAAAATGAATATTAGTTAACAAAATTTAAATAAAAAATTCGTGAATAGAATATGAACTGTAACCCCTTCCAACCCCATGAACCCTGCTGAATACGAAATTAGTTACTTCCAGTAAAGAGAGACCCCCGGAAGATAAATAGGGATTAATCAGCAGTCAGTGACTCGTAATACATTTTCTTTATATTGTAGAAACTTTTTAGAAACTTTTTTAATTTGTGAGTTTTATCTAGAATTGATGTGTCCTCCAGAATTTCGAACGCTGGTTTTTAATTTGAAAGCCGTAATTTGAGGCCGGAGTTTGAAAAGAAATAATTTGCAAAATACCTTTTTGCAAACCCAGAGTCTCTCTAGTTTATCTAATCTAATAACTACAGTCCGAATAAAATAACTTTGGTACCGGTGGAACGTCCACGAGCCCCTAGTCTGAAATGGCAAAACTATGAGTTTTAATTTTCTGTCAAACTTAAAATAAGTAGTAAATAATTTTCAAACTAACTGTATAATGTTCATAATGTTCTATTCATTAAGAAAAAATTATGTTGTAGATGTTTATTGTACTAATTTCCATTTTTTGAACAATAATGAAATAATTTCTTGTAGATGGATGAGAGATTGATTCATTATGATTAGTTTGGTATGAGGTTCGTTTAATAATTCAAACAAGTATATGTGAAATTATTTTTTTGTAAACACTTGAAAACTCGGCAACGACAAACGCTGGACAACATTTATTTCAACCTAAATTAATTGCGTTATTTAAGTGAAGACAAAATCGTACCAAAATTAAATATGTTTTTCTTGAACTAAGAAGAAAGTTTTAGTAGGTTTAAAACTAGATTATCAACAAGGCGGTGGTGATACCACACGCGCACTGTACTGTCACAGGCTCAGCAGTCAGCTCTGCCCTCTTTCATTGCAAACACAAGGCCTTCTTTTCAATAACTAACCGATTATTAACTAACATTTGAAAGGACCTAAATATTAAAATTGCACTAAACACTGATAATTTTATGTACAATGAATCCTATAACATTGTTGTCACATCTAAATAAAAACACTTGTAATATTACTAAAACTAAATTAATGTAATAAAAATAAACTGGCAGCTAAACTAAACCAAGCACTGTTATATCGATTAAGAACCGAACACGAACACATCTTATGTCTTACTGGAGAAACATTTCTTGTCTGGAAATATAGTCGATCTATTATTGTTAAGATTATTTTACGCTTGGGCTGAATATCCGGGATACATTTTCCCTTGATCAGAGTATACCTTCCACGTCCGACACACGATGTAAACTAATTCTAAGTTAATTCATTATTTTTCTGCATGTTTTATTAATGTCACGGTATTATTTTAGTAATACATAAATAATACGGTTAATGTTTGCTCACAACGTTTTGTCTAGCATATGTCGTTTCCGAGTTTGCAAGGATTTACAAAAAAATAATTTCTCATTAACTTGTTTGAATTATTAAATGAGTCTTATACCAAAACTAATCACAATTAACCAACCTATCATTCATCCATCCCTAAGAAATTATTTTAATATTATTGTTCTTTCTATATGGACAGATTAAAGACGAATCACGCGAAATTTTACTTATAAAAGCGTGTTCTTAAACACTAATATCAAAAGAAAAAGCAAATTAGTTGAAGCAAAATTTCCAGCATAGTTTTTTCTTAAATAATAACAGGATGGATATTATTCAATTAGTTTAAAAAAATTTTACTACTTATTTTAAGTTTGACAGCAAATTAAAACTCATAGTTTTGTCATTTCAGACTAGGGGCGCGTGGACGTTCCACCGGTACCAAAGTTATTTTATTCAGACTAAAACTACCCATTTCTAGAGTCCGTAATAATGGATTGGTCTTCTCCTTGTACACCAGTATATACTTCTAGCAATAATACAAAATAATTTCAAGGCTGTAATACTTCATACGTTTATTACAATTAAAAATAATTCCGTCATGGAATCCTGGATTGAAATTTTTAAGTAAGGTTAAACTAAGTTGGGTTGTGATAGGTGATATTTGGTTGGGTTAGTTAGGCTAGGCTAAGTTGGGTTGAGTTGGGTTATGTTGATTGGATTTTAGGTTAAATATAGTTGTGTTGGAATGGGTTAGGTTATGTTGGGTATGGTTAGGTTGGGTTGAATCGGGATATATTGGTTTAGGAACATTCGGCATTCGTTTCCATCCCCTCTGATGAATATGGGTGTGGAATCTGCTAATACCCATGGCATTTCCTAAAAGTATGGTAAATGGCTGGTTTGGTTCAGAAATAGCTTTTATGGTGTCTGCCTAGCTTTGTTGTTACTTAGGCAGGTAAACTTTTTCATACAAAACATATGTGACAAATTTTTAGTAGTACTGTATTGGCTTGTATTTTCACATCTTGATCACGTGTTGTTCCTTATAGCTTCCTTAATAATACTTCATCAGATTTAAACGACTTTCTTTAATCACAATTCATAAATTAAGATATATTTGAACACTCCTTAATTTGTTTTAAAAGTTCTTATCCAAACAATAACACAAATTGAAGATGACGAATGTATTGTAGCAATGGCCTAGAAGTAGAAAGATCTCCTCAGTCAATACTAGACAACTCGACTCACTCTAGTGGATTGCTCCAGTTTTACGTCATATACCCCCTCCCCCCACTACACACACACAAGGACATGAGGTCCTGGAGTCCTGAAGGGATCATTGTTGTACTTGTAATAGCCGGGTTGTGTTTAGCAAGTAGTTTTATAACCAGTTACAAGCATCTTTATTTATGAATATAGGGGTAAATAAATGTTATGGTAATTTTTATTACAATAAGTAGCGAAAAGTGGCCTTTCTTTGGCCAGTTATTAAAGAAATAAATATTTGCATTCATCGATAAAATTGTCCAAAGTCAAGTCTGTTAGGACCGGAGATTCTCTTGAGGTTTATTTATAGCTGCCATTATGCATATTCGACATGAAGGTATAGTTGTGCTGTATATTAATCCTTTTTTGAATTGAATTAAAATATATTCAGGCATAGATTTCCAACTTATCTTGACAACTTAGTGGTAGTAAGGATACCACTAAACCTCTAAAGCTAAAGGCGGTATTATTTTACCAGATGAACTCAAGCCTAAGAAGCCCGCTCTAACAACCTGGGGATCAACGGCTTAAGGCGGTTCGGCCGACATTAGGGACAAATTAAATCCGCTACGCGCTCTAGCTGTACGTCTGACCGCGAGTTACTCACACACAAACACCGATTCCCCTGGGATGGGTGGGGTATAATTGCAGGAAGCCGATTATATCCTGCGGGTGCAGGTGCTGTGTTTCGCTGAACATGTGCGTAGCGATTGGATTGTAATATAACATGCGCGTAAAAGTACATATCCCAGTTGAGTATATAAAGTAAATCGATTTTGTAAATTGTGTGATATTAAAAAGCATAAAATTCCAAACGCGACACTCTATTTCTCGTCGTAATAAAAAAACAAACATATAACATTAATTATTTTAAAACAAGTTTTCTAATTTGCAGTAAAATTATTTAATTTAAAATAACTGATGAACAAAGGGTCTGTTGATAGAGCACAAAACTCTAACTCCTGTGAGGGTCCTGTGTTTTAAAAATTTGGGAATAATCGGGAAAATAGTTTCTTAATTCTGTATGTACCAAGAAAGCCCAAATTCGCATCTGTGAGGAGATGGATTTATAACTATAACCATAATTTTAATGAAATATTTACTTGGGAGGCGTTTAATAGCTGACATTGCAATCGAAAAAATAAAAAGAATTTTCGGCCAAACAGGCTTACCAGTGACCCAGCAGGGGATTGCGTGTAAGGATGGGATTCCTCATCGGTCACCCAACTAAGGAGCAGCCACGCTCAATGTTTCTTGACGCCTCAATGTTATCTAGGAACCTTCCAGTCAAGGCAGAGGACTGTTACTTAAAAAAGGTCTCTATAGAATGGTGACCGGTGAGTGTATTCGAACGTAGGTCTACTGAGCTTCGTGAGACAGTAATTTCTCGCAAATACTTTGCATTCAGATAGACATTAAAAATATGACTAGCAAGTTAGTTAACTGAATAAAAATACTTCATGCGATATCAAAGTAACACTTGAATAAACTTAACTGCTATTTTAATAGCAGCTGATTTAAATACTCATTTTATAACTAACATTGTGTTAAGAGCTTATTGAACATTTAGTTCATGGACAATCAGAGTATTGCCGACGAAGCCAGGTGAGAGTACGGCGTCAGCACAGTAGGATCTCATCAGCAAACCAAATGAAACAACATGTAAATGGGAGCGGCCAGTCTGCGGGCACGTCCGTATGTGGTAGTGTTGGTATTTATTCAATTATGATAACACGCAACCCTGTGTGGCTCGGCGAAAGTTGTTTACGAACAGTAGATGAGTTGAGTTTCAAGTTCGCTAGTATCACGTACTTTCAACCCTTTCGACGATTATATGGTTCATCTGTTTTGTTTGCCTGACTCCACATTTCGTAATTGTTCGTACGATAGATTTTATTCCGCATTAAATATTTTAATTTAAGACAATATTACAATTTGCAAAATACATTATCAGTAGTGTTATCTACTAATTAATAGAAATGTAAGTAGTTCCTTTCTGTTAAGCAATTTCACTACTTAACAGCATTGGATCCCTTTATAAATTCTATTCCTAAGTGAATTCCTTTGGTTTGATGATGAATGTAAAAATAGAATGCCATAATAGGCCTACAACTCATCAATTCTAAATGTAAATTTGTTATGTTTACTTGTTTTTATAAATAAGCTTTTTATGTTGCATACATATGGGTGAACTTGTTCGATGTGTGAAATACGAACCGTCAACTCAGTTGTGGATTCGTACCTTAGAACCTTCAGTTGATGCTTAAGCCAAATAATTAATTAACAATTTAAAAAGTAGACACGTGTGGACATGATTTTATGTAAACTTTTAGTATTTTTTAACGCGCAAAAAGCCTTGAAAAATATAGGCCTGTCTAGAATTAAACTTATGTTAAGTGACGTTTTCATTGTTGTAATTTTTACAAACACACAATATTCTGATAGAAAACTAAGTAGAAAAATTATTAAATAGTTTTAGAAACTTGTAATACATTTATTTATTATAGTTTTTTCCAGTACATTTAATTTGAAATTTTAGTACTAAAAATCGTAAATATACGTCATAAAGACCCTCCTACTGAATCTGAAAAAGTTCACGTTTACGAAAAGACAGCCTCCATTAGTTCACGAACAGTTACGTCCAAAGAAATAATAGAATCTTTATATGTTTGTTGTTTTTGTCGAGTGTTGTTGGGTTTGAAAAAGCATCGACTAATTTAACTTCTTTCAAATCAGCCTCACAAATATTGCTGATCAACAGATAATATGTTCTATAAAATACAGTGTGGTCAGCAAATCAAACAGCAGTTTTACAATATTTGTGGAACATTCGTTGGACAAATATTTGTGGTGCTGAAGAGGATGAGCGCTGAGCAGTCAACACGACTCCCAGCCAGGACCATAAAACAATTCTCTCTCGCTAAACACGCCAAACTTTGTAGGGAGGATGTTTGTCTTACAGAGAACTTGAAGGCGGCAGTGTTGTTTCTGTGGATACCGCTCTAACCGATAAGTACTTCATGAACTAAGGACTTTTTGAAGATTGTCTTTTAGATTTCGTTCATTGAGATGATTCAGTTTGACTGTCTGCTATACCTGCCACCATATTGTATTTGATTCTTCATTTCAATATTTTTTTTAATTTCAACTTTATTTTTGAACGTATAATTTTTAAATTTACCATTTCTAAAGAGAACATAACTGTCTGGAACTTTTGATCTAATTCAAACAATGTTTTTAAAAAACCAAAATTTGAAAAAATATAATTTCAAAGGGATCTACTAATAGTCGCAGGTATTCTATAGGACTAATACATGTAAACATTTGAAATACGTATTTCAATGTGAGCGTGACAGTTGTGAAAAATGAAGCAACGTTCTTCTGCAAAAAGAACTTCTGGGTGTCAACTACTGATGGGTCCAAGTGGAGAAGAGAGTGAGTAAACTGCCACCGCTGCTCAAATAGTGCAAAGGTTTGGGGACAGACGACAACCGGTCTACTGATATTCGACAGAGTTGAATGTAGTACCAAAGTAAAAACCAGAATCGAAGGCTCGGCTGTAATAAAATTATTTCCTGTAAAAAATGTTAAGTCGGGCCAATTCGATATTCCGTTGCTTAGTTCAAATAAAAGTGAAACAAAAGTTGAGGGATACAAAATCATGTGTCGATAGCTTATATTACTATTTAAGTCACAAGTGTGTACCATGAACGATCTTATTTCAAGAACAACGAATTTACATTGATTATTTAAATTCACGACTCAAGTGTTGTATTAGAGAAGTTCAAGTTTGAAGACAATTTCCGTCTTATTGTGCAAGAACTCTTGTAAACTTAAAACCAGTTGATATGGACATATTTATTTAAAACCCACACATAAAAGCACATTTACCACTTTTATTCAAACCATCAAATTCTTAATTTGAGCACAATAAACGGCAAAAGATATTTTTGCTTGTTCGTTATACATCGCATTTCAAATGATTTATTTTTCAACTACAGAAAACATAAAATCTACATAAATTACATGTCATTTTCTACGTGTGATATGTAAATTGAATTATGATCTGTTCATTGTTTCGTACACGAAGTGACACAGAATAAACGGTCGTATCACTTGCACACACTGCTGAAGGGGGGGCGATAAAAGACGATCGCCAATAATCGTTCCATGCATGGTGGTCTTTGATAAGTCAGTTGTCATTTAAAATATTTTTATACGTGTTACTGGCATTATATTTTGTTTCTGTCCAGTTAACAGAAACATTAACTCATATATTTCATTTTTTCGTCCTAATTGTGGAGCACAAGCCCAAATAATTGAAAGTACAGTGGAATATATTAGGGGAGTGTGGGACACGCCACGCAATACTCCTACTACACAGTCAAAGTAGGCTTAGTAATTTAACAAAGCATAGGCCATGCTCAGGAGTAGAAATGAAAAGAAACAATCAATGTGCTACAAAGTACAAATCAGTAACTAAATACTATTTTTTAATAAATCCAAACTAACACTTAGCAATGAACAAGTCTTTCTCACCTTCAACATCTAAAGTGAGTGTGTGTGGGACTTATACCTGGGTCTGAAAATGGCAAACATGGTGTGCAGAAATGGATTGTTTGAAGTTACCATGTTTTATCATTGGCACTTACAATAAGGACAAAAGTCTGGTTGATATAACGTTTGTAAAATATACTCTCAGATAAAATGAAATAATTTACGATTTTTTTTTAACTGCCAATTTTAGTATTGAAAAATGTTTGGATCAAAGTTTCTTACCATATTTTTGTGGACGCAGCCCAGTGGGTTCTGCGCTCTAACCTGCCGCCTGGCGATGACGTGCACCCCCTTGCCAGGCACCCCCTCGACAAAAGGAACCCCTCCCTTCTCCAAGCCATTAATATTCTGATCCAACAGCTTAAGTACCTTACCATTCTGTCCTTAAATTTATGGCAGCCACAAGACGTCCTCACTTATATTTACGGTTTAAGTTTTCCATACTCGCTGTTTTACTGCAATGTTATCACTTTCTAAGTGATTTTTATAAGAATAAATCCTGTATAAGATTAGTCATTAGCATTACGTTTAATGTAGCTTTTAGTATATTTATTTTATTTACAAGGGTGAATCGTTTGTGAACACTTTGTATACAAATATGTGATCTTTTAATTATTAGTTTGGCAACTAAAATAACTATTAACAGAAAAGATATTGAGGACTGATTATGTAAGAAAATAGAACAGCTATTGGATGAAAATAACATCGACACTGTTCATGGAGGAATGCGATATTTTTGCGTCGGTTAATACGTGGTTGTGTGTATGATCGACTCTATAATACAAACACACGACGTTATCGGACACCAATCACAGGTCGTGATGGTGGCTGGCTTGAGTTGTGGTACTTCACAACACTAGCGCTACCTATCCGTTACTCCACTTAATATGACGTCGGTTAGTATGTGACTGTCTGTGTGTGTATGGTCGACTCTACAATGCAAACACACAACGTTATCGGACACCATCACAGGTCGTGATAGTGACTGGCCTGAGTTATGGTGCTTCACAACACTAGCGCTACCTATCCGTTACTCCACCTACTATGACGTCGGTTTGTATATGACTGTCTGTGTTTGTATGGTCGACTCTACAATGCAAACACACAACGTTATCGGACATCAATCACAAGTCGTGATAGTGACTGGTCTGAGTATGGTGCTTCACAACACTAGCGCTACCTATCCGTTACTCCACTTACTATGACGTCGGTTAGTATGTGACTGTCTGTGTTTGTATGGTCGACTCTACAATGCAAACACACAACGTAATCGGACATCAATCACAGGTCGTGATAGTGACTGGTCTGAGTATGGTGCTTCACAACACTAGCGCTACCTATCCGTTACTCCACTTACTATGACGTCGGTTAGTATGTGACTGTCTGAGTTTGTATGGTCGACTCTACAATGCAAACACACAACGTAATCGGACATCAATCACAGGTCGTGATAGTGACTGGCCAGAGTATGGTGCTTCACAACACTAGCGCTACCTATCCGTTACTCCACTTACTATGACGTCGGTTAGTATGTGACTGTATGTGTTTGTATGGTCGACTCTACAATGCAAACACACAACGTTATCGGACATCAATCACAAGTCGTGATAGTGACTGGCCTGAGTTATGGTGCTTCACAACACTAGCGCTACCTATCCGTTACTCCACTTACTATGACGTCGGTTAGTATGTGACTGTATGTGTTTGTATGGTCGACTCTACAATGCAAACACACAACGTTATCGGACATCAATCACAGGTCGTGATAGTGACTGGTCTGAGTATGGTGCTTCACAACACTAGCGCTACCTATCCGTTACTCCACTTACTATGACGTCGGTTAGTATGTGACTGTCTGTGTTTGTATGGTCGACTCTACAATGCAAACACACAACGTAATCGGACATCAATCACAGGTCGTGATAGTGACTGGTCTGAGTATGGTGCTTCACAACACTAGCGCTACCTATCCGTTACTCCACTTACTATGACGTCGGTTAGTATGTGACTGTCTGAGTTTGTATGGTCGACTCTACAATGCAAACACACAACGTAATCGGACATCAATCACAGGTCGTGATAGTGACTGGCCAGAGTATGGTGCTTCACAACACTAGCGCTACCTATCCGTTACTCCACTTACTATGACGTCGGTTAGTATGTGACTGTAAGTGTTTGTATGGTCGACTCTACAATGCAAACACACAACGTTATCGGACATCAATCACAGGTCGTGATAGTGACTGGCCTGAGTTATGGTGCTTCACAACACTAGCGCTACCTATCCGTTACTCCACTTACTATGACGTCGGTTAGTATGTGACTGTATGTGTTTGTATGGTCGACTCTACAATGCAAACACACAACGTTATCGGACATCAATCACAGGTCGTGATAGTGACTGGTCTGAGTATGGTGCTTCACAACACTAGCGCTACCTATCCGTTACTCCACTTACTATGACGTCGGTTAGTATGTGACTGTCAGTGTGTGTATGGTCGACTCTGCAATGCAAACACACGACGTTATCGGACACCAATCACAAGTCGTGATAGTGACTGGTCTGAGTATGGTGCTTCACAACACTAGCGCTACCTATCCGTTACTCCACTTACTATGACGTCGGTTAGTATGTGACTGTCAGTGTGTGTATGGTCGACTCTACAATGCAAACACACGACGTTATCGGACATCAATCACAGGTCGTGATAGTGACTGGTCTGAGTATGGTGCTTCACAACACTAGCGCTACCTATCCGTTACTCCACTTACTATGACGTCGGTTAGTATGTGACTGTCAGTGTGTGTATGGTCGACTCTGCAATGCAAACACACGACGTTATCGGACACCAATCACAAGTCGTGATGGTGGCTGGCCTGAGTTATGGTGCTTCACAACACTAGCGCTACCTATCCGTTACTCCACTTACCAACTACTATTACGTCAATAAATAGGGTTTTCTCCATCATTGTTTAAGTATGTTTAATAAAATGAACATAACATGTACAGTGATACTTTATGTGCTATGTATTTGAGATAGGTAATAACTTAACTATTTCTCAGAACTATATTCCTAACTCATGACCAACTTACAAGTCATCAGATTTAAAATTTAAGAGACATTCTGTTGAAGAGATACATTAAGTTAACATGTTGAAATAATGTTTTCTGTTAGTGACAGTAGGCTATAGCTAAAATCCTACTCAAATTTCCTCACTGGTTCTTGGCCTTGGACCTTTCGAACCTCTCCTATTAGTTTCAACTAGTTACTAAATTATTAATTTACCAATTGAATTTACAGTTTAACCATTATTTAAGCAAAACTATAAACAAACCCCCACAAATTCACGATTCTATTTGGTTTTTATTTTTTTTTTTTTTTAATTTATTCACTTATTACCATAAAATAAAAAACTGCTATTTATACTAATTATATGTCTGTCAAATGTTTACATATTATGACTAAAAATACACTGTAACTCAAAATATGTAGCCTACTGTTTATGTTATTTATGAGCATATCAATAAGTGTTAACTAATGGTGAATAGTTGTTAGTTTTGAAGTAGATTAGATATTTAAGTACGTTATTTATTGTAAATTAGACTTTATATAAAAATAAAATTACTTTAATTGAATGGTCATCAACGCCCAATGAGAAAAAGTATTTCTTATATTTTGGAGGTTCGTCAGATGTTGGGAATGGGACCGTTTAGAGTTACTAAAGATATTCATTTTGGCAGGAAATAATATTAGGTCTACGATTACAAATCTATTTTAGTTATTAATTTATACAAATACTTATGTTGATAATACGGATTACAAAAACAATAAAACATGACTAAACAAAAGTAAAAAGCCCAACACAATTTACGTATTTTTGTAGATTTGCCAACTGTGTTTTTGACAGTCCATCTACATACACGAGCAGTTTCTTGTTAAATATTGTTAGTGTTCCTATTAATAAATTAAAAATAAAATAAGTATGAAATAAATATCCAATTTCTCATAGAAATATTAATTTAATACTTTTAGATTTTTAGTTATATTATGTAATACGTGTTGGTAGAAGCATAATGCAAGTGAACGTCACACAAACTTATTTTAATAACAGTGCTAAATGTACAAATATTGTGGTGAACGATTTCGGTAAATTACATCCTCAGACCAGATGTGTTTACAAAGGAATTACATTGATATTAAACTACACTACTATTCGTGTATGGGTCAATGCCACTGTTCGTGTATGGGTGGGTGGGTGGGTCAATACCACTGTACGTGTTGGGGCGGGTGGGTGGGTCAATACCACTGTTTGTGTATGGGTGGGTCAATACCAATGTTCGTGTATGGGCGGACGGGTGGGTCAATATCAATGTTTGTGTATGGGCGGGCGGGTGGGTCAATACCATTGTTTGTGTATGGGTGGGTAGCTGGGTCAACACCAATGTTCGTGTATGGGCGGGCGGGTGGGACTAGTTGTAAGACCCAATGCGTAAGGCCCTTATATTGTATAAATTAAAACAGTTAAATTGTATAAATACTAACACTTGTCACGGTCTGGAAACACATGAAGGAACCGTCAAAAGGTGACTTTTGAAATATTACTAATTACTTGTGTTGTTTAATTTGCTGGAAGTACATTATGAAAACTCTCACAACCAAATTTGACTTGATCATTCATAATTTTGTTTTTTACAAGTGTTTCATCCTGACATTATTCTTTAAAAATTAACCACTTTTTCTCACATTCATAATTCTATATACATTCCAAAATTTACATCAATAATTGTATCCAAACAATTCAGAAGGTGTTTTGCTAAATTTCATATTTCAGGCTTCTTATTTTTGAAGGTAGAAACATGATTTTTATATATTTTATTGAAATTTACATTCGGATTTATGTAAAACATACTATAATTATTACAGTTCGTCATATATATTTCAGAATTACTAAATTTATCTGTCAATAATATAAAATGTTAGACAAAGTCTATAAAAGGTATCTGAAGGAATGGTTCATATATCTTTAATTGTTTATAAAAGTTGCTCTCATGCCGTCCTTTTACTGTCTTGAATCTTGTTCTATATTGTCTTCTCTAATAAAAACATACCAACACTTCCGATCACATCTAGAATAAATCGCTTGTAACTGATCACTAAAAGGCGGTCATACAACTAAATTTCATGATGAGATCGGTAGAAGTAAACAATCCATAGTAACTGACCAATGGTGCTTCACAAACAACCTTTTTGGTGATTACACACTTTAATTTTATAACTTTTATAAAAAGTTATAAAAGTAGCATTAGTTGAACACTAGTATAATTCCTTTCTGAATGTTCAAAACTATATGCTGTATATTTTGGACATGTAGTATTGTTGGAGGAGATTGTTCAATAACAATTTTAAATTTCTAATCCCTTTTATTAATATTTGTTATTATTGCATCTATTGCTTAAACTAACTATATAATAATAATCATATTGACCCTGGATTGAAAATAATATATAATTGAGAAAAAATATATTACCTTGTTCAATCACTTTTATTTCATATATTACATGTTTCGATCCTTAGATCATCTTCAGGTGTATAATGCAACAAAATATCTTGAAGGTATCAATAAAAATTTAAACTAGTTAAAACTTATTAACCTGAAAATACATAAAATAATAAACTGTTTTGGTTAGCTAGTTGTTATTATCACAGATGGTGTAATATTAAATGTAAATATTGTAGTGAACAATTTTATTTTATTTTATTTTATTCGATGTCAAAGAAGAATTAGCCATATACAAAGCAAAAAAGACTGATCCAAATATTTTACTTAATAACCAAATATCTTTCCAATCTAACATTATATTTGATACATATATACAAAAACAAAGAAAAGGTACATAACTAATAAATACAACAAGAAGATATCTAGACACCATTAAATTACAAAAAAAAAAAAAAAACAAAGAAAAAAAAGACTACAATATTTACATTTAATATTACACCATCTGTGATAATAACAACTAGCTAACCAAAACAGTTTATTATTTTATGTATTTTCAGGTTAATAAGTTTTAACTAGTTTAAATTTTTATTGATACCTTCAAGATATTTTGTTGCATTATACACCTGAAGATGATCTAAGGATCGAAACATGTAATATATGAAATAAAAGTGATTGAACAAGGTAGTATATTTTTATTTATTTATTTATTTATTCATAAGACGCCGATCGTCAAGATATGGGCGAATATGGATTTCGATTGAGTGTGATGAGTGTAGATGAGCGAATGTAGTCATTGTTACAAACTAAGGCCGACTATTCCTTAGAAAGTGTCATTAATTAATAGCCCAATGACAAATGAACAGCCGGTGGTTATCAGCTGATCCTTCTCAAAATGTATTGACTCTGATTGGGATCGAACTGACAATCTTTAGCACTTGAAGCTGGGATTGAACCAACTACGCTACCGACCAATTTTTCTCAACTATATAATAGTATTCATTGTATGTACCTACATTATTAGATTGACTTGAACGCCACTTACATAGGAAACATTGCTATCTCACGACAAATGTTATAGTCAACATTAGTTCTCCATGAGAGCGGTGAACTGGAGAACTACCTACTGTTAGTTACAGACTTGAATGAACGCGGATTCGTCCAGCGTACAGCTATGCGTCACATGTAGTATCTAAAATAATGAAGGCGTTTTAATGTTTATTACGACAACTAACATATGTGACCTAACGAATTGATGTTGTGCACATTTAAAATTAAACACAAACTAATATTTTACAGTTTTGTATATTTAATAAACGTAAAAAAAGTTTTATTTCGAAATAAAATAAAACACTTTCTGTGCATTTCAACTGTAAACCCTTGTTCTATGTTTATGTGGAACTGAAATGTTAACGTAATGTTCCTTGATAAACACAGTAAGTTATGTTTAAGTTATATTATAATATTAAATTGTTATGCTAACATGACTTGTTTTTTAACATAGTACACTAGCTAGTTTTAAAGTGTTGCTACCAGTAAAAAACCTTATATAGAAAATATTTAATAACGGCATCCTTATCATGCGACTTAAGAGGGCTCTAAACCCCCGCGCTGAGAAGCGTAAAAACTGATTTGCGCGGTCCAAGATACTGCCCTTATTTACTGTCGTAAAATTATAAATGAAACATCTATTTAAAGATAAAGACATTTTTGACTCAAATCGCTTTTTAGAATTTTCGAATTCTCCTTCATTTTGATTTCATAGGTTATTGAAGTTACCCAATATTCAAACTAGTGCCAAAATAAAACTAGAGCTGTTATCGAAATTTTAAAAAGCGATTTTAGTCAGAAATGTATCTGGTTTCAATTTAGTTTTGGTTTCAGATCGATATCTTTAAATCTGTAGCCGCAATGTTGGACCGCGCAAATGCCTGCATGTTAATTTATTGCCAAAATATGCGGTGATTCGTGAGATCCAAGTGGCGAAACCTCGAACTTCTTAGTCGCGGATGGATTTTACTACTTCATTCATAAAAACCTTCCTTCATTTAATTTAACATCGATGGATGCAATGTAGGCCTACGACGACTGACATCAGTATTATTTTACAGACTGATTACTTAGAGTTAGTCTAATTACTTTTGAATGGCTTATTTCGTTTAGATTAAAATGTGCGTTCCCATGTGGTTCTTGATATAATCTAACTACAAAGTAAAGCATAACATTTTTATTCGTAATGACAGTGCACAATATTTATTATATCATGAAAAATACTGTAATAATCATCTATATACAACATTTTTATGAAATAAATCATTTAAACTACATTAACGAATGCGTACAGTTAAAATATTAATTCAATAATTCCGGCTTGACCAAAGCAATAAGTAATTCTATAATAAGTCACTGTCACTATTGGCCTTTGTTTTATTTTAAAAATTTAAATACAGTAATGTTAAGTCGTAACTATTAATTTATTATAGTTCATTAATGTTGTGGTAGAAAAAATGCTAGGTCATTTATTTGTAATTTTATAAGAAGGTAACTTTGAAGCAAATATTTTACCTAAACGGTAACAAGGACAGAAAAATATGACAGCCGGGGGACGGGGCGGGGCGGAGCGGCAATCCTTTTGTGAACTTGAAGTCATGGGGCGAGGTAGTGTTTGGGAACTTCGTACCACTCCCGATGTATTCCGTTGAACAGCCAATGAGAAGACTTAGGACGGTAAAACTTGACATAAGTGATATTTAAACATTGTGCAATGCGAAGAGAATTAATAAAATACTAATTTAAAAAAGTTTTCTTAATTAGCATAGTATGTGTTGGTAGATGAATTTAATACAATATTAATATAAACTGAACAAATATAACGGTGATCGATTAAGGTAAGCTTAAGTTTACCGAAATCGATCACCTTAACATTCGTAGCCTACATATTGCACTTATTTTTTTATCAATACAGTATAAGTAGACCCTATTATACTGTATGAAATTTGCATTTTTTTACGTTACTTGTGTATTGAAGTAAAATTGTTCAACTATTATTATATTGCTGAAATAAGATGTTCTGATCGGTTTGGTTTTGTATTAATTTAATGCATGTTCAATTACGTGAGTATCCACTGACCTAATTTGGGAGCTCGTGATCAACTTGTGGCAGTCACACTGATCAACTTGGGTAGTCATCGTAATGGACTTGGCTATAAAAATGTCAAAGTAATAAAATGTTTTTATTGGTAATTTGTGAACATTTATAAAAAAAGTTTTTAATAATTTTGCCACATTTTTACAAGATGTACTACGTTCATGTATCATACTATCTATTCAATTCATTACATGTTTTCAACCAGCTCGTCTAGTTTTAGTAAATTAGTTGGCTTGTAAAATTGTTGTACACAGTTGTTATTTATTTTTATTTGTTATGCATTTTTATATTATTTTTGTAATTAACTATTCCAATATTAGGAATTAATTAACTACTACAAAATTAACTGTAACAAACCTACACATAGGAACTAATTAGATGGCTGCTGAGTTACTATTTCCCCTGTCACTGTTATTTATATGGTGTTTAAGAAAATATATAGGGGTTACTTTATTTTCAATATGTTTGTTGTATTATTATAAGTTGTACTTCAGTTAACTATGTTCTAAGTTGTACTTCAGTAAACTATGTTCTGTGTAGTATTAACAATGCAATTATTTTTTTTAATTACTGTAGTTTTGAGGTAATTAGTTGCCTTAAGAATTTGTTGTTATATAGTTTTACTTCAATTGTCATACTTTTTTACTTATATGTTGGAATTGTCTTAGTAAGAAAACTTATTATTGTATGTGCTACAGTACTTACACTACCTTTGTACAATACATAATATGTTAAATGATATGTTATTTAGTTAAAAATAATTGTAAAAACCGTACAATAAATATTAAACAAACTACAGTTTAATTGACAGTTGGATATATTATTCTACTTTAACATCAAAATATTTTTGTATGGTTCATTTAGCATTATTTTGTTTTATTCTGCAATTGACTGTACAAAATACATTGTTATTTTTAAATGTTTGGCATTTTATTGAATAATAAACCACGTAAAGCAAATTGTTAGGGTGCTAAACACTTGTTACAGCTATTTAGTAAAATACATTATTTATAGTTGTCCTCAGTTGTTTAAGCGTACCTAGCCCCACTTTTATATCAAACTCTTCAATTGTTGGGTATAATAAGTGTGGTATATAAATCAATTTTAAATTTCAAACGTTTTAGGAGTCAAATTTTGTCAAAACCCGTGATTTTACAGTAAGCTTTGATTAGAAGTTCAATAATTTAGTAGCCCTCCTTATTTTCAGTGGAGCGTAAAAACTGCTTTGCGCGGTACTACAAAATACTTTACTCATATAAAAAACTGAGACCAAAGTACTGTGTGAATTGCTGAGGTCAAACTGGTAGACTAAGTAAGTCTAAACTACCCCGAACATACATGTTTATGAGGCCAAACTACTGTACTGTCAGGCAGGTGAGCCCAATCTGCTTTGAACGTCTAAAGTTATATGTTCGAAATTGATATATGCTCACAGCAGTTTCTCTGTTTTAAATTGTTGGTTATTTTTAACAGTCGTGTTTAAAAAAATCGTCATATTTAGTAATTTGTGTATGCCTAATTGAATCATATTAAATTTATCACTTCTAAAATACTGTGAAATATTTATCAGTAAAACTAAAATCTTTGAAAAATAATTGTGTAAGAACTGTTGTCGAAGTAAAATAATTGCTTTTCTCATGGCAATGGGAAAATTGAGCAAGATTATAATATATTATTTTAATTATAATTGATATCATTCATACGGTTCGCTTCGGTTTTCGTCTCTGTCCGCGAAAATCTTTGTTGTAACAAAATGTTCGCTTTTTGAAACCAAATTATTGTCCCCGTAGTGTCATTTTCCGTATTGTAGTAATTCATTCAGCATACTTCAGAAGCAAATAAAAAAAGTGGCCACATTTCAATTATTTTTTAATGTTTGGAAATTAGTGTGTTTTGTTGTAACTGCCATAAAACTATGATAGTTTATGTGAAATCATTTTTTATTTTATTAAAAATAATTAATAAACCGTACAAAACTATAAAACGTAAAATAAATAGACAGTTGGTATTTTTTACCATTAATTTTTAACGTGATTTATTAGTTTTCAGTAAAGCGTATCCTTTAATGCTTTAAGCGTATGTTGTTTTAATCTTTAACTGAACATAAAAAGATACGAAATAGAAATTTATTTGCCAATTAATGCCTTTTATTAAATATTTAACCACATAAAAACCAATATTTAGATCACAATTCAACGAGCTTTAAGAAATATTTACAAAAATCATTCTTTGTAACGTAATTTACTTAGTTTTTAGTAAAGCGTATCTTTATGTTTATAAATCAAACTCTTCAATTGTAGAATATAAGTATGGTAAGCCTATGCCTAACTATGTTAAATTTTAACCGTTTTGAGAATAACAAGATTTGAACAAGAATTATGATTTTGGAAAACGTTTCAAGTAGAAATTCAATATTTTAGTAGACCCCCTATTTGATCAGTGAATAAATTGATTTCGCTGTAAAAAGTCTACTTTTCTAAACAAATATTACTTTTTTTTTTGTAAATAAAAACTAATAAAAACTATAGTAAAATATTACTATTTTTTATAAAAACAAAATGACATAAAAAAATGTTAAGAAATAAAATTCAGCAGCAAAACCGGTACTGACTGGAAAATTGACAATTGTTGAAAAGAATTGGCCTTTCGGCTCAACATACATTCAGAAGTCAGACAGAGAAGGTCGGGCGTGTAGCCACCTGAGGAGACGGCAGACGGGAGGAAGGGGTAATTGGGGTTTCCAGTTGAAAATACTACGAAAACCTACTATACAGGAAATGATTCTTGGGACTATATTGCACTTCGTCCGGCGGATTAAACTGGACGTAGTTCCAACTTCTATCGCCAGTGTCGCATGACTTCTATATTTTCTTTCCCTTTAGAGCCCTCTTAAAGCCTGGTGCGCCTGCTACAATACAGCCTGTAGAACGCCTGCAAACGCAAGGTTACACAAGGGCGCGTTCATACTGTACGTGTATGGTTGGGAGAGTGGGTCAATACCACTGTAAGTATTCTACTACAAGTATTGTCTAAAAACTGTTTTACAGCACTTCACACCCCAAGAGTCTAACTCGACACTCATTCAGCACAATCTTTGATGATACCTCTGTATATTTCTTTTTTGTGTCAATTCAAACCCCTTTCAGCTAGTTTTTGTGGACCTCCTGGAATTCAAAATCCCATGAAAATCTGAATTTAAGTTTGAAGTGCTAAACTCTAGGCTAGCAAGTGGCTTCTTCGCTTTATAGTTAGCACTGCATATTTTATTTATTTATTTATATTTTTTTTTTTTTGAGTTAAACATTTGTATAATATCCATACAGAAAATGAAATTTTATTTTAATAGAATTTTTTGAATTTATATGATTTAACCTAGACCTTTTACATTAAATACTGTATTTAGGAAATAAGAAGAAAAAGGTAAACTTTAAATTGAAATTGGCTTGTTCAACTGTCAGGCTGTCAATGACAGTATCTTTAAGGCTGATATCTAAATACCAATTGGATTTTGTTAGACTGAAATCTTTTGCGAGCGATGATGTTTTGACAGTTATAATAAGTTTGTTGAGAAGCCATTATAATTCTTTCGATGGTGGTGTGATTTGTAAGCAGCTGGGATGAAGGGTTAATACCACTCAATCACGGAGGGGGGGGAGGTCCCCCGTTCTCTAAGGGCTGCTGCTGAGCTTTTGTCATAAGGTTAGACAGAAAACCAACTGCGCTAAGACAACGAGGGTCGTGGCAAACGACGTCTGACTTTTAGGTTAGGTTTGACAGCAATACCAACATTCACCACGTTAAAAAAATCGTAAAATATATGTATAATATCAAACTTGTTTTATTTACTCTTCTCTGTGTAAGTACATGAAGAGAGCACCTACCACCTACCCTACACACTGAGAACGTCATCCGTCTAACTGTAGTTCTTATTCAGTATATTTATACAGGTTAAATATTGTGCTGTTTTAATAAATATTTTATAGAGTTGATTTATCTATATTATATCCAAACTACCATTATTTGTTTATGGCCAATAAATATAAGTTATATTCTGAGACTAAGGTTATTTTCAATTAAATTTGACCCAATAAAGTGAGATTACCCTTACAATCAGCTGGTTAATGGGAAGGTGTTTTTTTTTTTTTTTTTTTTTTTTTTTTTTTTTTTACACATGAACTAGCACTTATTAAGTTTTAGTAATAATATTATTAAAGGTATTCTGCTAGACTAGTGGTTAAAACTGATGCTTCATATGCAGGGGGTCATGGGTTCAAATTCCGAGAGATCCAACTAACATTGTCTTGAAACAGTACTAAATGCCTGTGGCATAGATATACTAAGAAAAAAATTAAATAGTATAAACCCGACATGATTTACCACTTCCGTATTTTTTCTATTATATCTTTTTCTTTAAAAAATTCAGCAAACTAAAATTTAGGTAGTTAAAAATTATATTGTTTTAATTTTTTTTATATGTTCTAGACATGTATTTCATAGTGAATACATCATTAGATTGAATAACTTACGCTAAACGTATATATGGTACTCAAACGTGATTGAATAAAAACAGTACAGATTGTTTGAGATGGAAAACAATACTTACAATTTTATTTCATGGATAAGAATAATTTGTTAGATGACAAGGGAAACCCCAATACTTTATTAATTTAGAGGGCATGAGATTCTGTTTATTCTCGATAGCAATTATTTAAATTTGGCATCATTTTATAATATATTCGTTTAAATTCCTTGATTTAAATTTTCTATTACACTCCCTATATTTGCGTCTATCTTTTTTTTAGTTTTCTAGTTTTTATTTAAGCAATCTTGAGAGAACATTTTCTGATTCATTTACTTTTTTCAATTTGAAGGTTTTTATAACCTTCATCCATAGAGGTTTAGGTAAACGAAACAGCTGTCAGAAGAGTTATAGGACGCCAAGAAGCACCAGAAGTTCTGTTTTACAGTTGCAGGCTTCCATTGTCTGTCTTCAGGACTTAATTTGATCCCAAATCAATACCTGGGACAGTTGCCAGAGTGATTTTGAATTAACTGGCAGCTCTTGCGCCCTTACACTCCCCTCAACTCACTATCAGTAGGCTCTATTGGGTTGGTAATGGATTTACCCGTGCCAGCGGTGTAGGGGGACTTTTTAAATGTCTAACACTTCTGGAATTTAATCAATAGTCACTATTTTCCTATCAAGTATAACTTAAAGTTTGTATTTGTTACTGTATACATATGAAAGAAATTCATACCACTTCTTACCATTGTGCGTGTGTGGGTGAGTGGTTGTACCACTGAACGTGTATAGGTGGCGGTTGGGTGAGTAGCACTTCACGTGTATGGATGGGTGGGTAGGTGAGTACCACTTTACGCGCGCGCGTGTGTGTGTGCGTGTGTGTGTGTGTGTGTGTGTGTGTGTGTGTGTGTGTGTGTGTGTGTGTGTGTGTGTGTGTGTGTTGGTACCACTGCACGTGAACTTGTATAGGTGGGCAGTTGGGTTGGTACCACTGAACGTGTACGTGTATAGGTGGGCAGGTGGGTTGGTATCACTGCACGTGTAATGTGGGTAATCTTGGGTATTACATAGATTGCTATCTCTATGTTATTTCCAGTTATTTGACTTTCATATTGACTACTGGTAATCAATCACATAGAAAATGTCTCGTATACTTCCCACGAAAGTCATACTGATTGGTTTCAAGAGTTTTCAATCATCTCTTGAGATCAATATGTGCTATACGTGGGACTTAACTACAGCCGTACTTATCGCAACGGTAAAATGTAGCTCCACATGAGAAAATAGTTCTTTAGATCATTCCGTTCATACTATAAGGTTTTGAATCATGTACAGACAAAATTCCAAAGATATTTATTTTGAATTTTCTTGCTGGTTATAAATAAACATTTTTGTAATT
Organism: Stictocephala bisonia; assembly: GCA_035578905.1. Lineage (NCBI taxonomy): Eukaryota > Metazoa > Arthropoda > Insecta > Hemiptera > Membracidae > Stictocephala > Stictocephala bisonia. The sequence goes on along the minus strand of JAQJVL010000074.1, from coordinate 603,005 downwards.
TTTTATTACATGTCCTCGGGGTATGTGTATGTTTTATATTGGATTCGTTACTGCAGATTACGTAACAGATTTCAATCTCTTTGGATGTTTGAGTGGAAAAGAACATGCAAAACCTCCCTTTTGTATATTTGTTAGACTGATTAAGTTGCAACTTATCCGTTTGATACCAAAACAGTGTTTTCCACTTAGTGTACCTTTTTGACTTAAAAAAATAAATGTTTAAATAAGTTACGTTTATAATTAAATTGAAAAAGTAAAGTAGTAAAAATAAAAACAATTATTCATGGAGTTACAAATCAGAATACGTAGAGTAAAATAATTGTATTAAAGAAAGTTATACAAGTGAAGTGTCTTGGAAACTCCTATATTCTCTCTTGTTACAGTTTTATCACGTAAACACACAAGCCTAGTTTGGTACACATTCTTGGCACAAATCGACAAAATTTAATTTTTATTTATTTAATCTTAAGATGCCGTACGTGAAAATGTGGGTAAATATGTATTTCGAATGAGTGTGATGAGCGAATATAGAAATAGTTACAAACTAAGGCTGACTGTCCTTAGGAAAAGTCATTAATTAATTAATCACCCAATGATACATTAACATGTTTATTACTGCAAAAACAATAACTGTACAAACAGCAACATTATAATAACGATTAGTACTTTTAAAAACTTACTTTGGTAGATGTTTCCTTCCCGTCCAAAGAATATAATTCATCACATTAAAGGCACTGGAGTGTCGTAAATGTAGAACTAAATTCATTAAATAACGTGGATGTAAAAGCGTCAAGTGTTTGTTTACAGTTAGCTGTTCTTAACTTTAAGTGGAAATAAGTAAGGAATTATAATAATTTACTTGAGCAACCAACATCTTATTTCGTTATTTTAGATGGATAGTACCTTTCATTTTAGATAAACTTTCACATTAATTTGATAGTAATAAAATATACTTCTTTAATGGTATGAAAAGGATCTAAGTGTAAAAAATTGTATTTTATAATTAAAATTTTGAATTATTTGCAATTTAATAACAATTGTTTGATAAATTTTAAAATTTTGTCTTTGGATCCACAAAAGAAGAAGGAATGTATTCTTTTCGCACATGTTTAATACAAAGCCATGTTATTATTATTATTGGTTTTTTGTTTTGTTATTATAATAATTTGTCCAAAGTTTAAGACTTGTGTAAACAGGCCTCATAAACCCTGACTTTTAACTTGGAAAGTCTTGGAATACGTTAGTTAGTCCCTTCCTGGATCTGTCCGGAATATCCATGCTTGGTGTCCAGTGCAGTACTGCCATCAACAGACGAGCATCTGGGAAGATCCTCCGGCACACAAAGACCTCCCGATGACCTGGGGCTTGTCCATTACTTAACCATTTCTCAAAGGGCTTTCCAATGTCAAAAGCCAGCTAATCTGTTCGGAAATCAATATCACCACTCCGAGAAAGGGCGGGGGGTTTACAATCACTACCCTCTCACCATTGTCGCACCCCTTACTTTTGTATGGAACCACCTTTCACTGGCCGAAATCCCCCGACTTTTTCACTTAAGAAGCTTATAGCCAAGAAAGGAATTGTATTTAACAAAGAAAATTCTTATGAAATAGCCAAAAATAGCTGTTTCGTGTATTCTATTGAAGTTTAACTAATGTAATTAACACACCGTCTGACCGTACAAAAGAAAAACATTATAAATTGTTTTCAGAACTTTTATTTAAGTTAGAAATTTACTGTTTAAGACATTTTAAACAATATAACGCAGTTCAATTTAAAAAGTCTGTGGGATAGACTGCAGTACAAACCTCGTTCGTATACGTAGTACGTGCTGCGCTTGTCGTACAGAAGTGTAGGATTGGTGGTTAACCACAAATAGTTGTTCATGGACTGAGTAATAGGAGGTGAGTCATGAGCAGTTATGTTATTGCTGTCATAAAAGCAGTAACTAACTGTCATTGTGGTTTAACGAGTGAGTAAATAGGACTTATGATAATTTTTATTGATCTGTTAGTTAATTAAGGCCTAACCATGTATTTAAGAGTCCCTCCCACATGTGATACGTAACTTTGATTTAACGTATTTACTCTTTATTCCCTTACATAAATTCTTTATCTAAAAGGACAGGCTCTCAATCATTATCTCAAACTCGGTATTTAGTGTATGTTGGCAACACTGTATGAACGTGGTTGTCAAGCCTGGCAAGAAGGTCATGTTTACAATGTGCGTGCATGTCACTGCAAGAACATCAAAGAACTTGTCTCTCTCTAACGTCTGCAAAGAGCCTACGCCATATTCGTTTGCATACCACAAGCAAACATAAACGTGTCTACAGGAAAGACATAAATATGATTATAACAAATTTCAGCTCTCTTAACTTCTGACTTCTGTCAACTTAGTTTGCACATTGTCAATCACACCTAACGACATATTTCAATTCATCAAATATAACGTGAAAACTGTGGACTCAAAAATGTAATTTGCGTTACTTCTCACCTCTCCTCTTCTTAACAATATTCTTTAATTTGCCTAACAATAAACTTAGTACATGGCATGAACCTACAACATAAAAGATTTTTATTTTAATTTCCCGTGTGAAATAATGCAGGCGTAGCTTTGCACATAATAATGCAATAGTTACTCAGTAAATGTAGTTAAACATAGTTCATAAAGTGGTCCATAATTACACTTATTTGCCAATTTTTAAATTATTATATTTTTGTATTTTTAGCCAACTTCTTAATTAGCAAGTCAAGTTATGGCAGAAATTACAAACAAGTTAAATATCGCTACACTTATACTTACAACTATTTTGATAGTAGGTTTAGTTAAGCTAGTTTTACAATTCAAAGATTAAACTTATTTAAAAAATAAATATATAAATTTACATATTTAAACGTATTTAAAAAATAAATATATAAATAAATTGATTTTAGGTTTATCGTAGAGTCACGTTGGTTTGAGGGAAAAGGAATAGTGCACCATCGATTCAAAGCAATGAGCTGATATGGACTTCTACATCAATATATTTTTATTTTCTGTTAGGATAGCTGTTCTTGTGGACCGTTTCAAACTGCATATCGGTAAGTTCCGTTTGTTAGAAAAGGGATGTATACCACTTTCAAATATTCCAGTACTTAACATCAACTTCTGAGGTATAAATAATTATAAAACATTTATTTGATTTTTATTCAAGCCTAATTTAAAACTAAAAAATATGACGGAAACTAAAAGGTTGGCTACTTACTCACTCAGAATCTAAAAATAAAATATAATTCTCTTCAAAATAAAATAAAACTGTATTCAAACAAGTAATAAAAACTGGCAAACAAATAAAAATTATATTACTTAAAACTAAATCAATTTAATACTTTTATACTTTACAGTTACTTTTCTCTTGAATAGCTAATTCGGTTAAGAACGTTACTGCAAGATGTTAACACTGTGGAGTCTGTTTAAAGAAGAAGGAACGTAGTCACACAAACCCTCAACTTCGAATCTAATCAGATTTACCAATCAGAAGCCTAGAAAATTAAACAGCTGATTCAGGCTATGAATTTAGCTCGTGGCCTTTGAATGAAATTATGTAGTTGCTATAATATGTTTATCACCGAATTTAATGAGAGATTTAGGCTTCGTAGGACATTTTATTTTGTAATGTTAGATTGCAAAGATTAGATAATTAATTCTTAATGCAAATATAACTTACTACAATCCTCCTAATGTTAATGTTAAAATATCACTTAGTAGCAGCTATACATACAATCATTTCAGTAGTCTATTACCAAAATCTATACAAATAAAAGAGTTTTTCTGAAAATTCTCTATAACTTCGTAAATTAATATATTTACATGTCCCTTAATCTGGGGAACCTGAAACGAGCATTATCACCATGTTCGCCTTGATTGTTCTCTTTTTTTTTTTTTTGGAAAACAGGAAACTGTATTTTTATGGAACTTTGAAACATATTATACAGACTTAGAAAGTTTGAAACTGTTTGTATTTCACCTTAAGCTCCACCTTCATGGCCTCTTTTAGTTAGGTCTGCCATTTAATTGTTATAGATAAAAACATATAAGTTTTTATATGTTTGGAAGGGGCTAAGGTGATATAGACCCACCTACCCATCCATAAACGTTCGGTGGTACTGAGGTCACGTGTATGGGTGTATGAGTGAGCCGGTGGGTCAATACCACTGTACGTGAATGGGTGGATCTTTACCAGTGTACGAGTACGGGTGGGTGGGTCAATACCACTATACTTCAAACTGGTATATTTACTGGAACATATATGTGTTAGTTTTATGTTCCAACTTAAACAAATCTGTCACTACTTATTAGTTTTCTTTTATTTATTGTATTTTGGCATTGTTGTACTCATCGTAAATAAGAGCTTTCTCATGCGTATGGTTATTCAACCGTTCATGTTTTTTGTCGAGCACACTGACATTTTTTACCTATTTCCTTTTATCTTTAACCAAAATACGGTTATACACTTAGTTAGTTAATATCCATACAGAAATTAGTTAGGTAATCTGGCACATGATTGCAAATGTCCCATTTACAGTTCATGGATTTTGTATTTTCTTTCTTTCCAACCCATATTACATTTTTAATACAATCGAGTCATCTACAGTTGTGAAAGTCACCTAACAACTGACGATGAATGTGACAGAGACTGTATCCACAGACACCCTTCCCACTTTTACAGCCGCTCAAAACCCCATTTAGGGGGTAGGGGAGAAATGGAGCACCTGGTGAAATGGATTTAGAGGACTTTATGCATGTTTGGAAGTACTTTTGTGGAGGGAGGATCGACTGAGTGTACCTCTGCTTTATACTGTCCAGTTACTTGATGTACAATTCAGATGGGATTTGGAATACAATTCCTATTATTTCATTTTGTTTTACTTTATAATTTTGTATTTTTACCAAAATAACACGTATTTGGCAGTAAACTGTCAGAGTATTTGGTTACAGTATCATTTAAGTATTAAAATATTGTTTAATCTTAGGATATAGATCAATCGATTTTTTTATCATGACTTCTGTGAACGGAAAATAAATTTTTATTTAATGAGTTTTAACTGCGGATAGTTTGATGATTTATAAAGGTCTAAATTATTATTAATTAACAAGAAAGTATCTTTTTAGTTTAGTCGTTAGGACTCCTTACGACTCCATAGGATCATGCATTATAACTGTGGGTTATCCAACCACAGATAGTTGCTAAGAGAAATTGGAGGTTTTAAACTAATTTTTTAACTAAATAATTTAACTATTTTAAAGTGTTAAAAAAATTAGTTTTTAACACTTTTAAACTAATTTTTAAGTGTTCATCAGGATGAAAAGAAAAATTATTTCCCACTTTCTATTACGGAACCCTCTTTTTTCAAATATCCGTAAAGGAGAGTGTAGCATCTAAACTTAGCACTAAAACAGTGGGGGCAAACCAGACTGGCACTATGTATAGTTAAGAGCAATAGCACCAATATACAAGGTGGAAAAAAAAACATGGAAACGTTTTCACAACTTTCGTATGACTTCACTTGTCAAAAACAAAAGCCTATGTCGAGTTCGGTATCAAATGAAGGTTCTATTGAAGAGAAATTATTGCCGCAAACCGAACTTTGAAAGATTTATCCTATCCAGAGTAGAGGTCATTTGAATGTCAACGAAACTTATTTTAACAATATTATTTCTCTGCTATTTAACGGTTTTAAGTAAATTATTCTGATCAAATACCATACTTTAGGGAATACAATTATTTAAAAAAATAAAATAATCAAATTATATATGGAAAAAAATATCCTTGGTGTAAAAGCGTTTTCATGTTTTTTCTTACCTTTATATTAATTAATATTAAACTTATATTGGTGGCATTTTAGTATGAATTAAATATAAAGTATATTTTTCTTCTTTCCTTGTTTTATTTGAAAAAAACTTATTGCACAAGTTATAACGTCATATTATACGATTCCTTCACGAAGTCGTAAAATAATCCAACAAGCGAAATCAAGTAAGCGAATTGATTACCATAATTATTGTTAAATTGATATTGCAAAACTATTATAGGAGATATAAATTATTTATAGTTCATAGGTGTAACATTTTACCTTATAAATAGAGTTTTACTTACTGGTATGTTTTTACTGACCGATGAAATAACTTAAAATCACAGAAAGAGATTCCGATCACTACAAACAATACTGTAACTTACAGTATTTAATTTAGAAGTCCACGTGTATGTTATTAACTTTGGAAACATGTTATATCAAATACTATGTAAATTATTTCTGAAGGAGATCCGTTACCTTGCCTACACTGGATAGGTAAGATAACTAAGGAACTAATGTTTGACTCTCATCAATTGATGGGCCATATACGAAATACAACTAAAATGAAGTATGCAATGCCTTTCCTTATCTGAGAGTAAAGCTACGTAGTAAGGGACAGTATATTTGACACAGTTATTGTATTCATACGTGACACAAGGTAAGTTGAATTATTTTTCAGGATTCTGTCTGATGAAAAACTGTGTTAGTTAGGAGTAGCATATCTGACACTCTTTGTAATTAGAATATCAAATTTACATATGTTGTACATGAACTATGTGATTCCCATCACTACTTAAGGAAGGTCTACGGTGACATGACTGACCCACGCTAGTTAACTGTGTAATGTCCATTCCTACCTTAGGGAGGTTTACGGTGGCTAGGGACATGACTGACCCACGCTAGTTACAGTACCACCATGTGTGACACATGTTGTTCATGAACTGTGTGATGTCCATTCCTACCTTAGGGAGGTTTACAGTGGCTAGGGACATGACTGACCCAAAATAGTTACAGGACGACCATGTGTGACACATGTTGTTCATGAACTGTGTGATGTCCATTCCTACCTTAGGGAGGTTTACGGTGGCTAGGGACATGACCGACCCACGCTAGTTACAGTACCACCATGTGTGACACATGTTGTTCATGAACTGTGTGATGTCCATTCCTACCTTAGGGAGGTTTACGGTGGCTAGGGACATGACTGACCCACGCTAGTTACAGGACGACCATGTGTGACACATGTTGTTCATGAACTGTGTGATGTCCATTCCTACCTTAGGGAGGTTTACGGTGGCTAGGGACATGACCGACCCACGCTAGTTACGGGACGACCATGTCCTGTAACTAGCGTGAACATCACACACATGTTGTTCATGAACTGTTTGATGTCCATTCCTACCTTAGGGAGGTCTACGGTGGCTAGGGACATGACCGACCCACGCTAGTTACAGTACCACCATGTGTGACACATGTTGTTCATGAACTGTGTGATGTCCACTCCTACCTTAGGGAGGTTTACGGTGGCTAGGGACATAACTGACCCACGCTAGTTACAGGACGACCATGTGTGAGACACATGTTGTTCATGAGTTGTGTGATGTCCATTCCTACCTTAGGGAGGTCTACGGTGGCTAGGGACATGACCGACCCACGCTAGTTACAGTACCACCATGTGTGACACATGTTGTTCATGAACTGTGTGATGTCCATTCCTACCTTAGGGAGGTTTACGGTGGCTAGGGACATGACTGACCCACGCTAGTTACAGGACGACCATGTGTGACACATGTTGTTTATGAGTTGTGTGATGTCCCTTCCTACCTTAGGGAGGTCTACGGTGGCTAGGGACATGACTGACCCACGCTAGTTACAGTACCACCATGTGTGACACATGTTGTTCATGAACTGTGTGATGTACACTCCTACCTTTGGGAGGTTTACAGTGGCTAGGGACATGACTGACCCACGCTAGTTACAGGACGACCATGTGTGACATATGTTGTTCATGAACTGTGTGATGTCCATTCCTACCTTAGGGAGGTCTACGGTGGCTAGGGACATGACTGACCCACGCTAGTTACAGTACCACCATGTGTGACACATGTTGTTCATGAACTGTTTGATGTCCATTCCTACCTTAGGGAGGTCTACAGTGGCTAGGGACATGACTGAGCCACGCTTGTTACAGTACCACCATGTGTGACACATGTTGTTCATCAACTGTGTGATGCTCATTTCTACCTTGTGAAGGTCTTCAGCGGCTAGGGCCATGTTCGACACACGTCAGTTAAAGGAAAGTGGCACTCTTCACCCAGGGGTTGTTCAACTTACTATTCACCCTCCCTAAAAGGGAGAAGTTTGAAACAAGCTTCAACTGTTGTCAAATAATTGGGTCCGTCCGGCGTCGAACTGACATTTCTGAAGGGGAGGTTGGAAGGAAAACGCCGGCTGTGCTGTGTTTTTATTATTTTTTCGTCAAGAAATTTATCCATTGTAGATGAACCGCTAAAATTTGAACTGACACTTCTTCCAGGTTATTGCTAGTCCTTGGTTAATAAAATACATTTTCTCGTTTATCTTTAAATGTTATTTTGCTCCAAACATGTTAAAGCCGATTTGTAGGAATTTGTATATTCAACATTTACATTTTAGTATAATTTCCTTTAAAAATTCACAGTCAATTCCAAGTAAATAACAAAAATTCCATTAACTTTGTATCCATAAATGTTGTTTCAAATTATTTATTTTAATTCTAAAGTTAAGTATTAAACTATTACTTAGAAACAAAATATGTTGATTATTTTACTGCACTTTATCAAAATTCTTTATATCCATTAAGTACTTTATAGCAAGGATGTATGTGTAGGCCACGCCAAAGTACGCTGCATATAACACTAATGTGTATATCCATCAAGTACTTCATAGCAAGCAAGGATGTACGTGCAGGCTAAGCCAAAGTACGCTGTACATAACGGTAATGTTTATATCCAATAAGTACTTCATAGCAAGCAAGGATGTACGTGCAGGCCAAGCCTAAGTACGTTGTACATAACGGTAATGTTTATATCCAATAAGTACTTCATATCAAGCAAGGATGTACGTGCAGGCCAAGCCTAAGTACGCTGTACATAACGGTAATGTTTATATCCAATAAGTACTTCATAGCAAGCAAGGATGTACTTGCAGGCCAAGCCTAAGTACGCTGTACATAACGGTAATGTTTATATCCAATAAGTACTTCATAGCAAGCAAGGATGTCCATGCAGGCTAAGCCAAAGTACGCCGTAGATAACGGTAATGTTTATATCCAATAAGTACTTCATAGCAAGCAAGGATGTCCATGCAGGATAAGCCAAAGTACGCCGTACATAACGGTAATGTTTATATCCAACAAGTACTTCATAGCAAGCAAGGATGTACGTGCAGGCCAAGCCAAAGTACGGTGCATATAACGGTAATGTTTATATCCAACAAGTACTTCATAGCAAGCAAGGATGTCCATGCAGGCTAAGCCAAAGTACGCCGTACATAACGGTAATGTTTATATCCAATAAGTACTTCATAGGAAGCAAGGATGTCCATGCAGGCTAAGCCAAAGTACGCCGTACATAACGGTAATGTTTATATCCAACAAGTACTTCATAGCAAGCAAGGATGTACGTGCAGGCCAAGCCAAAGTACGCCGTACATAACGGTAATGTTTATATCCAACAAGTACTTCATAGCAAGCAAGGATGTCCATGCAGGCCAAGCCAAAGTACGCCGTACATAACGGTAATGTTTATATCCAACAAGTACTTCATAGCAAGCAAGGATGTACGTGCAGGCCAAGCCAAAGTACGCCGTACATAACGGTAATGTTTATATCCAATAAATACTTCATAGCAAGCAAGGATGACCATGCAGGCTATGCCAAAGTACGCCGTATATAACGGTAATGTCTATATCCAGTAAGTACTTCATAGCAAGCAAGAATGTACGTGCAGGCCAAGCCAAAGTACGGTGCATATAACAGTAATTTGCCAAAGTACGCTGTATATAACGGTAATGTCTATATCCAGTAAGTACTTCATAGCAAGCAAGAATGTACGTGCAGGCCAAGCCAAAGTACGGTGCATATAACAGTAATATGTTTATCCATCAAGTACTTCATTATAAGCAAGGATGTCCATGTAGGACAAGCCAAAGTACGGTGCATATAACAGTAATGTGTTTATCCATCAAGTACTTCATTATAAGCAAGGATGTCCATGCAGGCCAATCCAAAGTACGTCGCATATAACAGTAATATGTTTATCCATCAAGTACTTCATTATAAGCAAGGATGTCCATGCAGGCCAAGCCAAAGTACGCCGTACATAACGGTAATGTCTATATCCTGTAAGTACTTCATAGCAAGCAAGAATGTACGTGCAGGCCAAGCCAAAGTACGGTGCATATAACAGTAATATGTTTATCCATAAAGTATTTCATTATAAGCAAGGATGTCCATGTAGGACAAGCCAAAGTACGGTGCATATAACAGTAATGTGTTTATCCATCAAGTACTTCATTATAAGCAAGGATGTCCATGCAGGCCAAGCCAAAGTACGTCGCATATAACAGTAATATGTTTATCCATCAAGTACTTCATTATAAGCAAGGATGTCCATGCAGGCCAAGCCAAAGTACGCCGTACATAACGGTAATGTCTATATCCTGTAAGTACTTCATAGCAAGCAAGAATGTACGTGCAGGCCAAGCCAAAGTACGGTGCATATAACAGTAATGTGTTTACCCATCAAGTACTTCATTATAAGCAAGGATGTCCATGCAGGCCAAGCCAAAGTACGGTGGATATAACAGTAATGTGTTTACCCATCAAGTACTTCATTATAAGGAAGGATGTACGTGCAGGCCAAGCCTAAGTGGTGCATATAACAGTAATTTGGATTATTTTTACGTGCAAGCTAGTTCAATGTGTGTTCCTTATAACAGTATTGTGGATTATTTTTACGTGCAAGCTAGTTCAATGTGTGTTCCTTATAACAGTACTGTGGATTATTGTTACGTGCAAGCTAGTTCAATGTGTGTTCCTTATAACAGTATTGTGGATTATTTTTATGTGCAAGCTAGTTCAATGTGTGTTCCTTATAACAGTATTGTGGATTATTTTTACGTGCAAGCTAGTTCAATGTGTGTTCCTTATAACAGTATTGTGGATTATTTTTGGGAGAACTTTTCCATTTGCTTGACTCTAACTTGGTTAGAGTTCCCTCACTTACGGGAAGTTTTGTTCCCTACTCCACTTTCGACTTTGCAACTTTCCACTATCGAAAGGATTATATCGAATAGCACTTCAAATAAAAGTAACTATGAGTTGAAATTCATGTTTTAGTTTGACCATTTTTTTCGTGGTTTCTCAAAACATAGCTCATATTTTTTATATTACACCAAATTCTTTATTTTATCCAAGACATTCACTAAAACTAAAAAATAATATATATGGTGCCCTATTGTCGACTGACATTGAGAAGAATTTAAAAACTGGACATTTAAATTTCTCCTAATTAAAGTAAGTATTTAAAATTATATCTTTTTCTGAATCGATCTTTTAATGTCATAATCGATATTGTATGACGTATAATTCAGTAAAGGCATTTTAAAATATTTAGACAAATCTGTCAACAGTTCAAATTGATGTCAAGTTTTATTTTGTCACGACATGTTTCGGTATAAAAATACCATCTTCAGGTGAATAAAAAAAATCTTGATAACTATACATAGTTTTGTTAAATTAATAAATGTTTTCATGGTGACTGAATGTAGGATGGAGTGAAGATGTATTAAGTCATTGCTATTTGAATTTTATCAATGATGGAATTAAAAATACAATGAGAGCTAAATTGTAATTTTTAGATTTAAAATTAAAAGTCCTTTAATTCGCCTTCAACTCGGACTGTAGGTGTTGGGAATACAAATGAAGGATATCCCCACGTGATATTGATATTGGTATGTAAACGACGATAGGAATTTATTTATCCTACAAATAAATATTACAACGATTTGGATCTTTAATATTCCTTTCCTATAATGAGTATTGTGAAAGTTCTTGCTATTTTAACGTATTTTTGTTTCAGGTACTGTTAACACTTACGCTGTCACGTGATGTGCAACTCAGAGCAAGTACCTGGTTTACATTTAATATGATTATACATTAAATTCAGATTCAAATTTGTAATTGAAGTCAATTATTCAAATGTTATTTTTTATTTTTTCTATTGCCAATGTTATATGACTGTTTGTTACTTAACAATAGATTTAAGATAAAATATCCATAAATAACAGCAATCCACTTAAGTAATAATATTCACTATGTAATTATGTAAATATTGTTGCTGCATCAAGGAAACTATTTGATTCCTAATTTTTGTTGTGTGTTCTTTAGTAATTAAATTTTTGTATTCATTGTTATTATAGTCATTTAAAACTTTCACCATCTAAAAATATAAGTACTGTATATATTTTTTTATTTTCCTATTTCTAATTAGAGAATATGACATATTTAATAATTTTATTACCTTTTGTATTTCATTCAATGAATCATTTTATGTTTTAATTTCAGCCACTACATAATGGTTAGAGTAGTTTTCTTTCTCTGTTAAAACTTTTCCCTCTCAAATTGGTTTTGCGGAAATATGACTATCCATAAAGGTGTGCAAGTTTAGTGAACTTTGACGAGGGTCAACCTATCGGAATCCCATGTTGCATAACGCCTTAGAACATGAGTAATCCCGTTAGGGATTTCAGTGTGGTTTCCAACGCCAAAATGCACAGTCAACGACGTTGCAAACCTTGGGGGAGTGTAGAAAAATGGTTGCATTTTATCTGTCAAGTGTTACCGATAAATCACTTGGAACTACAACAGAATATACTCCAGGGTGGTGGAGACAGAACTGGTCTCCGGGGTTTTGACGCTCTTGTTTCTGATCCTAGTCATAACAAATGTCCCTTCTTTGGGTTCTAATAGTATTAAGCTGTACTGCAGACAAAAGTGAAATAAAATACATATTAATTTCTCATTTTACAACTGCTTTTTCTCGAATTCGGAATTTCATTATATTTTTACATCTGTATAAAGTAAAAAGATATCCCGCTTCACCTGGGCCCTGATAGAGAATTTGTGTAGGTGCTTAAATGCCTCTACTTTAATATCTTGTCGTCATTTTAGGCTATACTATAAAATGTCTATATCAATCACCTCTATGCTATATACAATTAAAAAATTAAAACAAACAAAAAACAGTTTTTTAAGGATGATTTTTAGACAAAATAATAATTTCATGTCGTCAATCCCAGTTCACTAGGTATAAATGTAAGGCTGACAGTTCAAGTTTGTCCTCAGCTAGGCTGGTTGCACAAAAAGTACGTTTTACGCATGCGCTGCCAATCGGCAGCTAATCACTTTATATTTTATTTTTATTTTTTTATTTATTCATAAGACGCCGATCGTCAAGATATGGGCGAATATGGATTTCGAATGTGTGTGATGAGTGTTGATGAGCGAATGTAGTCATTGTTACAAACTAAGGCCGAATATTCCTTAGAAAGTGTCATTAATTAATAGCCCAATGACAAATGAACAGCCGGTGATTATCAGCTGATCCTTCTCAAAATGTATTATGACTTTGATTGGGCTCGAACTGAGAACCTTTAGCACATGAAGCTGGGATTGAACCAACTACGCTACCGACCAATAAAAAATATAGGTACTTTTAAATCCTAATCAAGTCAACAAACAAACTTCTGAGCCAACAATACTCTCACAGCGTACGGTAAAGTAGTGAGTGATTTCACGGCAATTAATAAAAAAATACCATAGTAGTGTGCTGCTGTCCGTTGTATCCCTCCTCGACGTATCCCTTCCAAACTACGTTGCTTCTAGTTTATAAAGTAAAATACTGTAGTAGTGTGCTGCTGTCCGTTGTATCCCTCCTCGACGTATCCCTTCCAAACTACGTTGCTTCTAGTTTATAAAGTAAAATACTGTAGTAGTGTGCTGCTGTCCGGTGTATCCCTCCTCGACGTATCCCTTCCAAACTACGTTGCTTCTAGTTTATAAAGTAAAATACTGTAGTAGTGTGCTGCTGTCCGTTGTATCCCTCCTCGACGTATCCCTTCCAAACTACGTTGCTTCTAGTTTATAAAGTAAAATACTGTAGTAGAGTGCTGCTGTCCGTTGTATCCCTCCTCGACGTATCCCTTCCAAACTACGTTGATTCTAGTTTATAAAGTAAAATACTGTAGTAGTGTGCTGCTGTCCGGTGTATCTCTCCTCGACGTATCCCTTCCAAACTACGTTGCTTCTAGTTTATAAAGTAAAATACTGTAGTAGTGTGCTGCTGTCTGGTGTATCCCTCCTCGACGTATCCCTTCCAAACTACGTTGCTTCTAGTTTATAAAGTAAAATACTGTAGTAGTGTGCTGCTGTCCGGTGTATCCCTCCTCGACGTATCCCTTCCAAACTACGTTGCTTCTAGTTTATAAAGTAAAATACTGTAGTAGTGTGCTGCTGTCCGGTGTATCCCTCCTCGACGTATCCCTTCCAAACTACGTTGCTTCTAGTTTATAAAGTAAAATACTGTAGTAGTGTGCTGCTGTCCGGTGTATCCCTCCTCGACGTATCCCTTCCAAACTACGTTGCTTCTAGTTTATAAAGTAAAATACTGTAGTAGTGTGCTGCTGTCCGGTGTATCCCTCCTCGACGTATCCCTTCCAAACTACGTTGCTTCTAGTTTATAAAGTAAAATACTGTAGTAGTGTGCTGCTGTCCGGTGTATCCCTCCTCGACGTATCCCTTCCAAACTACGTTGCTTCTAGTTTATAAAGTAAAATACTGTAGTAGTGTGCTGCTGTCCGGTGTATCCCTCCTCGACGTATCCCTTCCAAACTACGTTGCTTCTAGTTTATAAAGTAAAATACTGTAGTAGTGTGCTGCTGTCCGGTGTATCCCTCCTCGACGTATCCCTTCCAAACTACGTTGCTTCTAGTTTATAAAGTAAAATACTGTAGTAGAGTGCTGCTGTCCGTTGTATCCCTCCTCGACGTATCCCTTCCAAACTACGTTGATTCTAGTTTATAAAGTAAAATACTGTAGTAGTGTGCTGCTGTCCGGTGTATCTCTCCTCGACGTATCCCTTCCAAACTACGTTGCTTCTAGTTTATAAAGTAAAATACTGTAGTAGTGTGCTGCTGTCTGGTGTATCCCTCCTCGACGTATCCCTTCCAAACTACGTTGCTTCTAGTTTATAAAGTAAAATACTGTAGTAGTGTGCTGCTGTCCGGTGTATCCCTCCTCGACGTATCCCTTCCAAACTACGTTGCTTCTAGTTTATAAAGTAAAATACTGTAGTAGTGTGCTGCTGTCCGGTGTATCCCTCCTCGACGTATCCCTTCCAAACTACGTTGCTTCTAGTTTATAAAGTAAAATACTGTAGTAGTGTGCTGCTGTCCGGTGTATCCCTCCTCGACGTATCCCTTCCAAACTACGTTGCTTCTAGTTTATAAAGTAAAATACTGTAGTAGTGTGCTGCTGTCCGGTGTATCCCTCCTCGACGTATCCCTTCCAAACTACGTTGCTTCTAGTTTATAAAGTAAAAACACCAAACCTTGGATTTAACTTTAGTAGAAACTATTATTTTTACAGTTTACTTATAGTTATCAATATTTTTATGGTTATTTAATTTTGGGAAAGTAGTTTAAAACTATTATGAACTTGAAAGCCAATACAATTATTATTATTTTTTTTTTTTTTTTTCAATACAATAGTTTTAAATGTTTTGATCCTACCTTTTAAAAGTAATATTAATTTTAAATCAATAGATTTAAAAAAATATTTCCACGTACAGGCTTAAATATATTTCAAAATAAATTGGTTTAAACATTGTAACAAAATTGAAGGAAAACTTGTTTTTATTTGATTTTGATGTCTATAGGACTCTAATAAAATGTTTATATATCTAATAATATAATAGATTAGAAAAATAACACAATATTCTACATTTTTGTATAGATTGAATCCAAGTTGACAAGAATTGTGTTGTCGTATAAATAAATATATGGAATGAGTGCTTAAGGGAATTTTAAGAGTTTGCTATTAACATTTCTCACAGTTAGTAAATAAATACTAAATAAATGCATGGTAAATGCAGAGCTCGGTTTAGTATTGATAGAGCTGTAGAGTGTGACCGCAACAGACCACTGCACTCTGCCTGTTTAATGGCGCAGACCACACGGTGCATACATGCAGTAAACATGGCCGGTGTGGTGTGGGGTTACATTATCGGTTTGGAGTAAACATTGATAACATGAACTCACTAATACTTGGATCGTAGTATATCGACGACTCTATTTTAACCTAACTTATGTTTGGGTGGCCAACGACGTAAATGAAGATAGGTGAGCGGGTCATCAACTCCGTACATATCGGTGGGTCAGCGGGTCGTCAGCGACTTGCATGGTGGTGAGTGAGTGGGCTGTCATCGACGCACATGATGATGGGTGAGTCTGTCGTCAACTACGTACATGCCACCGGGTCAGCGGGTCGTCAACGACTTGCATGGTGGGGAGTGAGTGGGTTGTCATCGACGCACATGATTATGGGTGAGTCTGTCGTCAACTACGTACATGCCGCCGGGTCAGTGGGTCGTCAACGACTTGCATGGTGGTGAGTGAGTGGGCTGTTATCGACGCACATGATGATGGGTGAGTCTGTCGTCAACTACGTACATGCCGCCGGGTCAGCGGGTCGTCAACGACTTGCATGGTGGTGAGTGAGTGGGCTGTCATCGACGCACATGATGATGGGTGAGTCTGTCGTCAACTACGTACATGCCGCCGGGTCAGCGGGTCGTCAACGACTTGCATGGTGGGGAGTGAGTGGGCTGCATCGATGCACATGATGATGGGTGAGTCTGTCGTCAACTACGTACATGCCGCCGGGTCAGCGGGTCGTCAACGAATTGCATGGTGGGGAGTGAGTGGGTTGTCATCGACGCACGTGATGGTGGGTGAGTCGGTCGTCAACGACGTAAATGATGGTGGGTGAGTGGGTCATCAACGACGTTGGCCTGTATGATGGTGAGTAAGCGGTTCATGAAAAAATCGCAAAGTTAATATTTTAAAGTTCTTGTTAACAAATCTTTAGAATTATTCATGTACATTTTAGAGTAACTGCTGAGAGAAATGATAAATTAAACATCAATTTTCTCATAAGAAGTATGTTATTAGAAGGTTAGTATTTGGAGTGTAAATTATATGAATAAGATATTCTTTATGATTAGGTGTAAGATAGAAATCTTTAATCCTAGCCCCGCCAATTGTGTGTACAATAAGGTCATTTTTTTCATTTCATTTCATGTAAAGTTCTTTTTAATAATGCCATTCAGATACAGTCATCCAAGCATGCCTCAAATCTCTTTTAGATACTCCCAAACACCCAACCGCCATCTCGTTCCATATACAACTTAACCTTCATTCATTTAGTCATTCATTAATTACTAATACGCTACCACTTCATTACTAAGTTCGTAGTCTTATGAGCGTATATGAGGGATGAATGAGTATGATGAGTGTAGGTGAATTAGTGTAGTCATTGTTACTAACTTAGTTTTACTTAGCTCAGAAGGACCAATTAATTAATAGTCCTATAGCCAGGGTAACTAAGGGACCTACCTAAGCTTTACGTGGAATCTAAACCACGTAGTATTGGTATGACTTTCAGCTATTTGACAAACGTTATACTCAGTTCTCCTCGCTACACTGACTGCCACTCAATATGTCCTCCTGCAGCCCCAAGAATCGACCAGAAATAACATTTGATGAGGCTAGCACTAAGGAATCTGATGTCGTTGTTAACATTCACTTTTAGGACATCAATAGATGCTTTTAATGGTGCACTCGCCGTCCTATCTTCTTGGAACTATAACATGCTGAGTTCAAGTCGTAATTGGTGTAGCTGTAATACTGGAAGAGTTACAATTATTTCCACTTTTTGGTCCTTTAATGAATGGTTCAGTTAAGAGCTCAGGACTACAAACCAGGTCTTACTCTGTATTTATTGGTATATAATTTTGGTTTATTTGTTAGTAATATGCATAAAACGAACACAATAACTCAATAGTTCATTTCTGAACTACATACACCAAAAAACATACACATTTTTTGGTGTATGTGGATAAGAACACGTCTTAAAAAGGTATTTGGCAGCGATAAACTTAAGATTGTTTCCTACAAGGTTTCCTCTTTTGGATAGTGGTCATTGTTTGGAAAAACAAAGTATCAGGCTTTTCAGCTGAAAATGAAAGCAATAATATTTGGTTGAGATTCTACATAGGTGCCTGATTTGCCCTGGCTATTGGATAATTAATAAACTGCATTATGTGAGCATGAGTTGAACTCAGTTAGCAACCGGACTACCAAGGTTATCACAACTTATAATACTCATAAAACTGTGTCGGTGTGTCTTATCTAAATAAAAATATGATCCAGAAAGGAAAAAATAGAAAAAGGGGTAATTTCTCGATGTTCTAATCTGTAAATGAGAGGTAATGAATGTCACAATCTATTTCGTCCAGTGTAATCTTTAAAAACATGTTATTTTCGTTGTTTTGAACTTAAAAAAAGTATTACATTAAACCAGAAATATAGAGTTTTATCATTACATTTCAAGATGTTATTTTTCTAACCAGATCTTCTTGTCGGTTTTACTATTAGTTTTATCATTACATTTCAAGATGTTATTTTTCTAACCAGATCTTCTTGTATGTTTTACTATTAGTTTTATCATTACATTTCAAGATGTTATTTTTCTAACCAGATCTTCTTGTATGTTTTACTATTAGTTTTATCATTACATTTCAAGATGTTATTTTTCAAACCAGATCTTCTTGTATGTTTTACTATTAGTTTTATCATTACATTTCAAGATCTTATTTTTCTAACCAGATCTTCTTGTCGGTTTTACTATTAGTTTTATCATTACATTTCAAGATGTTATTTTTCTAACCAGATCTTCTTGTATGTTTTACTATTAGTTTTATCATTACATTTCAAGATGTTATCTTTCTAACCAGATCTTCTTGTATGTTTTACTATTAGTTTTATCATTACATTTCAAGATGTTATCTTTCTAACCAGATCTTCTTGTATGTTTTACTATTAGTTTTATCATTACATTTCAAGATGTTATTTTTCTAACCAGATCTTCTTGTATGTTTTACTATTAGTTTTATCATTACATTTCAAGATGTTATTTTTCTAACCAGATCTTCTTGTCGGTTTTACTATTAGTTTTATCATTACATTTCAAGATGTTATTTTTCAAACCAGATCTTCTTGTATGTTTTACTATTAGTTTTATCATTACATTTCAAGATGTTATTTTTCTAACCAGATCTTCTTGTATGTTTTACTATTAGTTTCTTAGTTGGCATATTACATATTCATAGAAATTACCAAAATAATCTTACAAAACTCACCAACCAACCACAAAAAGGACACACGTTGATTTATACAATTATTGTACACCAACCATCCTCTCAAACAAAACGTTGACCGTCCACCAAGACATTAACGTGGGTTATTCAATAATCATCTACCTTCTATAAATAACTGTCACCATCCACCAAAACTCCATTCTTCAATCTTCTCCGTAGGCATAAGCTCTAGCATTAGTAATGGTTTAGGAATAACATTTTAAAACATTACTTTTGCAGCTCGCTCACAATTTCACGTCTATTTAGAGATGCGATGTCTTGATTGATGCATATTAATGTGATCCAGCCCTTGGCGATGCTGTCTCCCCGCGGGTCGCCTCCTCTCCAGCGACGCGGTCGGTAATCCGGTTATCTGCAGCCTCCAGGCGGTTCTCGTAGCTCCGCTGCTAATCATATCCAAAGCCGACACTGTTGATAGATGGTAGAACACTACCTGGGGTCTGGTGTTTTGAAACAACCCTGTCGTGTGGTTTATTTTCAAAATTATATTTTCCGAATCTTGTTTTTATATACCGGTAATAGTATTTAACATTGTTGTTTTGGTTCAAGAATGTAGGCCTTGTGGAGTGCACATACATGTGGCAGTGTTTACTTTTATGAATACTGATTAAAAACTAAAGGGATAAATTATATAAAAATACATATCATGGACTCATATGTGGTTGATGTATATCCTCCTTGACACTAATTTATTTTTATTTTATTTTTTTAGTCTGTCCATGACAGAGGCATTTTTTACTTTTAGTACTAACGTTGATATGGGGTAACCGTCCAAACCCGTCAAAAATGCTTAAAGGGACCTCCCGGGATTTAAACCCATGACCATATAGAGCTGAAGTACTAACCACTAGGCCAGAAATATGCCCTACTTAAGCCTCTACTGTGTTCTCTTTTACACATTTTTTTTTGCAAGTGAGGTGTTAGCTTGATTATATATCTATTTTCAGACACTGAACGGATGTTTGTACGTTTGAAAAGAAATGAACGCAATTTAGTTTAAATTCGTGTTCAAACATTCAGGTTGATTCCTGCCTTGTAACGATGATTTAGAGATAAACTAGGATTTTATGTAAAAGTTCATCAAATAAGTATTGTAGATAAGAAAGCATATTATATAACTGTAGATAAGCGTAATATCCGTTCATACGTTTAATTTTAATTTCAAACAAATTATTCTTTTTTCAAATAAAACATAATTGTCTATAACTTTATGAAGTATTATGTTCCCCTTTTTTAATAAAATGTAGTGAAAACATTATGTATTGGTAAATAAAATATGACTCAAATGAAGAGGCTAGAGCTATACAGCTATAGGCTATATGTTTTACACCTAAATATAAATTTAAAATAATAAAGATTCAATTCTATATATTACAATGTAACATATATATTAATACAATAATACGAGTAATAATAATAAAAATTCAAAAACGTTTTAATAAACCAGTCGCAAAATTAACTACTATCAAGGGCTCTAGTCACACTCACTATGTATAGCAAAATTAAAATAATAATAATAATAATTTTTATTGATCTCAAAAAATTATACACATTAACATTTACAATATGAAAAAGCCACCACATGGGCTACTGCCTGTGTGTGATGAGTTCATTCAGTCACAATGAAAACATGTTATAACATGAACTAAAAAACATTGTGAAGACATGTAAAATTACGTCTAATAATGGAAACTATCATAAATTAAAAGTAAAACAGAGTTAAGGAGTTGAAGAAATGTCACTATCACTGCACACTCACACACATGTTCAAACACTCGAAAGATAACACTTACATAACACACTCACGCTCACGTTCAAACCACTCAGACCCTCAACACTATCATTACACACTCATATTCAAACCACACCAGAAAAAGATACTAACATTGTACACTCATATTCACGTTCAAACCACTCGAAAGATGACACTTACATTGCTCACTCACACTGACGTTCAATCATTCAGAAGATGACACTTACATTGCACACGCAAACTCACGATCAAACCATTCAAAATATGTCACTTACATTGCACACTTACACTCACGTTAAAGCCATCCAAAAGATTAAACTTACATTGCACACTCACACTCACGTTAAAACTATTCAAATGATGACACTTACATTTCACACTCACACTCACGTTAAAACCATTCAAATGATGACACTTACATTGCACACTCACACTCACGTTAAAACCATTCAAATGATGACACTTACATTGCACACTCACGTTAAAACTATTCAAAAGATGACACTTACATTGCACACTGACACTCACGTTAAAACCATTCAAAAGATGACACTTACATTGCACACTGACACTCACGTTAAAACCATTCAAAAGATGACACTTACATTGCACACTCACACTCACGTTAAAACTATTCAAAAGATGAAACGTACATTGCACACTCACGATCTAATTTAAAATACTTGTTTAAAAAATGTAATTGGATAGGTTTATAGATTAAGTAATGTTCAACTGTAAACCATGGTCGTCAGCTACTGTTAGCTGCCCGGTGCCAAGCGGAAGAGAGAGAGTTGCCACCAATGTTCAACTGTAAACCGTGGTCGTCACCTACTGTTAGCTGCCCGGTGCCAAGCGGAAGAGAGAGTTGCCACCACTGTTTAACTGTAAACCGTGGTCGTCACCTACTGTTAGCTGCCCGGTGCCAAGCGGAAGAGAGAGTTGCCACCACTGTTTAACTGTAAACCGTGGTCGTCACCTACTGTTAGCTGCCCGGTGCCAAGCGGAAGAGACAGTTGCCACCACTGTTTAACTGTAAACCGTGGTCGTCACCTACTGTTAGCTACCCGGTGCCAAGCGGAAGAAAGAGTTGCCACCACCGTTCAACTCTAAACCGTGGTCGTCACCTACTGTTAGCTGCCCGGTGCCAAGCGGAAGAAAGAGTTGCCACCACCGTTCAACTCTAAACCGTGGTCGTCACCTACTGTTAGCTGCCCGGTGCCAAGCGGAAGAGAGAGTTGCCACCACTGTTCAACTGTAAACCGTGGTCGTCACCTACCGTTAGCTGTCCGGTGCCAAGCGGAAGAGAGAGTTGCCACCACTTTTCAGCTCAGACGGACAACAACAACTGGTCTAACGATAATCGATAAAGGCATAAGTAATTACATCAATCAACAGTCGATAGAGGGTCTGAAGCTCGACTGAGATAGATTTAATTGAATTAATTGAAGATGAATGACTTGCATTGCAAAAGTAACAATATTATAAATTTAAAGATTCATAAAAGGATTCTGGCATAACGTCTTCTTTCATCTTCCCTTCGTAGATGAGGGGGGATGATGCAGACAGACAAGTTGGATATAACAGATGGGGTGCACCCATGACGTAGTGTGATTACATCTGAATTAGGGTTGTGTGGGGGGGTTGATAATGATGTTGCATCTGTAATTACCCTCATAAGGATTGGTGCACCACCTGAATACTGATGTGGAGATACTCTTGAGATAACGTTCAAAATTAATGAACACCAACGTGTTGAGTCAAACAGTACATATTTTATTTAGTAGATTGTATAAATTATTTATGTGTCCGGCTTTCGGCTTTAAAACTTACGTATTTGTCCAATGTTGATCAAACTTTGTAATTAATAATTTCATGCAATAAATCTGTTGAAAAATAGCTATGACGAAAGGTACTTGACAAATTTTACTAAGCTTGCAAATCAAACATTTTTTTTTATTTTAAATTTGTATGATTTTGATTCTAAATTATTGCTGTTTTTGTATATTTAAACGGGAGCAGACGATGCAATCATAGAACATTTAGTTTGTAGTTTTCTCACAAGCTTTGAAAATTGCAATTTTTATATTAGTAGTTGAAATGTGATTTTTTTCTTATAGCGTTCATGTTACTACACGCATTAATATTGGATTACAATTTGATAATTTAAGTATGATTTTTCATCCAAGAAAGCATACTGTTTCATTTAACTACACAAGAAAGTATTCGATTAAAACCAACCCAATTGTTTTTTTCTTTTTTTTTTAGATAATTAAGCAATTTTACAACTGGTTTACTATGTTTTATGAAGAAAACCATTCAAAATAGATATTTGTTTTAACCAAACTGATATCAGAGATAAAATAGTTATTTCATAGACTGCACTTCCAATGTTTATTAATGAAGTATATTTGTATTAGTACAAGTTTGTTTTGGAAAAGAAACCTAGGAGAGTAAGAACGCAGCTTTAATGTCCTGTATTGCTGCTTACATTTACATGATAATGTAACGTAGAGGCTGTTCTCTTCCTTGCTCGTTCTTGAAGCTCCCGGACTTTGTACAAGTCGTACTTATTATAGGATGATAGAGATTGATATTAAACGTGCTTACGTGTTGGATTTTTCCGTCCATTTTCTTCTTTCTTCTATTGCAAACTTCAATTGTATCTGTTTTTGATTGCTATCGATTTAATTGCATATTCAGTATATTCCTGCTTTCTACCTACTAAACCTATCGGAGCGATCTAGTATAGAGGCTGGATCGATCCATTGAAATAGTCGATGATACCGGAAAAAATTAAGAACAAACTGGAAAATAAAACTCGAAATGATAATAGAGCAATACTTATTAAGGAAATGCGCAACAAAATAAATATGTGACTCTTCACTACAATGGACAATTTACACAAGGAACAATGGACAATTTACACAAGGAACAATGGACAATTTACAAAAGGAACAATGGACAATTTACAAAAGGAACAATGGACAATTTACACAAGGAACAATGGACAATTTACACAAGGAACAATGGACAATTTACACAAGGAACAATGGACAATTTACACAAGCAACAATGGACAATTTACACAAGCAACAATGGACAATTTGCACAAGGAACAATGGACAATTTACACAAGCAACAATGGACAATTTGCTAAGTTTTAAGAATTAAACATATCATTAGATTTTGATAATTGAAATACTTTGTCCAACTGTTCCAATATTGAAACTAAAGATAAATATAGTTATAAAATATATAAAGTTAACTGCAATGATTGTTATATGTTTTATATATGTCAGACTGTAAATAATCTTATATAAAATATTTCTGCCTTTGAAAATAAGAAACGTTAAGATCAAACTGAGCAACACATCTACTAAATTAAAAAGATCATTTTTAGGAAAGTACAAGTTGAATAGTATGAAAGTATCATAGTTGAACACCAGTGAATTCCTCAGATCTGAGAAAGGTAATTGTGGTATACCGAAATCGATCACTTCAACAGTTTGTACTTATATTAAAATAACTTGTGATGTTCATTTTGTTTCTATAAAATATTATTCATTACTATTATTCATTATCATTATGACATCGATCGTCAAGATATGGGCGAATATGAGGGTGGAATGAGTTTGATGAATGTAGATGAACTAGTGTGGTCACTGTTACTAACTAAGGTCGACTTTTCCTCAGAAAGAGCTATTTATTAATAGCCCAACAACCAGGGCAACTAAGGGACCTAAAGCTTTATGTGGAATCCGAGTACGTAGTGTTAGTCTGATTTTCAACTGACCAGCCTGACACAGTTCTTTTACCTACACAATATCTGAACTTGACTACCATACAACATGGATACCCCAAACTTCTAAAATAGTTTCCACCTTGATGGCAACCATTGAGCGGCTGCCGTTTCGGTTTTAAGAGTTAGAGGATCTAGTATAGGACTTATCGCCTACAATATCTTTAACACTTTGTCCCAAAAGTAGCAGGGAATATAATAATTTATGTAATAAATATGTATAATAAAAAGGATTAATATAAATAAACGTGGTATTTTAACGTAATATAAACGTCGTATTATTATAATTCTTGAAATGTATTTAAAATATTCAGTGTGTAAGAGGATTTTCTGACTAAGAAATATTCTACGGCCTTCATGAAGGAATGCTAATTTGTTTGTTAAACAAGTTTATTGATGAAATTTATAAATATTTAATTATTTAACATATGTAAAGTAATTTATTCTAATACACACGTAAATATATTATTTACAGTAATTTTTTAATTTGCCGGAAACTACTTGCTCTATTACTCCTGTAATACGTGAAGAAAGGAAGAAAAGCTCCTCAATGTTAACATTACCATGTAAATAAAAGCAGTGAGATTCGCCTCATTAAAACTGAGTTGTTACCCTCTCAAGTTGGTTTTAGGTCTTGTTACTGAAACACTGTGGCAGTAACAACTTTGAAAAGAGAAGTTGCAAATAATTACTTGTTAGGTTTAATTTGTTTTGTAGCCATAATAATGGTGTTAGTTTTCTTTATTTTTTAAATTAAATATGAGCCTAATTTATCGTTGTTTGCATACCTATCTGACCTCGTAACATTTTCTTTTCAAGATAACTGTAGAAAGTGATTTACATTGTTATCGTAAACAGGGTCAAAATTATACTAGAGCCTCAACTAAGGTAATACCAAGGAGGATTTAGACCGTATAGTAGTTGTGCATGTACAATAATTTCACTAAAATGAGCCATGCAAAAATTTAAATTGAACAACACGCTGTTATTAATAATCATCATTTACTCACAAAAAAAACCTACTATTGTCTTTTGGACCTTTTTTACTGGAAATACTATAACAGTATTGAGCTAACCCAAAACTACTGAAAATGACAGAGAAATTGACATAAACAAAAACACATTCTATGGTTAAATTTAGAAGAAAGTTTTTAGACGTTTTTCAATGAGAACCAGATTATGACCGATGGACTTTCTTTGCTGCTGCTGTTCATCACTGCACTTAAGTGTATAATTAAAATTTAGTAGAAATAAAATCTCGTTAAAGCAATAATAGGGGCAAGTGAGACCCCACTCTGGTATTTTCTTATAATTTAACCGTACTAGCATTTAATATGGAAGAGGGTATACAACAAATTACTGGCTTCAAAATATTTGAAAAACATTACTTGAATATTTCTTTCACTATAGGTCAAAGGAAAAATGAGCATGGGAAAACAGAATACAAAGAGGAATAAAAATAGTACATAAAGACTAAAATGGCTAACATAATAATAAATGTCATTATAACATTTAATTCCATAGATACATGGTATTATGGTACATTAAAATTACATATACTATATGGTTAGTTTTTTTTTAATTAGCATAATACGTGTTGGTACAAAAGAATCATTCTTTTGTGAATCCCTCTGGTCTGAGGAAGGTGAGTGTGGTTCACCAAAATAGATCACCATAATATTTGTGCATTTTGTACTTGTATTGTAATATGTTTGTACATTTTGTACTAATTTTGTAATATATTTGTGTTGTGTGACCTTCACTTGTGTGACGTTTCTCACTATATGCTTGTGAAACTATATTTAAAAAATAAATAGAGCATTTGCTTTAAACAGGAAGGCGAATTATCAGGACAAGTCTAAATAAAAGCTTTAAAAAGATTGAGTCTGACGTATATACAACTAGGGTTAACGTTTAATGAACCAAAAGACCTATATATTGTCTTGATATTGTAACGTTCAGTCTGTTTAAGGTTTAAACTCATCACTCAATTCTTAACCTATGACATAAGTTATACAAAATTTTCTTTGCGTAGTAAATGGTTCTCATACAGTTCTTTGGTTGTATATTTGTATAAAAACGCCATATATTTCTTTGAACATGTTTATTTATTTATTTTGCTTTTTTATTTATTTATTTTACTTTTTTATTTGAACATGTATATTTATCTAATTTCTACAAAACAGCTAATTCCTATTACATCATAGCACTAATGAGAAAGAGAAACATTTTTATAACAACAACAAACAAGAAATGGCAAGATCTTGTTTGTCAAATGCACCACATAACACTTTTTTTCAATTAAAAAAAATTTTTAATATTCACTTCTTCCAATAGAGTTAGTTCTCAAAGCCGATACAAATCGATAAAAATGTAAAACATACGGAATTGCTTAACTAAAAATATAGAACTTAAATAAATATATTATTATAACAAACAAATAGCATTTATCCACACATAAGTATATGAAAAAAGGAACTATATTTACAAACAAATTTTATAACAAAATCAACAAAAGTTAATATCCAAAAATTTAACAATAACAACGTGTAAATAAATATTTGAATAAACAACAACAAAATAAAGACAACAGTGATTGAAGAAAAAATAATTAGGTTGGCCTATGGCTATTCTTAAACATTTCAATTAAGTAAACATTGATGACTTTAAATTATACCTAAATAAATCAATTTCATATGTGTTGCACAGCCGACACATTGTATTGAGAGGCGAGTGATAACCAAGATTGGTGCGAGAAAAGTGAGGAGCAAAACATGAGATTTTATTTATGTTTGAATTGATTATGTTCAATACATCATGATGTTGGATCAACTATTGACGTCTTCGTAGTTTAAGTTACTTTAACTTTAGGACAATTTGTACTTTAAAATAACTTGTGATCCATTTAACCATTTCTTCTTTGAAAAGTTTGTTCGTTTGGGATTCTCTCATGATCATTGTATGGACGGAATTATATTTGTTGGAACGAACTTCCATGTCCATTAGTTCCACTCCAGGAGTTACTTTATTCTTTCTTCTACTAATAAAATTATACAATATGTAACTAAAAACATAGAAAAGGGTCATTTATAATTTTAAAGCTAGATATGTTTCTTTTGGATCCAAATATTGTATTGTTATACCTTATTTTATACCACTGTATTTACAAGATAAACGAATCTTAGAATATAATTACTATTCAACATATTTTTTTATTTGGGTGAAGAATGTTATATAGTTATTGAATATACAAAATTCCGCATTTTTGTTTTTGTTTTTTATTTTTAAGAAATTTAAGATTTTGCGTATCTCTATGTGAGCCTATTACGTATTTTAAAATGTGGCTGGATATTAACAAATCCAGTGTTTATGAAATATAAATTAAATATGTTATTTATTTGACTACCTAGTAAAATTATCATAAATTTCTTACACATTTCAAAACTTATTGTTATACTGAATACCGCATATTTGTTTGTTGATAGTTTTTTCTCTGAACGATGTTTGCGAAGGAATGGAAGCAGCAACAAAGGTGTACGTGGTTTATTTCAGCTGAAACAACCCGTTATATTATTTCACCTTAGAGAACGATAGGAAGAAAGTCATTCCAGGCTGTAATCTAATACAACCATCCCTTTTCATGTTTTTTATTTATTTTATGTTGCATTGGAGTTTCAATCATAGCTTTGTTTTGTGTTAGTCCTCTAGGAACATTCGATTTATTTGATTATTCTCTGCTTACTTCTGTTATGCTATGAAATAAGTGTTTCTTACAAAGAACATGATTTTTTTACTTTTCAAGGTAGTTTTTAATTGTATGTACCGGTAACTATTATATAACATTCGTTTATATTTTATTGTTTTCTCTAAAAATAAACTGGAATAATAATTAATGCCAAACATGAAGAGTTTTAAAAAATATTTCATACAATTTTAAGATCATGGCAAAGTTTGTTATTTCACTAAAGAGAGTTTATTATATGGTTAACAGCGACTATTTGCGTTTATTCCTAGATTTACTAACCTTAAATGCCAAAACTATACATTTTATCCATTTAGAAACATTATTTCCTTCATCAGCTACTGTTTCAAGTCGATCTTTTTAGTTAATTAATTCTAGTATTTTTCATCGAACACACATTTCAAAATAAAGTTGAGACCAATGTATTTCCAAAGTTTAATATGTGCTAAGTGTTTTCGGGGCCTTTAGGATTAGAAGAAACCGGGATTTTATGGCTTCAGTGGTGCAGTTTAGTTCTAAAATAACATCCCATTATTCCATTATATAATACGATTTTGAAATATAAATAATTTAATACTGTGCATAAAACATACGTAACATAACCACGGCAGTCATTATGGTTAGACAATTAAGGTCCCCTCTTCAGAGTTGACAATAGCCTTAAACAATCAGCCGCACCGCTAGGCGTATCCACACTAGAGATCAATCAATAGCCTGTGACGCAGCATTGCTCCATTATCAGACCCCAGAACTAACATTCATAGCTATTGTAACTACAGCTACTATTGTAGTCAATATATGCTTCACTATCTTTTAAGGGTGTTGCAACCATACTCTGCAAACAGATTTCACTCTTTTTGCAAATTACTATTCTTTCTAAGTCCTTTAATCATTTAAGTCCTCTATTTTACTCACTTATTTTAGTATTTATAAGTTTCAGGTTATGAAATTTCAACCAGCCTTGGGGTGAGTTAATCTCAGAAACGGTTTCAATTTATGACAAACAATTTAATAGTACAATTTTACAGTTAAGTAGGACCGCGATGACTTGTGTTTTTATTTTAAAACCAACCTTTTTAGTAAATGTTTACCAGATATAAAATTAAGTATGTTTATTCGGGAAAATGTTGACTAATTTTGAGAAATTTTAAAGTAGGAAAGTACAGGTTTGTTCAGTTGGTCCCATAAGACATTACTGGTCAGTAAACTACTTAAATAACAATACACAAAAAGCAAAATTGAAAATCCAAATCCCATCGCTTCTTTACAAGATTGTCTGTATGGTTGTTTCATACACCATTGTTTTAAAATGGTCAAAATTTAAAGAGCAAAATATAAGGATCGTTTTTAAATAAAAAAGTTGAGTTAGTAAAATACGCCATCTTGGTCCTACTTCACTGTTGAATTTACAATTAAATAATTTTTCATAAACCAAAACTGTTTCTGAAATTAACTCGCCCCAAGTTTGGTTAAAAATCAATGAGGAGATAATAATGGACTGGCCCCTCATAGGTGAGGACAATGGATTGGCTTTCTGTATTTTCTTCAAGAATTAGATCTATGAGCCTCTCGTATCACCGATAAATTGTTGGAGACATGAAGAGAATTCGTTTGTTGACTTCACCACAGAGAAAATAGAAATGTTTTCCGTTAACTTATAAACTATTTCTACAATTTTTCACTTGTTCATGGAAGTATTTGTAGATTAAGTAGTCTGTTGTGTGTCTAAAAAGATAATGCGTGTCACTGGACAACAGTTCGTTTAAAAAGGACAGACCAGACTGCACTTAAAAAGACAAGACTGTTTTAATAGATTAAGATACCTGTTTTCTTGTAAAGGCGGGCTAAAATAAAAACCAAAACGTAGAATAGGATCACAACTCGGAGAAGAGTTGCAACAAATGCTGATTTCGTTACATTAAAAATTTATTATAAAACAAATAAGACTAAGCTTAAATGTTAAAAACAAGAATTTAGAATTGCACTCATTTCATTACTTATATGGTGGGATTCGTACCAGTATTGATTATAAAGACACCTGGGATATGATAAAAACAATCAATGCCAAGATTGTATAAGTTTATGATTAAGTCTCGGATTACAAAAATGACACGTAGGACACCAAGAACTGTCACAATACGGAAAATAATTATAATATGGAGTAAATAGTAGGGAATAACCACACTCTAAATTATAACAAAACTTGAGGTTATGCTAGATGAGAAATAAAAATATAACACTAACCATGGGAAAATAATGCTGATTTTCAATTAAGCTCAGATAACGAGAAAACATTTCAGATCGACGAATCATTTATAAACTTTTTAATTTACTTTTAATATATATATATATATATATATATATATATATATATATATATATATATATATATATAATATTAAAAGTAATATATATATATTACTTTTAATATTGAACATCTTAAAAAATTACATGCTTTTAAAACTTATTATTCCATCGTTTTATATCATTAAAAACTAATCTACTGCATTTATTGCTTAAAAATAATAATAATATTAAATTGAATTGTTCTCTAAACACATAACGTTCGTTGACCTCAATTTATTACTCAACACAATCTTAGACGGAATTTTATTTTCCTATGGAGGTAAATCTTAGAAGGATATATTATATTGTAAATTATATACAGAAATATCACGTATGAAATTTTAGTATTGACTTTGACATTATAAAATAGAGCCATACACTCGACTCATTGTTACTCTATATCCAAGTTACATATTTATCTAATGTTAATTTACTATTGTATTATGGAAGATATATTGTTTAATACGAAAGGGAAAAGGAAGTATTATTACTATTTACTTTCCTTAAACTTCAGCAATTATTAAGTAATTGAAAAGGAAAAAGTATCGTATGTAATACAAACGGATATATTCGTAGCCACCAAAATACCACATCTCATGACTCGTTGCCCCACGTGTCTTACAACGGTCCCCACTCTCGCTCTCGGACCCTTCCAGCCAAGACTTTACCATTAATGCATTCATTTACGTGCAAATTGACTACTTGCCAGTTCGTCCTTGTTCCATGCAAATCTCTGCCTCTCTTTATTGAAAATCTTTGCGTAAATAATTTCCTTTCCATTCATTGATAAAGTACTTAACTTTAAATTTATTTCCTTTTTCTCGTTCTTTTCTTTTGGAGAAAGTAGAAAGCTCTTTTCACTTATTTATTTCCTTTTCCTACTACGTTTAAAATAAATGTCAGGATAATTAATTTGCATAGTTAGAACATTTAGAACACACACTGTTGTACATCCGACATTTAGAACACACACATGACGGTTGTACGTCCGACATTTAGAACACACACATGACTGTTGTACGTCCGACATTTAGAACACACATATTACTGTTGTATGTCCGACATTTAGAACACACACATGACTGTTGTACGTCCGACATTTAGAACACACATATTACTGTTGTATGTCCGACATTTAGAACACACACATGACTGTTGTACGTCCGACATTTAGAACACACATATTACTGTTGTATGTCCGACATTTAGAACACACACATGACTGTTGTACGTCCGACATTTAGAACACACATATTACTGTTGTATGTCCGACATTTAGAACACACACATGACTGTTGTACGTCCGACATTTAGAACACACATATTACTGTTGTATGTCCGACATTTAGAACACACACATGACTGTTGTACGTCCGACATTTAGAACACACATATTACTGTTGTATGTCCGACATTTAGAACACACACATGACTGTTGTACGTCCGACATTTAGAACACACATATTACTGTTGTATGTCCGACATTTAGAACACACACATGGCTGTTGTACGTCCGACATTTAGAACACACACACATGACTGTTGCACGTCCGACTTCTCTACATACTTATGACGGCCTCAGCACAATGACAATTTTAAGTTCATGTTCAAGTTTTTGTAGAGAGAGTTGAGGTTTTTTGAGGCAGGAAGTTCTTTTAGGGTCGTTAATACATGAAATGCGTGGAAGATCCGACTAAGAAATTTAAGCCCATGGGTATTATATTAACCACTTATAACAAAATTTAACTAGAGTTTTATATCCGTTATTAAATTAAAAAATTTAATTTGAGCACCGAAGGATGTCTTTTGTATCCTACCTTTGTTTAATTGCTTACAAGGGTGTATATTATATTGTTACCAAAATAAGCTCATAAACATTGTTTTCTGTAAAAAAAATCTACAATCTTATTTATCTTTAAACAATATCAAACCAAACGAAAAAAGCATTAGAAGAATTAAAATAATGTTTAATATGTTAAATTTAAGTAAAAACTAAAAAATGAACCTGTGATATCATTTGAGTAACAATATAATCTTGACACATTAATACCTCGAAAACAAATAATGGAAAATTTAGAACTTATCTGAAATAGTTTATAATATTTTTTTTTAACTAAATATATTGGAAGTAATACTCGATATACACTTTGGCAGTGAAATATTAACTATTACTCTCAACTTTTACCTTTATTAATACCTTAGATAAGAGGTTAACTAGACTCGTAGCAACAACCCCCAACAGTGCTCGGGGCTCCTGAGGGAGTGCTCCGCCAGGATGATGTATGAGGTCTCCCGGAGGCCGGCTGAAACTTGTAACCTAACATTAAAGCTACGTGGCTGTGTGACATATCGCAGATATGGATTTATATGTCTTTGGTAATCCCACACATGACGTCTCAACTTTGGAATGTTCGCAGAAACAACTATTTAAGTAAACAGGATGTTTTATTCAGTAATATTAGATTGCAGGTTTATATTCATATATTTTGGGTACTATGAAGGTTGAGTTTTCATATAAAAAAATTAAATTAGTTTTGTTCCATATACGTTTTTATTTTATTTTATTCTAATACAAATTATCCTTATTTTATGTAATATTAAGATGATAATAACTGAGATATTAAAAAATATTCTTGCGCTAGTTTTATTTATTTTTTCTAAGAAATTCAACCATTATATGACTATGATATATGAATTTAAGCCTTCAGCGTGGTATTACTTGATTTGAAAGGTTAGTTTGTCATATCTGTACGGTGTTTTTGAAAATTACCACACTGAACTGTTGCCAACAAATTTAAACTAAAAATTTTGTCACATGACCGATCCCACGTTGAAATGTTCCAAAATTCAGATGATATATTACTGTGTTTGTTTATTATATTATAACGTATTTGTTTCTGAAGTTTACTCACTTTTCTTTTGGTCGCTTTTATCAGATAATCAAGCAAATTTTACGTATGATAGCCAAAAGTGTATAATAGGCTGCAACAATAATTGTCAAGACGAAACGCAAAGTAAGACAAACTGTCAAAGGGAATTCGACATGGAGGGCTAAGAAAGTTGGAAATTTGCACGTAAATGAGTACATTGGTTTTTAGAGAGAGGCTCCCAGTGGCAATTACAAATTACTTATCAACTGTTGAGTCCTTACCATACTTATTACTAAGTAAAATTTTATACATAATCCACAGAACGTACGTTTACCGTGTCCTATATAATCTGGTAAATGAGGTCAACAACGTCTTATTGACGAAACAAACATTATGAACATGTTACATAGTAGACAATATGTTAAATAACTTTACTTTCAATAGTGTCAGATTTAATTTTTGATAAGTGTAGCTAAAGTTAATTGACTGAAGTAATATGTAACAGCATTTACATGCATGCATAAATTACTTGTTTCAATCAATCTGAACTATAAATCCTTTCCTCAGTGAATATGCGAGTAAAACTTGTATAATCCTTTAAATGTTTTTGTAAGGCGAGGCCGATCTCCGTTTTAACCTTACTCTACCCATTCCCCATAGATTATTGATCTGTGTGGGGAAATTATCAGACAGAGTAAAATACAAGTTGAATATTACTGATAAAAACTAACAATCAAAGTCAAGATTCGTACCTGCGCCGTCCCTCAGGTAAATAGTCCTGATGCCTTAGACCACTCGACCACGAGCTTACTCAACAACAAAATAAGTTACTATTCTTTTGTTTGCTCCTTATAACGTTATTACACAGTGATTACTATATTTGACGTAGTGATTGAAACAGTTACACGCTGTCCTTTTATAGAAATGTAACCATAATATCATCACTATGGCATAAATGTAGCTGGAACATCACCACTAAGACATAAATGTACTTGGAAAAGCAGTGCTGGGACATAAATGTAACTGGAACAGCAGTAGTATGACATAAATGTAACGGGAATAAATGTATGGTGACATAAATTTAGCTGTAGCAGTAGTAGTGTGACATAAATGTAACTGGAACAGAAGTACTGTGACATAAATGTAATTGGAACAGCAGTATCTTAACATACATTTAACTGGAACTGTAGTACTCTGACATAAATTTAACTGGATCAGCAGTGCTGTCACAAACATGTAAATGGAACATGAGTACTGTGAGATAAATGTAGGAAGAAAAGCAGTACTATGATATAAATGTATCTGGAACATCAGTATCAGGACATAAATGAAGCCAAACATGAGTATAGTAATATGAATGTAACTAGAACTGCAGTGTCGTGACATGAAAGTAACTGAAACTGCAGTGTCGTGATATGAGTGTAACTGGAACAGCAGTACTGTGACATTAATTTAACTGGAAGAGCAGAACTGTGACATAAATGTAACTGGAACAGCAGTATCGTGACATGAAAGTAACTGAAACTGCAGTGTCGTGATATTAGTGTAACTGGAACAGCAGTACTGTGACATAAATGTAACTGAAACTGCGGTGTCGTGATATGAGTGTAACTGGAACAGCATTACTGTGAGATAAATGTAACTGAAACTGCAGTGTCGTGATATGAGTGTAACTGGAACAGCAGTACTGTGACATAAATGTAACTGGAACTGCAGTTTCGTGATATGAATGTAACTGGAACAGCAGTACTGTGACATATATGCAACTGGAACAACAGTATCGTTACATGAATGTTAACTCGAACTGCAGTGTCGTGATATGGAACAGTAGTAATGTAACATAAATGTAACTGGAAGAGCAGTACTGTCACATATTACAGCTTTCCTTGTTCCTTTTTAAACTAAATGAACATTAAACATTATATAATGTAGTTACTTCAATTATATATTTACGTTTTAACTACATTTTGTTACTTAATGTTCTCAAAGTTTCTGGAATTAACTTGAGATAAAAATACCAAAAACTTTAACAATTCATTCCTCTTCGTCAATCACACCAAATCTTCATATCACATTAGCCGGCCATTAGGTAATAAGATCCTTGAACTGATAAATTCATGGTTGTTAAAGTTCCTCACGAGGCGCCGCAGCGACCACTTTTAACCGCTGTTACATCCAACGTTAATGAGCTGTCTTTGTGTAGTGACTTCCATAAACTTCAACTTGCTATAGACCGAATCAGTCGAAACAATTATTTAAGGCAGTTTTACATCAAGTACCAACACTAATCAGCAAAACTTGATTGAATACTACTGCACAAGTCGTATTTTGATGTTAGTATTTTTTATATAATAATTATCAGTTAGATATAATATTACAGTACAAGTAAACGTCACACAACACAAATTTATGTTGTGTGACGTTTACTTGTACTGTATATATACCAACACGTATTATGTTAATTAAAAACTATATAATATTACTGTAGTATCAATGAAATATTATTTCTTGATTTTACTTAAAGTATTTTGAATTTAGTGTTTTTCGGCTTCATTTGGTACCCGGTGAATTGTGAAGGTTTTAAATTAAACATATTCCATGTTATCAAAGTTTTGAAGTTTTAATGAACGCGTTATATTGATTAAAGTTCGTATAAATATATGAAAAATGAAAACATTTTGACTAATAGTTATTACATTTCCATTTACGTTAATATTTACGAATATACATCCTGTTAACATATATTGTATATAGAATCTAACCTTATCTGATCTTATTTGGAGTAACAGACAAAACATTGATCAAAAAATTTAATTTGTAGGATTTTTAAATATGTTAGATTTAAATTTATATTCTGTTGATTCGGTGCAAACTATTTCACGTAGTATAGACGTGAAATGATTTTACTATACCAAAGCTGTCAAATGGTTTAACAATAACATGTACAGTTAAAGTGAACGACTATTTGAATCGATATCAAACGACTTGTTTCGTAAATCTCTGGAACCCGCCTGTTTTGAGTCCCTCCATGCCTGATTTCCTTTACACCACGAGTCTCCCCTGACATATTAAAAGCCTGTCTACTTGGATGATGAACACCGCCACAAAAACTGAGCAGCCCGTGTCAACCAGGTGTCAGTTCGACGTGGCAACCCATCCATCTTGCAGGACCTGTCAACGGGGACCGCAAGGGCGTTATTTGTGATTGCGATATCTATCGGTGATTTATGATTGCGTATTAGTTTTTATAGTAATGACGACACAAAGAACATTTTACATACATAAGAAACAGTTGACCAATAATATTATATTAACGTAAATAACCATAAACTATTATGTTTATTAGTTAATTTTATACTCTATAGGGTAGTGTACTGTAATAGTCAACCTACGTTTATAACCCTAAGATGTCCATTTATTTTGGAGGATTATTTTTGCTATGTGCGATAGTTTATAATCATACTTTGCAATTTATTTGGCACAGTTAAAATTTCTTTACTTATTGTACTGATTAATTTCACAACCCTATTTTGTTTAAGCTGGACTTCATTTTGTGCTTGTTTTCTGTTTTTTTGCAATAAAGAATTGATTTAATTGCCATTTTCATCGAATTAATTACGGTAAATGAATGCATTTTTCTATGAGATTTCTAAAAATATATAATTCCAGTTTCCTATGAGTGTTCCAGTTTAGTTGGCCATAAATTTATTAACATAACATCTATTTTGTGGTTCAAAGAAGTTTAATACACAATATACCCAAAACAATGTTGTTGGCTATTTCTATTTTATGTTTATTTTAACACATAACTTTATTATAAGAGTTCTTTTACGATTTAAATTCTTTTTTATAACGTTTTCATAAATAAATTTGTCATTTTAAAATAAGTTTGTTCAGTAAATAATTTTCATACTATACCAAATTTAATAAAATATGATGAAATTTTGAATGTATTATTTTTTGTAATTCATATTTTTTTTACTAAATAAAATCCCATACTCAAGTCTACTACATGCTTCACTTATTTATTTATCACAATATGCAATGTGAATGAATGTTCATCAGCCCTAAGCCTCCAATAATGGACGATTGCGTTTTGTAGTACACATTACCAGTTATTTCACACCATGTAAAACTTAAGACCAAAACTTTCTAAATATTGAAATAGCTTATTCTTTACTTCCAAAAATATGTAGTAAAGAAAAAACATATATGTACCTTGATGGAGCCTCAGATTACTTATTTCAAAATGTTTCAAAAATTCAAAAGGTATTTATAAATTTATATTGCTCTCGTCAAAAAGGTGCTTTATTTTAGTATTAAATGGAATCGTCTGTAAATATTCATTTGTTTTCTTAAGAGTTGATTTAGCTTGTTCCCCAAACGTAAATATTCATTTGTTTTCTAATAAGTTGATTTAGCTTGTTCCCCAAACGTAAATAATCATTTGTTTTCTTATAAGTTGATTTAGCTTATTCCCTAAACGTAAATATTCATTTGTTTTCTTATAAGTTGATTTAGCTTGTTCCCCAAACGTAAATATTCATTTGTTTTCTTATAAATTGATTTAGCTTGTTCCCCAAACTTAAATATTCATTTGTTTTCTTATAAGTTGATTTAGCTTGTTCCCGAAACGTAAATATTCATTTGTTTTCTTATAAGTTGATTTAGCTTGTTCCCGAAACGTAAATATTCATTTGTTTTCTTATAAGTTGATTTAACTTGTTCCCCAAACGTAAATATTCATTTGTTTTCTTATAAGTTGATTTAGCTTGTTCCCGAAACGTAAATATTCATTTGTTTTCTTATAAGTTGATTTAGCTTGTTCCCGAAACGTAAATATTCATTTGTTTTCTTATAAGTTGATTTAGCTTATTCCCCAAACGTAAATATTCATTGTTTTCTTATAAGTTGATTTAACTTGTTCCCCAAAAGTAAATATTCATTTGTTTTCTTATAAGTTGATTTAGCTTGTTCCCCAAACGTAAATATTCATTTGTTTTCTTATAAGTTGATTTAGCTTGTTCCCCAAACGTAAATATTCATTTGTTTTCTTATAAGTTGATTTAGCTTGTTCCCCAAACGTAAATATTCATTTGTTTTCTTATAAGTTGATTTAGCTTATTCCCTAAACGTAAATATTCATTTGTTTTCTTATAAGTTGATTTAGCTTGTTCCCCAAACGTAAATATTCATTTGTTTTCTAATAAGTTGATTTAGCTTGTTCCCCAAACGTAAATATTCATTTGTTTTCTTATAAGTTGATTTAGCTTATTCCCTAAACGTAAATATTCATTTGTTTTCTTATAAGTTGATTTAGCTTATTCCCTAAACGTAAACATTCATTTGTTTTCTTATAAGTTGATTTAGCTTGTTCCCCAAACGTAAATATTCATTTGTTTTCTAATAAGTTGATTTAGCTTGTTCCCCAAACGTAAATATTCATTTGTTTTCTTATAAGTTGATTTAGCTTATTCCCTAAACGTAAATATTCATTTGTTTTCTTATAAGTTGATTTAGCTTGTTCCCCAAACGTAAATATTCATTTGTTTTCTTATAAGTTGATTTAGCTTATTCCCTAAACGTAAATATTCATTTGTTTTCTTATAAGTTGATTTAGCTTATTCCCTAAACGTAAATATTCATTTGTTTTCTTATAAGTTGATTTAGCTTGTTCCCCAAACGTAAATATTCGTTTGTTTTCTAATAAGTTGATTTAGCTTATTCCCCAAACGTAAATATTCATTTGTTTTCTTATAAGTTGATTTAGCTTGTTCCCGAAACGTAAATATTCATTTGTTTTCTTATAAGTTGATTTAGCTTGTTCCCGAAACGTAAATATTCATTTGTTTTCTTATAAGTTGATTTAGCTTATTCCCCAAACGTAAATATTCATTGTTTTCTTATAAGTTGATTTAACTTGTTCCCCAAACGTAAATATTCATTTGTTTTCTTATAAGTTGATTTAGCTTGTTCCCCAAACGTAAATATTCATTTGTTTTCTTATAAGTTGATTTAGCTTGTTCCCCAAACGTAAATATTCATTCGTTTTCTTATAAGTTGATTTAGCTTGTTCCCCAAACGTAAATATTCATTTGTTTTCTTATAAGTTGATTTAGCTTATTCCCTAAACGTAAATATTCAT
Organism: Stictocephala bisonia; assembly: GCA_035578905.1. Classification (NCBI taxonomy): domain Eukaryota; kingdom Metazoa; phylum Arthropoda; class Insecta; order Hemiptera; family Membracidae; genus Stictocephala; species Stictocephala bisonia. Next base: position 562,975 of record JAQJVL010000074.1, on the reverse strand, counting down.
TTGTTTTCTTATAAGTTGATTTAGCTTGTTCCCCAAACGTAAATATTCATTTGTTTTCTAATAAGTTGATTTAGCTTGTTCCCCAAACGTATTTATTCATTTGTTTTCTTATAAGTTGATTTAGCTTATTCCCTAAACGTAAATATTCATTTGTTTTCTTATAACTTGATTTAGCTTATTCCCTAAACGTAAATATTCATTTGTTTTCTTATAAGTTGATTTAGCTTGTTCACCAAACGTAAATATTCATTTGTTTTCTAATAAGTTAATTTAGCTTATTCCCTAAACGTAAATATTCATTAGTTTTCTTATAAGTTGATTTAGCTTATTCCCTAAACGTAAATATTCATTTGTTTTCTTATAAGTTGATTTAGCTTGTTCCCCAAACGTAAATATTCGTTTGTTTTCTAATAAGTTGATTTAGCTTATTCCCCAAACGTAAATATTCATTTGTTTTCTTATAAGTTGATTCAGCTTATTCCCCAAACGTAAATATTCATTTGTTTTCTTATAAGTTGATTCAGCTTGTTCTCCAAACGTAAATATTCATTTGTTTTCTAATAAGTTGATTTAGCTTATTCCGCTAACGTAAATATTCATTTGTTTTCTTATAAGTTGATTCAGCTTGTTCTCCAAACGTAAATATTCATTTGTTTTCTAATAAGTTGATTTAGCTTATTCCGCAAACGTAAATATTCATTTGTTTTCTTATAAGTTGATTCAGCTTGTTCTCCAAACGTAAATATTCATTTGTTTTCTTATAAGTTGATTCAGCTTGTTCTCCAAACGTAAATATTCATTTGTTTTCTTATAAGTTGATTCAGCTTGTTCTCCAAACGTAAATATTCATTTGTTTTCTAATAAGTTGATTTAGCTTATTCCCCAAACGTAAATATTCATTTGTTTTCTTATAAGTTGATTCAGCTTGTTCTCCAAACGTAAATATTCATTTGTTTTCTTATAAGTTGATTCAGCTTGTTCTCCAAACGTAAATATTCATTTGTTTTCTTATAAGTTGATTCAGCTTGTTCTCCAAACGTAAATATTCATTTGTTTTCTAATAAGTTGATTTAGCTTATTCCCCAAACGTAAATATTCATTTGTTTTCTTATAAGTTGATTCAGCTTGTTCTCCAAACGTAAATATTCATTTGTTTTCTTATAAGTTGATTTAGCTTGTTCCCCAAACGTAAATGTTAAAACTACTAATTAAATGCTGTTCATTTTTACATTCAAGCTTATATGATTCTTTTTTTGCAGGTCTACTATTACAACCTCGTACAAAAATTAATATTTTGCTTTTATTAAGAATAGTTAACCTATGCTATTCAAACAAAATTATACACACCTATCGATACAAGACTTCTAAGTACCTTTTTTGGAATATGTAAAATTTTGAAAATTTAAAGCTATAACAACTCAAATTACGTTGTTTATAGTATTTTATATTAAATATTTATATACAATTTAATTATAAAGAGTTATATTAAATATACTAACTATATCTATATAAATGGATGTATATATATATATATATATATATATATATATATATATATATATATATATCAGTCTGATTGTCCTAATGTATTACAACACCACTGAACCGATGTATGTGAAACTGTGAAGTTGTTGAGTGTACTCGTGGGAAGGTTCCTGGCATGTTTGTATTCACATCCGACTCTAGGCCTCCACCCCAGTGGCCTTCAAAGTTTTAATGTTAATTTTATGGCTTGTCTTATGCATTTAATTAATAATTTTTTGTTAAATAAAAAAATTAAATGGACATTTTTGAAATGAGCTTAGTATTTATTTCGCAGCAAAGCACGGGTACACAATTACTGCAAAATATACTCAAACTTTATATTTTAAAATGTAGTTTTCGAATGATTACAACTGATGTATTTGATCGAAACCTTATAATTATTTTACTGATAATAAGTTTTATTAATTAATTGTACACGGATAATCTAACGTCACTTCAATAGTAAAACAAAGTTCGTATTACAATAGTTTATAGGTAAATGTAATGAAGTAGGGCTCAACATTCGCTCCTTTATCGGGGTGAGGCAGTTCCACGTACACTGTTACATAAACATACCGGTTATCTGTTGTACGTGGAACTACTTCTTGCCAACTTGGAGGCTGAACTAGACTTTATGTGCTCAAAACTCTTTACTGAACCCTCCCGTGAATTCTAAGGTCTCAATAAACTACACTCAGTCTGAATGGTTGTTTATACTGTAATAGCTCTAATATCAACTCATTTGTATATTAGTCCTACAATGAAACTACATTTCCTCAATTATTTTCTCCACTTCATTCTTGTTAAATTCTTTTTATCTGTTGACACTTACTCCACAGTCCCAGCGTGTTACTTTCTCGACAGTGCCTATGGGGAATGTGCCTACTAACTAATGTGCCTTGGCTTGCCACATTGGTGTTTAATTTTCAAAAACATGAAACAAATTCAGTCTTTGCACTGTTATTGCATGCCTCTAGGACTCAATCACTGAACCTGTAGGGGTGGTGTAAAGAGTATGTTTTATGTCTGGTGAAAATGTATCCATATTAAAGTCTCCATACTCTCTATGAGCTCCATTCCCTCTGTATAACGTGAGGAAGAATCACCAAAACTGCCTCTTAAGGGTACAAAAATCTTTGAAGAAAATGTAAATTTTATTTGAATTCATATGTACGGAATTTCGAACGTATACCATAACAAAATTATGGAGTAATACATTATGAACTATTAAACATAAGGTATACCATATGAATTGAAAATCGAACCAATAAAATATTAAACATAGAGGATAAAAGTGATGAAGTATCGAACGTTCAGTATATAAAACGACAGAATAGAATTATTAAATTATTGATTTATGATCAAACAGTTTATTGTAAAACTAGATAATAAAACATAGAGTAAATACAAATCGAACGAATCAACTGTGAACATTCTAAATAAAAGTAAATTATACTGTAAGAAAATCACCAACTTTATCAAATGTTCCATGCAATAAAATTTATTTTAATTTCTTCGAAAAATATTTGATATTCTTCTTCATCATCATTATTGGGCAATTTATTATTACGTTACTAAAATATTAATAGTTTGCATAACGTAATACTTACAGTCACTTAACAGTTTCAGTCACTATACTGTTATAGATAGAATAACTTTTTTGACGTACCCAAAATAGATAGAACTCAATTTTGTAACTGACTTTGAAGCTTGGTATGGAGGCTAATGTGCAGTGTATAAACTGGAGAGTAGGGTTCCATCACTTATTAACTTGTCTTGCCATTATATATTGTCAAGTAAGTAGTTTAGCAGAGACTTTGAAAGCATATCCGAAACAACCATTTTAACTAAAAAAACTAGTAAAGAAGTTACATTATAAATAGTTTAATAAACTTTAGGTACGTTTTGGTCCTTTAAAAATAAAATATATAAGTAGATTAAAGTATCCATTTACATACTGTACTGGTTCGCCCCCTTAGTCTGTCTGATTAAGTTCCTCGCACAGATCAATAGGCTATGAGGAATGGGCAGAGTAAGGTAAAGAAGGAAATTGGCCTCTCCTTTACTAAAAAAAAAAAAAATAAATAAATAAAAAAATATTGTACGATGACGTTGAAGTATAAGTAGGCATACATACTGTTAGGACCGAGGTCGAAGGCTGAGTGTGCCTCCTATGATTAAATAACAAACCTATATTATATTGGTGCGTCGACTATCGCAATATCAACTAGGCAACTTCAAGGTCTCCAGTGCCTCCGATGTAATCAACGGCTACTAATGAGAGGTCTTTAGTGCCTCCGATGTAGTCAACAGCTACTAATGAGAGGTCACTAGTGCCTCCGATGTAGTCAACAGCTACTAATGAGAGGTCACTAGTGCCTCCGATGTAGTCAACAGCTACTAATGAGAGGTCACTAGTGCCTCCGATGTAGTCAACAGCTACTAATGAGAGGTCACTAGTGCCTCCGATGTAGTCAACAGCTACTAATGAGAGGTCACTAGTGCCTCCGATGTAGTCAACAGCTACTAGAGAGGTCTCCAGTGCCTCCGATGTAGTCAACAGCTACTAATGAGAGGTCTCTAGTGCCTCCGATGTAGTTAACAGCTACTAATGAGAGGTCTCCAGTGCCTCCGATGTAGTCAACAGCTGTTAATGAGAGGTCTCTAGTGCCTCCGATGTAGTCAACAGCTGTTAATGAGAGGTTTCCAGTGCCTCCGATGTAGTCAACAGCTACTAGAGAGGTCTCCAGTGCCTCCGATGTAGTCAACAGCTACTAATGAGAGGTCTCTAGTGCCTCCGATGTAGTTAACAGCTACTAATGAGAGGTCTCCAGTGCCTCCGATGTAGTCAACAGCTACTAGAGAGGTCTCCAGTGCCTCCGATGTAGTCAACAGCTACTAATGAGAGGTCTCCAGTGCCTCCGATATAGTCAACAGCTACTAATGAGAGGTCTCCAGTGCCTCCGATGTAGTCAACAGCTGTTAATGAGAGGTCTCTAGTGCCTCCGATGTAGTCAACAGCTGTTAATGAGAGGTTTCCAGTAACTCCGATGTAGTCAACAGCTACTAGAGAGGTCTCCAGTGCCTCCGATGTAGTCAACAGCTACTAATGAGAGGTCTCCAGTGCCTCCGATGTAGTCAACAGCTACTAATGAGAGGTCTCCAGTGCCTCCGATGTAGTTAACAGCTACTAATGAGAGTTTCTAGTGACTCAAGTTACACCAGGACTAATTAAGAATAATATTTGTCTCTTGGAGAAAACTTTAAGAGCAGCTAAAACGTGAATATCAGCTCATATTCTCACTAAGTCAAGAGCTACTACATTAGTAAAACTTCGAAATGTAACTAACTTCAGATTTAATTAGCATTTATAAGTATTTCGAATTCCATAGTTTAATAGTTAAGAGTGCCTGAAAACATACCAGAGAATGTAACCGACAAAGTTTTAAACAAGACCTTTCCTACATAAAGAATCATGATCTTATGGATTGGAAACCTTTGATAAATTATCTACAATATTAATCGACTATTAGAACAATATTTTCTTTGATTTTGTTAAACATGAATATATTTGTAAGAGGGATTTAACAGTGACAAAGCCCTTGACCAAAAACTGTTTGCTTTTATTTGATTTCTTGTCAGAACTTCAGAGCGTCATGTTCTAAAATAGCCAACAAATTATTGCGGAACATAAAAAAACCTGCAGTATAAGTTGATTAGTTCAAAATTGTTATGGATGCAACAGTACTTTATGCGTCGTCAGAACTTGGTTGAGGCTTTGGTGTGTGGGGCTCTAACCCTGTTCAGGTAGTTTATTCTTTTTACGATACTTTTTTTACGATCTTATATTTTATAGATTACCTATTTAGCTCCACAGATAGTTAGCAATACCGATGTCGTACAACCGGCTTTCCTTTTCTTTTTTTATCCCAGTCCCTTTTTGATTCAGTTTGAAATTAGTCGGTGGAAATCGTATTCCAGATTAAGGTGCTTGGAGAGAAAGAGAAAGATATCACAATTTCATTCACGAACTTTCAAGAGAAATCCTCATTTTGAAAAAGCAAGAAAAAATAAAGGCCTGGAAACAAGTAAAACAGGATGATCTGCAATTTTGGATCGACAATCACACTTTCTTTAACTGCGTTTAATATATTTTTATATTTTGTCATTCTTTTATTTTGGATTGTCACTGCTAAGTCTATTTCATAATATACATATGAAATGAATTTGAGTTGTTGGTAATTTTACGTAGAGTACAAAACATATTGACATATAGTAACATATCAGATAATAATTTTCTGTGTAAGAGTCTGTAAGTTGCCCTGAATGCCTAATCAAGAATAGTAGAAAACCATTTTGTTTTTTAAGAAGAAAATCAATAGCATTTATTCAACCATTAAAAACATTAAAAATTAAAATATATTTAAAATACTATAATATGCAGGTTAAAAATCAACTATGTGTACAGTGTAAATAAATATAAAGAATAACACGGGGGGGGGGCAGCTAGCTGATAAAGTCAAGGTACCAGCCTGGGAAAGGGTAACACCAAGTTTGGGTGATAAATTATTTTTTCAGCAAACAGAAATTCCATTTGATAATTGTTTTGCTGGCTTTAGTTCAAAATTAAAGAACGAATTTGGGTGGTAAATTCTATATTCAAATGTCGTAACATATGCTCTCAGCAATCACAGAACAGAGAAAAACAGAGGTTTCATCCAATAGTGCGCTAAGTATGTGTCGAGTAGTTAGTTCTCCAGTTTGCTATGTGATGGCAGAGCTAGTACCTTGTCAGTTAACCCGTTATTCTCCCTAATTCTCAAGCATAAACGTAGTAATTATTAATACAATTGTATAAAGATGTACAATAGTTGTAATCTATACATAACTGCCACTGAGGCGTCTGTCTTTCTTTGCCACTCAGTCCGACCTCAGTATGATCACCATCGGCCTTGGTTAGACTGTTATCACAGTTAAGACTGCGTTATTTTACTCCATTTCACAACTTGCGCTCTCTTCTAATCAATTTAATCCAAATTTATTTTTAACCCAACAAAGCTGGTAGCTAAATAATCGTCTGGTTAAATCGAATGCCTCTGATTGGTCGAAATCATTCACTGGAGAAGACTGTTCATAAATGTTTAAACAATTAATTGAGAATACGCTAATTTCGACACAAACCTGTCAGTGTACTGTTTATCACTGGAGCCCCCCCCCCCATCGATCTGAACACATCTCCCTTTGGCCCTTTGTCTTCAGCCCTATCCTCCTCACAACCCTTGCTGCAGACGTCGTGGGTTCCATTAATTTAATTAGTCCGTTTTGTACCAGCGATGAATAGCGCGCGATCAATTCTCTGGTGAGAGGTGTAGGATGTGAGAGATGACCCTCCCTCCAGAGTTCGCCCAACAACGAGATGGCTGCCTGTCCCACCTGCTCCAAAGTGATGAGATCCTCCCCTCTCCGCCTGTAACTGCCCATCAAAGGGCCCTATACAGCTTTTGAGCTTTACTCAAGACCATTTTTAAATCCCTTTTTCACATTTTGGCTTTACATATCTCTTATTGAATTACTAACTCATTCATAATTCACACTTTTAAGATATATAATGTATTCAAAACTAAGAATTGGATGGTGAAAAAAGGCGAATAACTTTTGTAAGCTAAATAATATGAAATAATCATAGATTAATATATAAAAAAAGCATATTCTCGTATACTTTGGACGTTTTAGTACATGCTATAATAACTATTTGTAGTTTAGTGTTATTTATATATGTTTACAATAGTAATAAATAAATATATTTATAATGTTCAGTCATGTGGATGAATTTATCTTCATCAGATATGCAGGACAGTATTATTAAACAATTCCGCTAGTCTTTTTTCTTAAATATTTGCTATAGTTATCTGTGACCCTTAGGATTAATGAAATATAAGGGTAAATTTTACATTCAATACCATTACCGTAAAAAATGTAACTACATAAAATGAAACATTTAAAATTTTAGATTGTATCGTTGGATTTTTTAAGAACTTCTTTATATCGGATAAAGTAGCACATGTTATCTGGACGAATATGTCTTACCTAAATTCTGTACAAACAAACAAAAAAAATACACGCATCAAGTTTAACATAATATAAGTACAGAAGGTGTACAAATATTACGGGAATAGACGCCCGTAAACCATATTCAGGCCAGAAGTCTCACGAGGGAATGTAACATGCTTTCAACCTAAAACTGCTTACATATATTTAACGTTTGTCACTCTAGGAACTCCTGACAGTTGGCTGTTGGGAATAGTCAACAGTTCCTGTCGGCATTATTCAGTGGTGGCTGTTGGCATTATTCAGTGGTGACTGTTGGCTTTGTTCAGTGGTGACTGTTGGCATTGATCAATGGTGACTGTTGGGATTGGTTAATAGAGGCTGTTGGTATTGTTCAGTGGCTGTTGGCATTGTTCAGTGGTGACTGTTGGTATTGTTCAGTGACTGTTGGCATTGATCAATAGTGACTGTAGGGATTGTTCAGTGGCTGTTGGCATTGATCAATGGTGACTGTTGGGATTGTTCAGTGACTCTTGGTATTGATCAATAGTGACTGTAGGGATTGTTCAGTGGCTGTTGGCATTGATCAATGGTGACTGTTGGTATTGTTCAGTGACTGTTGGCATTGATCAATAGTGACTGTAGGGATTGTTCAGTGGCTGTTGGCATTGATCAATGGTGACTGTTGGTATTGTTCAGTGACTGTTGGCATTGATCAATAGTGACTGTAGGGATTGTTCAGTGGCTGTTGGCATTGATCAATGGTGACTGTTGGTATTGTTCAGTGACTGTTGGCATTGATCAATAGTGACTGTAGGGATTGTTCAGTGGCTGTTGGCATTGATCAATGGTGACTGTTGGTATTGTTCAGTGACTGTTGGCATTGATCAATAGTGACTGTAGGGATTGTTCAGTGGCTGTTGGCATTGATCAATGGTGACTGTTGGTATTGTTCAGTGACTGTTGGCATTGATCAATAGTGACTGTAGGGATTGTTCAGTGGCTGTTGGCATTGATCAATGGTGACTGTTGGGATTGTTCAGTGACTGTTGGCATTGATCAATGTTGACTGTTGGGATTGTTCAGTGGCTGTTGGCATTGATCAATGGTGACTGTTGGGATTGTTCAGTGACTGTTGGCATTGATCAATGGTGACTGTTGGGATTGTTCAGTGACTGTTGGCATTGATCAATGGTGACTGTAGAGATTGTTCAGTGGCTGTTGGCATTATTAAGTGGAGACTGTTTGCATTGATCAATGGTGACTGTTGGCATTGTTCATTGGCAGTGGTGGCTGTGTGCATTGTTCAATGCTGACTGTTTGCATTGTTCAATGGTGGCATTTGGCTTTGTTCAGTGGTTGCTATTGGAATTTTTAATTTTGGCTGTTGGCCTTGTTATAACAAATATTTCTAACTACTCATTCACTAAAATATTATACGTGCACATTTTTAGCCATCCATGTAAGTATGTTGCTTACAAAGTTAGTTACTGTATTTAAAAAATTATTAAACTAACAAATAATTATAATAAAATACATGATTAGTTACACAATTGTTGCAAAGCTGCGGCCCTTCCTATGTCCTTCACTATATCCCCACTCAGAACTTCTTGCGATTCTCCACATCAGTCTCATTTACTTGCTGAGTTTATTATAAGTACTGTAATGTAAATATTTAAATTGTTATAACATTTTACAAAATCCTTTATACAAAATTAAGGTTTTTAGAGCATATTGATTATTTTCATATTTTTTTCCTTGAAAAAGCTCTGGTTTCCATTCAAATTTTAATTGTTTATTAAACTATCTAAACGCCGCTAAGTTGTCCCTAGTTACTGTAAATTGCAATATTTTTTATTTATTTATTTTTTTTAACCTCACTCGCCAGTTCACATGAGCTTACAAGCTTGTGCGTGAACTTTATTCAACGAGTGAGGTACCGACCGTTGGCTCAGTGAGGATTCGAACGTTGGAACTTGCCTTCCGCAGTCCGAAGCCTTTGTTACTCCACCCCGACTACAAGAGGTACCATAAAATTAATTAGCCCGTTTTGTTCCTGTAATTAATAGCAGACACTTACCTGGCTGTGAAAGGTGGGGTCGGCCGCAGGTTTGAGATATGGCGGTCCGCAGGCAGCCGAGACCTGCCGTGAACAGTTTAGTTACAGCCAAACAGGTACACTACTTACCTTGAAGGGATGAGTTACCTACCATGCTATGTTATACTACTAATACTAATTTTTCATGAAAAATAGGTTTTCTTAATATAGAAATATATATCGTAAAATACATCAAATTCGTTTCAATAATTTCTTCTTACACAAAAGCAAACTTATAAAGCACGAATGTATACAATAATTAATTTACTAATTACTAATTTACACGTGTTTTGAAAGAAAAGCCAAATATACTTTCAGTCATATCTGGGCCACATATTACATTTGATATCCAATTCAATTTATTTATTTATATCAAATACAAATGTAAATTACAAAGTGGTGGTTATTTAGATATCTAGCCTAATAAAGTTATTCAAGAGATAGCTTCTTCAAATATTCTTATGTACAAATAAAATTTAATTAAAGATAATAAAACACAAACCTAAATCCTATTTATTAAATATAAATTACTTAGATTGCTTCCACATAGTTATTACTTTAAATTATAGATTACTTGCTGTTAAAAAATATTCAAATATAAAAAATCTAAAAATCCGTATATCGTTACTTTTTTTCAAAAAAATGTTTGTATATGACAACTTAAGTATACAGCATATTTCGTACTAGCTTACTCGAAATATATTCATTGCTACTACGAAAGTTGTATCACTATGATTTTCGTTCTCTATTTTATTTGTGTTATTTACTGGCCTCAAAAGGTCATATAAAGTGGTGACCCAGGATCTGTCATACATCATTCTACTGCCGCCTTCTCGAAGAACTCATGACATTTTCCTGTAGCCTTCGGACGCTATATACACTATTAGATGTTACTTGATAAATAATTACCTCAAAGAGGTAGTAAAAAGGCCCAGGAGAAAAGGATCCAGTATTTCACAACTAACAGGTTTTAGATTTTCTATTGAATGATTTTAATTTAATCTTCGTATATCTACAACTACTGTCTAACAAATTGCCTTCCAGTCATAGTAACCTTTGTTTCCAGATGCCTCTGTATGACGACTAACTCGGAGCTGTGTCCAACTAGTTCTTCCACAACTTCCATGGAAATGTGTTGGCTGCCTGACTATTGTGCCTTCCAGTAATAGTAAGCTTTGTTTCCAGATGCCTCTGTATGACGACTAACTCGGAGCTGTGCCCAACTGGTTCTTCCACAACTTCCATGGAAATGTGTTGGCTGCCTGACTATTGTGCCTTCCAGTCATAGTAACCTTTGTTTCCAGATGCCTCTGTATGACGACTAACTCGGAGCTGTGCCCAACTGGTTCTTCCACAACTTCCATGGAAATGTGTTGGCTGCCTGACTATTGCGCCTTCCAGTAATAGTAAGCTTTGTTTCCAGATGCCTCGGTATGACGACTAACTCGGAGCTGTGCCCAACGGGTTCTTCCACAACTTCCATGGAAATGTGTTGGCTGCCTGACTATTGTGCCTTCCAGTATCTGTATGACGACTAACTCGGAGCTGTGTCCAACTAGTTCTTCCACAACTTCCATGGAAATGTGTTGGCTGCCTGACTATTGTGCCTTCCAGTCATAGTAACCTTTGTTTCCAGATGCCTCTGTATGACGACTAACTCGGAGCTGTGTCCAACTGGTTCTTCCACAACTTCCATGAAAATGTGTTGGCTGCCTGACTATTGTGCCTTCCAGTAATAGTAAGCTTTGTTTCCAGGTGCCTCTGTGTGACGACTACAGTATTCCAGTGGACTTTGTCAACAAACGTAGGCCCCTCAGTCTCGGAGCTGTGCCCAACTGGTCCTTCCACAACTTCCATGGAAATTCGGTGAGCTACTTAGGCATTTCTGTTAGCATAATGATCGTAATAATAATTCACTGTATTTCTTTTTAATTAATATGATGTAAGATGGTAACAATTCTTCTTTTTGCATTTTTTGTGGGTGATATTTATTAATAAACTGCAAACAGCAGGGATTTAAGTTTTTCGGCCTCTCCCTTTACACTCATATGAACCTATTATAAAATCTTTATATCCAAATCCTAATTTTGATTTAGGTAATGGAAGATTAGGGTGTGATAAACCATTTTCATGTAGAACATGGAGACTATTTTAACTTCCAACTGCAATTAAGAACAAGGAAATGATAAAATGCCCTAGATGTTTCCCATCTCGACGTAAAATAGATTTAGTTACAAATAAAGTATTACAACACTATTACATTTTTATGTTCAGACAGAATTATTGCATTACCTCAAAACCTCGTTACCTTATAACTACTTTGTTTTAATTATATGGAAATAAATAAAATCATGAAAATGTGAACAAAAACTTTCGAGTTTTGACGATAATATTTATAAATATCTTCTTCCTCTTCCTTTCAAGTATTACAATAAGTATTACTTGGCACCTAAGTATTAAGTTTACGTAATAGGCCTTGGAAATGAGAAACTTTATTGATATCTTTTCAGTAAGCATTCCAACGTATTTCTTGTCATTTGGTAAAGTAATTAAACTTTTTAAATTCAAACAATCTGAATTTTCAAAAACGTTGTTTCCATCATTCTTGGTAAAATTGTTATATAATCTTTTTTTCCGTTTACGTTGTATACTTTCAATTCAGCCTTAAGACCCTCGTTTCATGTTATATCTCATCGTGCTCAACACAGATAGTAAATTTCTTAATAGAAAATGCTATGTGAAATGTTAAAAAAAGCATACAAATCAGAAACCACTTGTGTTCGAAACACTATACCCATCGCATAAATATTTGACACGAAGTCTTTCGGTTAAGGCTTCAAACCCATTCAAGTTTTTATGTTACAATAAAACTACGTTGTGAATGTTCGGCCATAAATGTCCACACTCTCGCCCCTGGCGTGTTTACGTCACAATAAAGGCCCTAGGTGTGAACGTACAGTAAGCACTGTTTACACTGTCAACTCAAGGGTTGACTAACCTAAAATACTAAAACTGTATTTTAGTATTAGGTTTGGAAAATTAATATTGATCGCAACAAGTGTTAGGTTACTTGCATTTTTCAGGGGGTTTCTATCTGATTCTCAGCGTAAAGAAGTCATTATTTTTATTTTAATGATATTTCATTATTACGGTCAGTGCAATGTATTATTCAGTAACTACATTAATTACGTTTTTCATGTAGACAGTATAAATAAAAGTACAATTACTTTTGATAATTTGCTACTACGGTATTATTACTAAATACATTCATTAAATTCTCATGAATTCAACATTTTTTCTGTAGAAATATTGTTATTGTATTGATTTGTTAGTATTGTAGCTACAGTATTGTACTGATAATATTCCCTGCAGAGTGTATAGGATCACTGAATACCTTACACTTCCGTTTAAAGGATTTTCCATCTACCTACAATATTTCTATTCAACATTAAACATCAAGATCAGTTCACTAAGCTTTTGAATTGCTCGTCATTTTGCATTGAAATACGTCTGTTAGGAAATTGCAGAGCATATGAATAAAGTAGATATTGCTCTTTAGAATATCTATGAATTCAAGGTCCCCGTTGTAATTCAAGGTCCCCGTTGTAATTCAAGGTCCCCGTTGTAATTCAAGGTCCCCGTTGTATTTCAAGGTCCCCGTTGTATTTCAAGGTCCCCGTTGTAATTCAAGGTCCCGTTGTAATTCAAGGTCCCCGTTGTAATTCAAGGTCCCCGTTGTAATTCAAGGTCCCCGTTGTAATTCAATGTCCCCGTTTTAATTCAAGGTCCCTGTTGTATTTAAAGGTCCCCGTTGTAATTCAAGGTCCCCATTGTAATTCAATGTCCCCGTTGTAATTCAAGGTCCCCGTTGTATTTCAAGGTCCCCGTTGTATTTCACTTCTTTTTACCAAATCAACTAAATTCTTTTTTAAAAGGGCTTGGTAAAGAAATCCATATCAGAAGGAAACATCGTCATATTAAAACAGTGAGGTGTATTTAAATAAATTTTATGTGCATTTATTTATTACTAGAGGACACCCTGCACGCTGCGCGTGCCAATCCCGACTTTCGCTGTGCTCGAAACACCTCACCCTTCAGCCTCGGCATGTGACTTTTGACTAAAACTAATAGTAAATTAACTGTATAACGTAAAATAACAATATTAAACTATTTACAGTATTTCTCCTAAATTAGATTTCATTTACCCAATGGTATCCTATTTCAAACGTCTTTTAATTAATATGTTCGTGTTTAACAGCTAAAGATTTTAATGCATCAATAGTATAATGTCAAACGTATAAAATAAACGTGTTTATTTATTTACAAAACAGCTGTTATTAATTTACTAAAATCAACCCAATGTTATTTTTATGGAAAAAAGGAAATTTTTAGGAGCTGTTTGTACCCCTTAAGAACGTAATTTCAAGAAATCCCTCCTTAGTGCGCCTCTAGGGCATAAGATAAACATAATATGTACTAAATTTCATGTCCATATCTTATATGTTTTTTGCTGGGCGATGTTGTAACAGTCTGTGAGTTAGTCAGGACTTTTATATATATATATATATATATATATATATATATATATATATATATATATATATATATATATATATATATATATAATTTTCTTTACAAAAATTATAAATATATATATTTATAAAAAACAATAATTATAGTATATAATTGTCTTTTCATGTATTTATATCTACTCCTTTTAACGTATATGAATAGCAATATATACATACTAAATGTAATTAATTTGAATGTTGAATTATAATTTCATATTTTTGGGTCTGAATAGTTCAAATTCTATAGTTGGTTTTCGACATACCGTAACTTAATTCCCCAAAAAAGGGTCAGAATCACAATTCATGATAGTTAAGAACACGTTTATAAATGTTACCAAAGAAATGTTTGTAATTAAATATAAGTGTTGACGATCACATATTTCCTCAATACAACGAGTCTTACTATATGTTCAAGTACATAAGAACCGTTTAAATTTATTGCATACTTTTAGTTAAATACAAAAATATATTAAAAGTACTTTAGTTATTACTTAATGTATTTTTCATGTTTTACACTTTTAACAAATTTAGTGTTAGAATTTGTAACGTCATAGTATACAATTTGAGTTTTCCTCTGGCTGAATTTGTTAAAACAAATACTATCATTAACTTTCTTCGAGATAAGAACTTGGGATGTATTATTCAGTCTAGTACGAAAGTGAACACTCTTTCTGGACCCTTGCAGTTTTATAGATATAGTTGCACAACGGTCCAAAGCCAATGTCTCTCTCTACAACCACTCTAACACCAGGAATATGGTTATTGCGAGTGTTATTGGACTCGCCCTATTGTTCCTTGCTTTACCTTATCCACTTTAAGGTTGTTCAACAGATATTTACTGCGAGATAAACTCTCTGAAGGTTTAAGTAATACAATGAATGTTTCGAACGTCTAGTAAGTTTAAGTTATCATTTCTAATAAGTTTTGAGTAAGGGGTTGTAATATCTGTAACATAACCTTGCTTTACTAAAACGCCGAGGTCAGTAATCTCATAGATGACTGATCAAAGAAGGTTGCTGGGCTCGGATTTAAACTATATACTACTAGCTGAACCCGGCGGACGTTGTCTCGCCTTTCATTTTCATTGACATACCATAATAAAGCAATAAAAAGAATTATAGAAAAAAACCATTATTTATTAAATGAGTGCAAGAGGGTAAACAATATTTTTGGTCTTCTTATTTGATATTATTTGATATATTCTGATCAAGTAAAAGTAGTGTGTGCTACACTCTCAAGGTGAAATGTAGAACTACAATAAATCAAAACGTATACAGTACTGTTGTTGTGAGAACTTCAATCTGCTTATGGCATGTGAAACTACATTAAACCACACAGTCATATGTTTTTTGTAAACAATTCAGATTCTCCATTTGAATAACATGGGATCTTTAGGAGCCCGTGGGGCGCGACCCTGTGGACGGATCTGCATTAAACTTCACAGAACCCATCTTGGGAGTATCCAGGACAACATCCTAAAGTTTCATGGCGATCGGTTGGATGGTTTGGCAGCGCATAAACTTCAAACATATATATATAAAAACATTCTCTTTTATAAATATAGATTACCTGAACCATGTTTCATATTTTATTAGTCCCTGATAAATGGAAGTTTCAAAATGTGAAGATGCTCGAATAAGTCATATTCAGTTATAATCTTCCCTAAAACCAAACAATTCTTTTTGTTTTAATTAATCAAAGTAATAATCAATAATCAAAGGCACTTCCAAGCCTTTATAATACGATTATAGTCACGATATAATCTTCTTTATATAAGTCTTGTAAAAGTTGCAACGATACCGATCTTATCTGATTGCGATAAGAACAATGCGCCTCGCCACTTCGTCCAGTACGATTGCCACTTCAGAGCGCTCTTGTAGTATCGTGCTGTGACTGTGGAGTTGTTGCTACGGCTATTATTATAATAATTAAATGTTGGTTAAAATGTGACAAAAGACTGTTCAATACTTTATCTAATATTTTTGAGTACTATTACATTAATTAGCTATATATATAATAGTTAAGGTTGAGGGGCATATAACGAAATGTCACCTCTAGATTATAACAACAACAAAATTGCTGTTTTTTTTTTTTTAAAGAGAGGCCGATATTCTTCTTACCCTTAATCTGCCTATTCTTCGTATACTATTGATCTGTGTGAGGAACGTATTCAGACAGAGTAAGGGGGCGAACCAGTACAGTAGAGGGTGAATACTACTGATAGGATTAGAACCAACGTTATCTCTAACCCAAGCTCAAAGTCCTGACGCCTTAGACCGCTCGGCCACCGGCTCGCCCAAATCCCTACGACTTGATAAATCATCATCTAGATATAACCGATGAAAAATATTTTTATTCAATAAACTCAATGAACAGTAGCCAAATGCACTAGATTTCTAAAAAAATTATGGAATTTTAAAATTTTCAAAATAAAGATGTTTATCAAAACAAATAACTCAAAATATATTTCTTTCCTTGCTTAAAATGTTTAATGAAGGTGACAATGGAAAAAGGAAACTTCAATAAAAGCGTCGTCCCATCAGTGGGGGCTCCGTCGATAGTGACTACAGGTTACTTTACTTCACATGACACGTTACCCTATCCATTCTGAGACAGTCCAGCCCTCCACCGTTGTCGGTCCTTGCGCTCTACAAATGTGTACGCGGCTCCACCAAGCCACTACAAACACATATTTTGGAGTCTGCATACGTAATGAAGCAAACATTCATCATCATTTGTGGATTCTAACACCTTTATTTTTCTCTACCTATGCCATTGGGATTTGCATATAGTATATAAACGGTATGGATAGCTGTAAAACCCTTCAACAGATTTTACATGAACCTTCTCGTATTTGAACCTATGGCCCCCTGTTTTGGAAGCAGAAGTGCAAACAAAGGAGCTAATTTCCACCTTGAGTAGAGTACATCAAAAGCTGGATATCACTAGCTCAGCACATTTTTGTCGCAATCCTCTATTTAATTTAGTTAGTACACTTTACATTTTCCACAAATCGTAAATAACAAGCTGAGAGTTACAACACGATAGTCTCATTCTGATTGGGCACGAGTGAAACAACAAGGAAAGGGTTGGTGCAGGAAGGCCCGCAGGCTACGTGATATAAGAGGGAGAGAAAACTGGTGAAACAAAATATATTTTTGAATCCTGTGAAAGTTTGTATTACTCTATTGCTCATTACTTTAGATACCTTACAACGAGCGAAATTAGAGTTAAAAATGTATCGTATTCTTCTTATACTGTAACATTATCACAACTATTAAATTATTTATGGTGACGTTTCCGGGATTTTTCTGAATTACCCCAAATTGAGTAAAAATTTCCTGGTTAGGTTGTGATTAAATAAATATATACAGACGTGTTATTATATGGATAACTCTTTATAATTTTATTAATAATCTGAGTCCGTATAAAAAGTTTTTTTTAATGTAGGAACGAAATTGAAAAGATCGTTTTTATTTTCATATTTTAAATGTTAGTTATGAGGTGGGGATAGCTCCTCTTAAAATAAATAAATTCGAATTTTTAAATAAAACTGCTTCCTATTAACTACTCCACTTCCTATTAAAGGGTCCAAGAAAAAAAATACAATATGTCATATTTGTCACATGTACTTAAATATGTACAACTAGAGAACGTTTCATAGAGAAGTTTTATTTTCCATGTTTCAGAGTGCTGTTACACAAAGACTCGGTTGGAATACCAACTCTGAAATCACAAGTAGTAACGTGATTTGTTTATGGAAATTGCTCTCCCTTCGCCATCTTTCCTTGAGATACTCCAGTTTTTCAAATCCTGCTAATTTTAGATGAGAAAGAACTTTTGTTAGCGTTTAGTTGAGGGATGTAAACTAGGATAAAAAGTATAAATATATACATTATTATAGATTTATATATTTATTATTATCAAACGTTTCAAATAAAACCAATCTTACACTTTTTTTGTAAGAGCTAAAAAATGGAGTATTGGGCTTATTATACCACAATATTATGTTCCATAGTGTTAAATTTAGGTCTTATGTCAGATAACAACAATAAAAAAGCTCAGTTCGTGTGTTTAAAAAATTTCAATACTAACCATTGGCTAGTGAGTAAAACCATGGACTTTTTCTCAAGACCTTAGTATGATGCCTTAAATAATATATCCATTGGTCTGGCCAAATAGAGTACGCGTTGAGAGAATACTGTAACAAAGCTGGGATAAACAGTGTTATGTAAACCAGGCTTATGTCTTGAATATTTAATTATTAATTTGTTCATTTTCAATACTATATAACAGAAAATGTTCAAATTACAATACATAATTAGCTAAACACAGTATTATATGAAATCTACAGAATAGTCAAGGCAAGAAATGTAAACTTAGATTAACTGTCCATATTTACTACTGGATTTGGCTGTTCTAATATGGAGAACAGTGACAACTGAAATTAGTAAATATATCCTAAAAAAACAAAATAAATTACTCTTCAAAAAAAAATAACAACAAATAAACAACAGCGAAAATCCAACTTATCCAACTAAATAAATATCAAAAGCATATAGTAAGAAATAACTAGATAAATTGATAAAAACTAGTAGGATATTATCAATAAATTATAAGAATAAATAAGTTAAGTTTTAATTTACTTAAGTGAGCATTAGAGTCATTTTTGTAAAAATGTGTAATAAACCCATAAAATAGTGTACTTTTTAAATTCTTTCCAAAATTTGAGATAAACGAAATAGGACGATAAATTGTTATACCTATTCTATCACCAGTACCAAAGACAACCGTAACCAAGAACAGCGGACGTGGAATGCGTAGGGAAGGGCCACATTCCAAGGGCTACAATCAATAGACATTATTGGACAGAGCCCTTCCCCTGGTCCCTTAATATCGGCAACCGGTGACCGGACAGAACGGCTGATTCAATTTATTGCAAACTAATAATTCCAAACTCTCGGTGGTGGTTCTCATGATGACAGTTTGATTGCATCGAGTGTTTTCCGAAAGCTATTTAAATGTGTACAATTAATGTTTTTTTTTACAATTTTGGGTTCATTGTTATTTAATTCTGTAAAAACAGTAAGTAGTATCCAACTAAAATTAGTGCTGTCGTTCACATACTTTCACATAATCCTCAAATGCTATGATTTTTTTCCAACGTCTTTTAGACAAGTTACCTGTTTTGTGGCTTCTAAACAAAGTTTCTTCAAGTAATTACCAAACTTAATACACGTTTATATTTTGTTTAATTTGATTACAAAATACATGGTTTTTATTATTTATTGAGTTTTATAACATATTTTAATTGTGTATTAGTAAGTAAACTTTCCTTCTCATAATGTTATAAAATTTTGGTCGGATTGAAAAAAATCAGCTTTAATTTTTTTTAATCCACTGTTTATAATATGAATAAAAATAGAGAACTCAATATATTTTACAAAACTATACTTTAATTACTGCATTTGTAACATTTACTAACAAATCACTAAAAACTTTATATCAAAACAATATTTAACTTTTCATGTTACTGTTTCATATTTACAACAACAACTATTATAGGAAATATTATTCATTCTTAAACTAAAATTACAGCTGTTTTTTTAAATCTGATTTAATCACATTTAAAAAGTAAACAAGTTCGGCTACTGTGTACTGTAACAAAAACATATAAAATTATATCCCATCCATAAAGTATGTAAATAAATTTAATTGTTATGTAATTGTATTAAATTAAACAACAGCACATGAAATCATTCAGATAATATTTTAGATTGAAGATTTTTTTGTAAGAATAAGTGTGGAAATTTAAGTGACATAATTAAGAATTTAGAATAACCAGGTTAAAGAACTATGAAGACGTCTGATATTGAGACATTTCATAACATGAACATGATATATTTATTCCCGAGGAATGTTGTCTGATCTCGATTCTGGTGGCGGATGTTGCTTGAATGAGTGATACGGGGTTTTAGACTTCATAACACAGTTGACACAAGTTTACTAAATCGTTTAAACATTCAAAGTTTTAATATTTTACTTAAGAACTTTAAACCAACTTTAAGAACATACAAATTTAATTGCATTAAAGCTACTGGTAAAATGTCAAAATAACTTACGTGATTAAGGTCGAAACTGATTGTAATGTCAAGCAACAAAATCTCTTTAGATAATAATACCATTTCATTTATATCGTAAACTACAAACATAAAAATAGCTTGAATGTTATTGTATATTTGGAGGAAAGGAGCAATTGCTACAAGAATTTATTGAAATAATGAACTATTCCAGAAAAATGTTTTCGTGTGTACTTCAGTCACCTGATATTTGTTAGTCTGTTAATTGTTATATTCTAAACTTATGACTTATTTTTGTTTTATATTTTTACAAAATCACCAATAAAAACACTTTTTATAAGGCCTTTCGCCAGCAAAGCTGACATCGTCAGGCAACACAAATTTATTGTTGGTTATAAACAAAACAATACAATAATGAATTTGAAAAACATATGTAAGTAACTGAAATAATATAATTTAATTATTTTTTTAATAGTAAATAAAAGAATACAACAATAAAGCATTATAACTTATTGTTCATAATGCTTTATTTACATGTTTATAAAAATTAAAATATTATTATTTTGTATACCTTTTTACTGCACTTGTATAACAATTGATTAGTAGTTGTGAATTGTCCTGTGGTATTACAAAATATTTTTTTAAATATATAATAACATTGTACGAAATCATAATAGCTCTCAACTCTGAATTAATTCATGTTTTTATAATATTTTTAAAATTCCCACATAATTAAAAAAATAAAATAAAAAAACGTACTTCCGTTCAACGTTAGTAATGCATTTCCGATGAAGTAGAGTATTACGATTCCTGTCATGAGGCAAGAGTGCATAAAGCAATGTTATAATCAGAAAAGCCATTACAAAACTAAATTGGATGATACATAATCATATATTCAGAGATGAAAACATGTTATTTCTTTTTGGGAGACCATTAAATTTATGAACCATACAAATTCAAACACATATTTTTATTGTGTTTAATGAATATAAACAGTGTTTTAAAACATGGTGATTGCAAAGTTATTAATAATAAACTGTACTTCATTCTATTTACTTCTCCAATTTTGTAGTTATTTATAGCTGTTAAATAGAAAAAGTTAAACAGATATGGAATTTATTTTGTTCGTATGTAAATAGTTTAAATATTGAAATCGTTGGATCTAATAATTCAAAATAAGTGAATGTCATACAATATAAATTATTTACTTAAATTGTAATATATTTGTGTTGTATGACTTTCACTTGTTTAATATTTCTACCAACACATTATATGCTAATTACAATGACAAAGCACAGTGACTTAGGATAGAGTCGTGTTTCCTTGTTTTAAGCTGAACACTTACATAGATCACTTTGTTTTCAAAAGCGGTTTGTGAGGTTTATATTTTATCTCGTATGACTTATTGTCCCCTCCAGCTCCCCTCCAGGTCGTATGACCCTCCAGCCCTCCCACACGCGTACAGTGCTATTTACCCTCCAGCCCTCCCACACACGTACAGTGCTATTTACTCTCCAGCCCTCCCACACACGAACAGTACAGTTCAGTATTGACCCACTCACAGCCTATACACGTACAGTGCTATTTACCCTCCAGCCCTCCCACACACGTACAGTGCTATTTACCCTCCAGCCCTCCCACACACGTACAGTGCTATTTACCCTCCAGCCCTCCCACACACGTACAGGGCTATTTACTCTCCAGCCCTCCCACACACGTACAGTGCTATTTACCCTCCAGCCCTCCCACACACGTACAGTGCTATTTACCCTCCAGCCCTCCCACACACGTACAGTGCTATTTACCCTCCAGCCCTCCCACACACGTACAGTGCTATTTACCCTCCAGCCCTCCCACACACGTACAGTGCTATTTACTCTCCAGCCCTCCCACACACGAACAGTGCTATTGACCCACTCACAGCCTATACACGTGCAGTGCTATTGATCCACCCACCCGCCCATACACGTACAGTGCTATTAAATACAATAAATATACAATAAATGAAAGAAAATCTGTTACTCTATTTTAATCTTACTGTAATAAAATATATGAACTATTTTTAAAAAGCCCTTCCAGGTTGAATAAAACATATTAATCTAATATCTTTAAACGTATGAAAATACATGCTTTAAATGTCTCAAATGTTAATAATGATATAAGTAACAGATCTCTCAGAGGAATGTTGGAGGAATCCTCCAGACATCCTTTCCTTGTAACAAATTCCTGTAGATGGATGCCTGGAGATATTCGCAAGACGGAAAGTACTTCCATAAAAAGATCACGTTCTACTTGTGATTGCTGAGTTTGTGTTACAGCCGCATATTCCCCTCCAACACCAAATATCTTGCAATTTCTACTTCTTGGTAAGATATGTCTTGACAGCCGGGAATCTCTGAATGTAGCAAGTGTTATTTTCAGTTTTTACTGAATATAACATTGTTTTTAATTCATTGCTTTGGTGTTTTCTGGCGTTTATAAGATATTTATTCTTTTAAGAACAATAATTTGTTACTAGCTGTTAAACAATAATTTTCTGAACATCCCTTTTTTCTGGTAGCTTGTTGGTTATTTACGAGTAGCAATAAATTTTTTGACCAAGAAATAACATTTACACCAGTATTAGTTCTTATTTTTGTCCATTCAAATCCTAACATATCGGTAGGCTAATGTATTAAAGTATCAAGAAAATATATTTAAACATACGTACTAAAATAGTTGTAATTATATCTTTAAATAATCTCCTAGTTAGCATATAACTTGTATGTAGATGTAGTACATATCACTTGTATGTAGATGTAGTACATATCACACTTTTTTCAACTTCAGTAAACCACTTTTATCATCATCAGATCAGATAATTTCATAAAGTAATGGGACATGTGTTCAAGTAACCCTATCAATATTTTGTGCATGTTACCTATCGAAGATTTATATAGATTACTTTATTGGCTCATTCTTTTACTAGAGATGCATTTTTATAAAGCAGTTTTTATATGTACATGTCATTAGATAAAATTAGACAAAAATGATTCATCCTAAAGTTAGGCAATTTTTGAGTTGAAACCACAATCTACGTAATATTACCCAGTAAGAATGGTGCAGGTCCATTTTTCAATTTCTAAAGATTCTTAATAGAAAAACAATTGAGTCACTTCCATTATATTTTAGTATGCATATGTTTTGTTTGGATATTGTAGGAGAACCATGATGAGGAGTGTATGTGTCATCACTTTAACCGTACGTTTGTTTTTAGCTGTGCTTCCCTTACTCATGTAAACTGAGTACAAGAACTTATCTTTATCCCACTCAAGCATTCTACATATTTTACAATCTACATACTTCACTCGTTCTACTCTTGATTGGGCCTCTCCCAACTTGAGGTGCCGGTAACTTAAACAGGCGTATGATTATGAGTGAATGTTTAGTAATTCTGGAGACCGTGTCAAAACCACTCTCCCTACACTCAGACCGTAAGTAAACACACCCTCCTTATGGCCATCCACCTCTAATCCATGTGGATAGTGTGGAATGGATGGGAAAGTGTGTGTAGAGTTGGGTGCGTGAATAGTAAGGAATGTATGGGCAAGTGTGTGTAGAGTTTTATGCGTGGATAGTGTGGAATGTGTGGGCAAGTGTGTGTGTAGAGTTTGGTGCGTGGATAGTGTGGAATGGATGGGAAAGTAGCCTATGTATAGAGTTGGGCGCGTGGATAGTGTGGAATGGATGGGAAAGTATGTGTAGAGTCGGGCGCGTAGATAGTGTGGAATGGATGGGAAAGTGTGTGTAGAGTTGGGCGCGTGGATATTGTGGAATGGCTGGGAAAGTGTGTGTAGAGTTGGGCGCGTGAATAGTGATCGATATAATGCTTTTCTTCTCTCCGTTATTAAAACACTTATGTAAATAACTTTGTATCAATAAATGTGTGTTCTGTTACAGTATATATTTAATATTATAAAATAATGTGTCTGATGAATAAACAGATTGTTATTTTCCATCTTCTTGTTGTTCTATAGTTCTAGGTTAACACTGAAAGAGCGCCCTTAGTTTTATCTCTGAAAGGCACTCTCTCGGTTCTTTGCCCTCACACTTTGGGGGATGGTTAAATAACTTCACATTTCATCAGATAATAGAAAATCGTTTGAATGGAGAAGTTAGGTAAGGTGTAAAACAATAAATAGATAGTTCAGGATATACTGAGAACGACTACGACACTTGCAGGGCTGTTAAAAAAGGATTAACCGAAGAAAATCAAACTAAGCGGGTCTTTGTAATAAACACATGTAAAGTCGGAAAGTGAGTAGAACGGCTTGGCCGTGAATAAACCAGTAGCCCCTGAGCCCGGCTCTGAAAGGCCTCTCCGAGCGCCGTTAACTTTATACCTCCTCGTATCCTCTTTGATTGCATTTTCTTCTGTAACCCCAGCTACATTGTCTTCCTACACCGAGTGTTCTAACATATTGTATGGTTATCTAAGTGTGTCCATTCTGGTTTAGGGTGCATTTGTAATATAATAAACGAACATTTCCAGTGCATTCGCTAGTTTCAAATCGTCCTTTGATAGACAAAACGAAATTGAAATTATTTTTTCTTATCATGCCTTATAATTATGAGTTTTGGTATTATTAGTCTCTTAAATTAGTTAATATTTTTTGGCTTTTCGTATGAAAAATATGCTCATCAAGGCATATATTTCATCAGATGAACTCATTTCTGTTCTATCACGACTACCAACTACGCGAACTTTACAGTTTTCATCACTATCCCAGTAATCAACCTCAAGTCACCCGAACTACCCTCTTAACTCTTCTTTTGAGTATAATGCAAGAAATATAACACTATGTAAACTATCCATTATTAAATATAATATTACTTTTTTTTAATTTAATTTGTTTCAACTTTATTATTCCACATTCGTTGAAAAATAAAACTGTGATCTATGTAATTGTATTTTAGGCCTAGTGCCATGCAAACTGAAAATATATCAGTGGAGTAAATATGTCCATGTATGTAAATTAGTATAATTTATTTAAAAAATAAATAAGATTCGACAACTAAAAGTAAACTTGTATCGTCACTACTGTAGGCCTAAATATTTGTAAAAAGAAAAAATGATAATCCAATATGAAAATATACAAAAATTCAGCTACAGGGTAAACAGTTTAGATAAATTCTACTTTCATGACTAGTAATTATTTTCTCTCCAGACTTTAAATTGCAATAAACGTTTTGAAATTATCTACCTTTGTTATGAGAGAGTTAAAAACAATAAGCCCGATAGCTGGATAATATTGGCACACTTAATGTATTGAAATGCGCCCAAAAGGAAATGCCGAAAAATATTAATTAGCCATCCAATTTGGCTCTATTTTATTTTAGTTAGTAAGGTTTTTATGAGTTTCCCCTTACTACTGTGTAGTATTGTGTAAATATACCTTAATTTATATTCAATCATGTAAATCACATATATTCCTGTAAATGTAGGAATGACAAATGCTCTGTGATTATGTAATTTTCTTTTTTATCAAACATTTTCTGTGATTATCACTATATTTTAACAACATCATTATTCTCGCTAGCCTTGTGGTTAGAGAATGATGGGTTCATATGTGAATGGGTTTAAGCAAAATAGATAAACACTCGTAGCATTCCTTCTTTGATTTATTCTGTGACATATGTATAATGTGCATTAACATTAAAATATGCGTCTATTTATTTATTCATATATTTATTTATTTATTCATTAGACGCCAATCGTCAAGATATGGGCGAATATGGCTTTTGAATGAGTGTGATGAGTGTATATGAGCAAATGTAGTCATTGTTACAAACTAAGGCCGACTATTCCTTAGAAAGTGTCATTAATTAATAGCCCAATGACAAATGAACAGCCGGTGATTATCAGCTGATCCTTCTCAAAATGTATTGACTCTGATTAAGATCGAACTGAGAACCTTTAGCACATGAAGCTGGGATTGAACCAACTACGTTTCCGACCAATTAAATACCGTCTATTAAATAATAATTCCCCCCTCCCCCCAAAGTATTTAGGGTAGTGTCGATGAAAAGTACAACTTTATCTCGGATTCCTTAGATTAGAGATGAACAAGATCGCAAGGACAAAAGGACAATTTGCCTCGCTTTGAAGATCGCCCTGTGCCCTAAATCTAATGAACCGAGGGCAAGGGTGGGAAACAAGGCGAAGGCGACCTCTTACATTTATAATGTACTTTTAAACTCTCAATAACTTTTTAATGAACGGGGGGGGACACTTGAGGCAGAACAAAAATGGCGTAAAAAGACGAAGTTTGTTTTATTTGCAGAGTTTAGTTTGAAGAAAATGTGAAAAGGGGCTATAATTACTTAAATAAAAAGTTTCTTCCTTAAAATTAAAAAGATGAATGTAATAAAAATACGATAATTATGACTTTTTCTCTTTAAAATATATAGTAACTAATAGTTGTTAACCTATACTTAATAAATATAATAAACTTAGTTCCTGCTGAATTTTCGAGTTGTTTGTTGTGATAGAAATCACTACATAATAAATCCCAATATATTTTCAGTTCTACTGCTGACCTGAATATTTTTCTTTATATTTTTTATCAAAAAACACTCATATTAGCATAGCATACATACTACTGTGAATTGTTATATAGTGAGGGTGTCTCACGAGAGGTGTCTCAAACACATTACAAACGAACGGTATAACATAGATTGACGATATGTAATTATTCTCCACTTAACATACCATAACGAATAATGTCAAAATATTTTTGGCCTTTTCCATATACAGGGTGTGCCAGAAACAGAAGGTCACTAGTTCAAATCTTGGAATTTTAAAATGTATACAAATAATGCCGAAATACATAAATTTATTCATCTACAATAGAAAAATATTTCGACCACAACAGTCATTTATCTTTTTTCGAAAGTAATAAAAAATATATAAAAATTAACCAGACCCAAAAGTACCGTAAAAATCAAAAAGTAAAAAAGTTGATCGGAGTAGGGTTGGGAAAGAATGGCTTCTGTGGTTTGGAAAGCTAAAAAGCCAGTGAATAATAAATAAACCTGTGACCGCCAGGGTAGTAGCTTCCAATTACGAAAACAAAAAATTCATCTACGAGTTATTTTATTTCCACTTACATCGTTGGCAAAAGTGTATTCAAAATTATTCTTTCCAATGTTTGTATTGGATTTCCACAGTGGGTTCATTGGCCACGATCAAACTGCACGGTTAAATACTCAATACACTCACAGAGAGCGTTAACCCAACTGCCAATGGGTTCAATACACAATAGTGCTACACCCACAGTAAACGTTAAGCCAACAACTGCCAATGTAGTGTTGTTGACGATTTCTGCTCTGAAACTGTTTGTATTTACCAAGGTCCAGTTTTAGGTTTGTTTTCACTGTTTATGTCAACATATTGAATCACACCAATGTTAATGGTATCTTGTCGTGATAAAATTAGCATTAAACAAATGTAATATAGTAAACTTGTTAATTGGAAAGAAGTTACTGTCATTTATTCTTTCTTTTTAATAACCCACTTGCCATGGACACAGACCAGTTGAAGTCTCAAGTGTCCAAAACATCCTTGAAGCCCAAACATGCAACACTTGAGAAATGGTGCTCGACTGGTTGAGTGTGAGTTTAGTCACATAGTCAATTTAGAATTATATGTTCCAGCATCCTTAAAAACCGGTCATTATCGTTGTGATAACAATCTAGGTTATGAAGCCTATTCCAAATGCCAGCACATCTGACCACTTTCACACACTCCAAAGTAAGAACAAGCAAATGGATCTCTTGAGCGGAAGGTATACTCTGATCAATAGCCCCAACTGAACCAGCGTATTCATGAAAGAACTCTGCACAAAATTGTAGGTAAGTCACAACTCGACGAGCTAATAATGTTGATAAATTCTATTCTGCACGCATTTCCACTTCACCAAGCTACGGAAACTTCCACTCAATACATGAGGGGAATTTCACCTAGACGGCCTCGACTGCTGCATCTATGTACACGGTTCCTACTAATATCAGAGGCATATACAATGTTCCTTCTAACGAAGGACTTGACAGTGTTAAACAACTTGTCATTGAAATATCTGGCGATCCACATGACGAGAACCAAGTTCACAGTTTACGTGTCCGTGTGAGATCAACTGGAGTCCACGAGGACCTTAAATTTGCGAACATTATTTATTTTCGATGGATTTACTAGAAAATAATTAAAGAATCATAATAATGAATTTTTTTGGTTATATGTATTTGTACAAATACTATGTTTTGAAAGATATAAACTTCTATCTTCTTCGGGTTCTAGATAACCTTGCCTTATTTAATACTAAGATGGTTTTGATAGTATTATAGAAACGCCTGAGCATTATAACATTTAAATTAGTTCTATCATAGTATACAGTACTTAAAAAACACACTTTTACTCAATGCGATTCTAGGCCAAATCGAAATTTGATGCACTAAAAGAGTTTGAACAGCTCTAAAATGGTAATATATTTTTTTAATAAATATTAACTGATAATTTATAAGATAATATTACTAGAAGTTAACCTATAGTTACTATGTTGAGGTTACTTATTTACTTTTAATGACATGAGAGGTTTTATCTTATAAATAATTATTATTATTAAAGATAAATAAATTCCCTTATTTGGAGCGACCTTAGATAAGGGGCTAAGGCGCTGGCTTGCCACGCTGCCGGTCCGGGTTCGATCCCCGATGTGAGCACTTATAGATTTTGCCCTGCCGCTCCCGTGGTTCGGAAGTCACGTAAAGCCATTGGTCTCCAGGTTAAGTGTAAGAGAGGGCTCCTTAGTCCTAACTTCACCTGGTAAAACAAGACAATCCTTTTCTTTTTTTTTATGTTGGTAAAATTAAACGTATCCATTGTGAATATTGCTAGCCCGTTTGCTCAGCACATCTGCTTCCTAAACATACGATCGTTGGTTTAAATTCTGGAAGGTCAAATTAAATTTACTAAAGGGTATGTTTTTATGCTATGGTAAAAATGACACAGGCTAAATAGGCTATAAGATAAGATTTCGAAATTGCAAAAATCTCTTTAAAACCATATTTGTAACGTTATCTTGCTAAGTGTGTAACTTTTTTTTAGTTGTGGCCTTGAGCCACGTAGTAAGTAACCTAAATTAGGCGTGAAACTTTCCTTTCTACATGCTTATCTTTACCAAAGAACGAAAGTAGATTCAGAATCCAAATCGTTGTCACAAACTCACAAAACTAATGAAGGCAAATTTATACAAATTCTCACAAACAAATTGTTTACAGTAGTATTATACTATGGTTGTCTAAAGGTGAACAATGTTTGATTTTTATGACATCAAGATTAATTTTAATTCCTGAATACATTATTATTTCTTAATAATGATAATGCGTTAATTTACTGATGATCATGACACGAGAACATTTTTTTTTTCATAAATCAGTTTTCTAATTATAATCTTGCCTAAGTACTAAAAAAGAAGATCCAAAACAGGATATGAAGGTATTTCCCAAACCCATCACGTTCTCCTTATGATTGCTGGTTTTGGCATTCCTTCCTTCCACCCTGCCCCGCCCCTCTCGGTTCTCCAAACGTGCTAAGTTTGCGAATTCCTTGCCAGACAATGGCAACTTATTGGATTTCTTATGCAAAACTTCTACCTTATTAGCAGGTTGCTGACACAAGGAAGAATATTACGTTGTTTTAAAAATGTAAAAATATTTTTTTTTTATCAGATAGTGTTCGTCACCACTATAAGATAGTTTACATTCCTACTATTGCATCTGTCAAATGGGTATTGTGAGTTTTGAAAATATATTTGCATTAAAAAACTTGTATTAATGATAATAACCTCTATTGTCTTCACTTAATAAAACAGTATTAGACAAACGCTATAAAAACGGTAAATTAATATAAAATAAAAATATTTAAAAAGAAAGAAAATAGTTCTTGAGTTCTTATAATTCTTGAAATTTAAAATATTAAATTTCATACAGACAATTTCTAGTCAAGTAATTTTATTGTGTGTTCTTGAAAGTATCTTCTTTTAAAATTCTTATATGTATTTGTAATTTATTGAAATTTTTTATTAAATTGTTTTCAAAACTATGTATTCATTTATAATATGTATAATAATTTCTTTCTTTATTATCTTTGTTTCTTATAAAGTATTTATGCATACTACTTTGAGTTGTGAATTTAGAAATATTTTGTTTGATTTATAATAAGCAGTGAAAAACTAATATAAAAATAGTTCAAATATTTGTTGTATGCATTGTGCATGTACCTACAAAACGAACGTTTTCCCATAGAGACTGATCATTTATGTGAATGATTTAATGTTGGAAGCTTAACAAACAAATGTTGAGCAAAACAAAATTGAACATTGACCTTTTATTCACAAACATGAAAGCACTATCGGTAAAGAAACAAACTGGCCGCGTAGTGGATGGAGCGGACAACAACGCTGTGTGCTAACATCACACAGAAGGCATCGTCTTGGAGCGGACAACAACGCTGTGTTCTAACATCACACAGTAGGCATTGTCTCGGAGCGGACAACAATGCTGTGTGCTAACATCACACAGAAGGCATCGTCTCGGAGCGGACAACAACGCTGTGTTCTAACATCACACAGTAGGCATCGTCTCGGAGCGGACAACAACGCTGTGTTCTAACATCACACAGTATGCATCATCTCGGAGCGGACAACAATTTTGTGTGCTAACATCACACAGTAGGCATCGTCTCGGAGTGGACAACAATGCTGTGTGCTAACATCACACAGTAGGCATCGTCTCGGAGCGGACAACAACGATGTGTTCTAACATCACACAGTAGGCATCGTCTCGTAGCGGACCACAACGCAGTGTGCTAACATCACACAGTAAGCAATGTCTCGGAGCGGACAACAACGCTGTGTGCTAACATCACACAGTAAGCAATGTCTCGGAGCGGACAACAACGCAGTTCTGCCATCGGACTGTGATAAGATTTAGCTTTCGTTTTTTCCTCAAGTAGACAAATATTATGAAATGTAATTATATCCAAGCGTTATTTGACTTTATAAAATCGTGGAATAAAGTTTGTATCTGGTTTTATATCATATTTTAGGACATTTCTCCTCGTTAAGGCAAGTAGAAAATCATAAGGTTCCAAATTTCTCAAGTGCTGTGAAAAAGAACATTAAAACTTAGTGAACAATCGAAACGTTAAGATTGTTGTTTATTATTTAAACTGTTAGCCCTCTTTACTTTGATGATCTCCTTTTTAAAAGCGTTTGCATTTTTGTGCTAACATCACACAGTAGGCATCGTCTCGGAGCGGATAACAATGCAGTGTGCTAACATCACACAGTATGCATCGTCTCGGAGCGGATAACAATGCAGTGTGCTAACATCACACAGTAGGCATCGTCTCGGAGCGGATAACAATGCAGTGTGCTAACATCACACAGTAGGCATCGTCTCGGAGCGGATAACAATGCAGTGTGCTAACATCACACAGTAGGCATCGTCTCGGAGCGGATAACAATGCAGTGTGCTAACATCACACAGTAGGCATCGTCTCGGAGTGGATAACAATGCAGTGTGCTAACATCACACAGTAGGCATCGTCTCGGAGCGGATAACAATGCAGTGTGCTAACATCACACAGTAGGCATCGTCTCAGGAAGTGATAAATACCGTCGTGCTTATTACAAATCGTCCATTATCTTTTGTATTCTAGCCATGGCGTTTTTCATAGAACCATAAAAAAATCACATAGACATTTAAAAAATTAAATATTGAGTCAACATCGAGCTAACCTAATGGATCTACCGTATTATTATAAGTGTTTTCTTTCCATTTTATGAAAATATCTTATCAATGGGAATTATCAGAAAAGTCATGTAACTTGTTTTCATAAGTATAAACTGTTGTGTTTTTAACACTCTGGTTTCTTGGCATTATTTTAACTAACATAATCCCTACAGGCACACACAGATTCCATTAAAAATAAATATGACCAACATACCATCCCTAGTATTACATCCATTATCTCCTACTAGCAGAAACTTTTGGTGTAGTGTAATTCCCAATATAACTCTGATTGTTTTACTTCAAAGCGTAATAATTTGTAATACTCGTAGAAATGTTATGAACATATTTTATAAACGTAATTTATTTTACTATTCTAAATAATGTTACGTAGCCCTGTTAACCTAAACCTTCCATTATAAACTAAATCACCATAAGAAACTTAATTTTTCTGTTGGCTTAAACTTTAAAATCTGGAAGTTGAGGAAAGTGTTTAATGGGACGATCATTATGAAATGTGTTTTGCTCCCCTTCATCGAATAACACTTATCCAGACCTGTTTTTATTAAGTTTTAAAAAATCCGTTATCAAAGGTCTTGACAAGTTTTAATTGCCCGTTAAGTGTAAAATACGAAAACACTTAAGAATTTTGCGCTCGACGTGTTCTTTAATTTTGATATTTTTTAAATTAAAAAGGCACTCATTAAAACTTTGATAATATTTATTTATTATTGCTACGATTATGAGCTTTTAGCATGAAAGTTAATAAAACAATGTATTTTAGGTCTACTTCTGTGTTCCTCTCTGAGGTATGACAAACTTCCCGATATCCTGGGAAGCTGGAATATGGCACTATGGTTCTTAAGGTTTCAAATATAAAGGTATAAGTGGTTTGACCGCTCTCAGACTGCTAGAATTCCACCTATCCAGGTTTCAAAATGTTTTAAAAGTTCCCTGAAAAATTCATTGATGCAAACGGAGGTTTCTAGCAGGAAGATTCATTCTCAGTATAATACTATACAATAGCGACACTAGCAGCGCGACGCTACCGCTCCTAATGGCAGGATCCCAATTTTTAACGGACTGTCGCTACTGTATGTATCATATTGTGGTTCAGTAGTGTAATCAGCTGATTTGTGAAAATAACGTATGTTGAAATGTACGATACCAAAAAAATACCCACAACATTTAATTTGCAATTAAATTGGTTTGTTTGTTCATAGTTATTGAATTTTAAATTATTTAAAAGTACCATCTCTAACTTTTATAAACATTTGTTGAAATATCTTCTTATAAATAACCTCCTTTAACTTAATTAAAATGCTTCCAAACGAATACAAATCAATGCTAAATGACTTTGTATTAATTTAAAATATAGTCCGTCAGTACGAAGGTTTCCTAAAAGTAAAACAGGATCGAGGCCGACGTCTGCATTACCTGTACATGTATGATTGGGCGGGTGGGTCAATACCACTGTACGTGTATGGGTGGGTGGGTGGGTCTATACCACTGTAGGTGTATGGGTGAGCGGGTGGGTTAATACCACTGTACGTGTTTGGGTGAGCGGGTGGGTCAATACCAATGTTTTTGTATGATTGGGTGGGTGGATCAATACAACTGTACGTGTATGGGTGAGCGGGTTGGTCAATACCACTGTACGTGTATGGGTGAGCGGGTGGGTCAGTACCACTGTACGTGTATGGGTGAGCGGGTGGGTCAATACAAATGTTTTTGTATGATTGGGCGGGTGGGTCAGTACCACTGTACGTGCATGGGTGAGCGGGTGGGTCAATTCCAATGTTTTTGTATGATTGGGCGGGTGGGACAGTACCACTGTACGTGCATGGGTGAGCGGGTGGGTCAATACCAATGTTTTTGTATGATTGGGTGGGTGGGTCAATACCACTGTACATGTATGGGTGAGCGGGTGGTTCAATACCAATATTTTTGTATGATTGGGCGGGTGGGTCAGTACCACTGTACGTGCATGGGTGAGCGGGTGGGTCAATACCAATGTTTTTGTATGATTGGGCGGGTGGGTCAATACCACTGTACGTGTATGGGTGAGCGGGTGGTTCAATACCAATGTTTTTGTATGATTGGGCGGGTGGGTCAGTACCACTGTACGTGCATGGGTGAGCGAGTGGGTCAATTCCAATGTTTTTGTATGATTGGGTGGGTGGGTCAGTACCACTGTACGTGCATGGGTGAGCGGGTGGGTCAATTCCAATCTTTTTGTATGATTGGGCGGGTGGGTCAATACCACTGTACGTGTATGGGTGAGCGGGTGGGTCAGTACCACTGTACGTGTATGGGTGAGCGGGTGGGTCAATACCAATGTTTTTGTATGATTGGGCGGGTGGGTCAATACCACTGTACGTGTATGGATGAGCGGGTGGGTCAATACCAATGTTTTTGTATGATTGGGTGGGTGGATCAATACCACTGTACGTGTATGGATGAGTGGGTGGGTCAATACCAATGTTTTTGTATGATTGGGCGGGTGGATCAATACCACTGTACGTGTATGGATGAGCGGGTGGGTCAATGCCAATGTTTTTGTATGATTGGGCGGGTGGGTCAATACCACTGTACGTGTATGGATAAGCGGGTGGGTCAATACCAATGTTTTTGTATGATTGGGCGAGTGGGTCAATACCACTGTACGTGTATGGATAAGCGGGTGGGTCAATACCAATGTTTTTGTATGATTGGGCGGGTGGGTCAATGCCACTGTACGTGTATGGATAAGCGGGTGGGTCAATACCAATGTTTTTGTATGATTGGGCGGGTGGGTCAATACCAATGTACGTGTATGGATAAGCGGGTGGGTCAATACCAATGTTTTTGTATGATTGGGCGGGTGGATCAATACCACTGTACGTGTATGGGTGAGCTGGTGGGTTATTACCACTGTACCAATACAAATGTTTTTGTATTGGTGGGTGGGTGAGTCTATATCACTCTACGTGTATGGGTAGGCGGGTGGTTCACCCAAAAGCAAACTCTCAATTTTAGAAAACCACGTTTACGATCCTCAAACTTTCGTGAATTTCTCAGGTTTTTGTATTCCTACCAACACGTAATATACTAATTAATTAAGTAAAGTAATAAATTCCCGTTTTGTCAAATATGATGTTTGAAGGTGATTGATATACTAACCGACACGTTTTTGGATATAGAAGGCCTACTATCTATGATATATAAAGTTCACAGAATTACATAAGCACTGAACTACTTATCCTGAAAGGTCTTTCTTATAATGTTTATATTTAAATCATCAGCATGCTACTCCGAAGAGATTAGTAAACACGTTAGTCAAGTTGATGAGTTTAGAACGGATGACATTTCCACCCCTCCCCCCCCCCCAACAGGATTTATGACGTAACTCGACCACCACTTCCGATACCGTACAGTGTCCTGCCACTCGGATTAGTGAGTGTCATCAATACCACCCTTATCGTCCACAGAAGGTGGTTCTCTTTAAATTTTTTGTTTTTAATTCTACGAGAAGACTTTTCACTTTTCAACTAATACTTACTCGTAACTTAGCAGTGTAAAGTCCCATTTAATATATTGATAATTATCCTTTATACAAATAATTAAAACTTGGCTCTCAGCAAAGTATACATGTATTTATATATCTCTTTATATTTTTTATGATAAATTAAGATGTATATATATACAGGGTTGAGCAACAGTCTGGAATATATTTATTATTTTTAAAACTAATCACGAAATTTAATAAAACTTTGTAGGTATGCACATTTCCATATAACAAACATTTAGACATATTTTAACCTTTATTTTTATGGCCAAGGATTTAAATATTGTTGTCTTATTTTTGTTTTTTTTGTTTAATAACATAGTTATTGTTATAACGCAGTCTTTCGTTATGATTGTTAATAATCAATAACACACATAACAACAGGGACCTCAAACTGTTAAATAAATAGCCGAAAACTAAGAAGAATTAGTAACATGGTATTAAATTCTTTGAGTGGATGTATTTTTTGACTGGATCATCCTTTTGACCTCAGGTTTTCACTTGAAAAATAAAGACCTTTAAAAAAATATATAACTCGAGGTAGGGTTACATTTAAAATTCTAAGACTTTCTTAATGGGCCCTCCTCCCTTTTCTATGCGATAAACAAGTGAAATATGTCTAATTGTTTGATATAGGGAAATAAACATAATTACAAATTGTAATTACATTTCTTTCAATAGTTTTAAAATTAATTAATATATTCCAGATTGTTTTACAAGCCTGTGTATATACATATCATCGTCATAACTCCTCTTTGTAAATACAATCGTATAGAAAATGGTATCAGCTCTAAGGTGAGTTTTCATAAAGTTACGTAGGACACGTCTACCTAGTTTTTCTGGAAACTTTAAGACAATTCGTCCTCTGTCTGGAATCAATTCAGCATAAATTCCGTGCCAATTTGGAAATGTAGAAAACACTTTTTTACCTCCCTTCCAGTTTAGCATAATTGAATAGTTTGTTCACATTTTAAATTTAACAGGTTACAAATCTATATTTTATTTCTCGTGCTTTTATTAGAGTAATTAGTGATAGGAAATGGTACCAAAAAGTAACTACCGCGATCGGATGGAAAAGGGCTATTGGATATTTTCTATTAAACCATGAAAAAATGCTCTGTTCAAGCTATTATTGAGCAATTGTTATTCTAAAAAGAGAGTAAAGAACGCAGTTTTAGCGGTTCAGCAGATTGCATTACATGACGCCGGTAGACGCTGACTTATGATAAGGCCCATACAAGAGTATCATAAGTCAGGGTTGTTAATATCATATAGCTAAGTAGTATCATATAGAGTATCATATAGAGTATCATATAGAGTATCATATAGCTAAGGTTGTTAATAGCTGTTTTTAAAATATGTTTAAACATGTGAAGAAGAAGTTGTGGACTAAGGAATAACACTGATTTTGATGTTTAGAAATGTGTAACTAGGCCTATTATGTTTTTTTATTTCATCTGGATCATCTAAAAGTTCCCCACAAAATATGTGTTTTTTCCGTGGTAAAATGAATTTTAAAATATCAAATTTATTTAAACAGGTGTTTATAACGATATATTGCCGTTACCGAACAAAAGTGTGTTGATATTACTGTTTCTTAATTTGGTATTTTTGCAATTTTTGTGTATCTGAGGTACATGTACAGTTATTATTTCTGGGCCCATGCTAAACCAGTCAGTGAGGACAGCATGAATCCGGCCTCCTCATAATTAAGGCCTCTTAAATTAAGATACGTATGCCCTGAAGTGTAGGAAACGGACATTTGTGACTGATAATCTGATGAACAATTTTGCCCACGTACACGTATTCAATTGAATATACGTTAATCGTTATATATTTAAAACGTAAAATTATTCTCACGGTGTAGTAGTTAATTCTTCTTCTATCCTAAACGAGGGTTTGTATTCAGACAAGTATATCCTCTGTCCTCCAACTGGTAGCTTGTCATATGTTTAACAACGTTGTATCTGGTTTGTCAACAGATAGAGATTCTTGAGAACTACAGTGATCCACGGGACTCCAAGGCCTACCTGGAGCCTGGAGAGGAGGCTTCTGGAAAGGTCTACAGCAGTCCTGACAAAGACTACAGTCACCCGTACACTGGTGAGTCACCCAAAATACATATTGTGTATATATCTGTACAATTAACTCGTAAGGGAACTGGAGTGGTCGGCCATTTTGAAGCTATTCTCCAGGGCCAGTTGTAATAAGCAGATAATTCTAATATTTGTTCCATAAAATTAAATTCTGTTTCATATATCATTTCTTAAATATTTATCTCAAAGACCAGTAAAATGGCTAAGCCGATCATTTTAGTATTGTTCGATAAAATTCAATTTCACATGAATTTTTTAAATATTTTAACCGAGAATGTTGATAGCTTAGTGGGTGTTCATTCTTTCTTTTACCGTTTAAAATACGCAAACTTAAATCATTCTAATTTCAAAAAATTATCGACAATATTGAACAAGAGAATTGGTAAAAAATACAATCATCATCAAGAAATTAATTATTCTTAAATATGCCAAAATTTAAATGTTAAATTTTCCTGATCAACCAACGTTTCAAAGGATTACCAGTGGAGTTGTGTTTTTGCTTGATTTGAGAGAATTTAACTTTAGTTTTATGGAGAATAGATTCTTGCTGGCTGGAAACCTGGCCAAAGGTCACCAGGATATCTGATGACGTCAGCATATCCTTAACTGAGTGATGTCGCCAAAAGAATAAGTATAAAAGGAGATAGGATGGAGTAGGAAGAAGAGTCTAGTACAGACACGTATCTGCTCTTTTAACGCCAATTTCTTTTAAAATTGGCTAGCAAGTAATAGTTAAGTAGTTCTTAGATATTTGGAGCGTGAACAATTCACGGAAGAACAGCTCCTTCAAGACGCTCGTCGGAAGTCCGTTTTGGCAAGAAATGCTGCGTTATTTGTTTTTGAACTGCCTTCAAATGTCATAAAAATCCAATAAAATTTGCATTTCTAGACATTTTCAGTAATAAAAACTTCACGATAAGGTAGGTAATATTTTCCAAGAAATTTAATGCGTTATCTAAATTGACGTTATCTCATTATAGTACAGAATAGTCGTTAAAAATACCCATAGTGAGTGATTTAACTAATTTACTTGGAAGTTATTATAATCTCTTACTTGATTAAATATCCATTCCGAGTGATTAAATAGTAAGTATAAAAATGTTCTGCTGTTCTTATAAGTACATTACGTCTGTTCTTTTGGAAAAATTGAAATTTTAACGGGTGGATGAATATTTTATACTGCAATTTCATCTTTTTAAATTAACAACAACAGCCAAAATCACAACAATTGAGGTGTGAAAAATATTCAATAGTATGCCTATTTAATATGAACATTATTATTTAATTTTGCTATTTTTTCATTTCTTTGATAGTAATTATTTGTGAGAATATATACCGTGTATAAGCAAAGTGAAAGCTTCCCACTAAAAAGCTTTACATCTCACTCATGCAGTAGGGACTCCCTCCCTGAGACGATTTGTCTGCTTTTGAAAACATGCAGGACTCATGCACATTGACGCAAGTGTATTTATTGTAGTACAGTTTGTCTGAATTCGTATTTTTAATGTGTTGTTTATATCCTTATATATAATACGTGAAGCCGTTTTTTGTCAACGCAACTCCTCCCTTATTTCTTCACCGATTTAAACGGCTGAGGTGTCAAAAAAATTGCCTCTGTTCGTAGTTGTGTAATAAGATCTAAATTCTTAAACATTTTAACCCTGAAGGGTATGGGAAGCCCTCAAAGTACGTTTTTTGGCCATTAGAATAACATGGCGTGAAATTTAAATGAATAGAAAAGAAACAGCTGTTCAAAAGTAAATAGTGATTTCCAAACAATGTTAACAACTGTTGGAATGTAAACAATGATGTTTATAATATTGAGGAGGCTATATCTTTCATAACCAGAGAAGGTTCTAAGCATAGTTTTTTTTTTTCACATTCGATAGTAGGCTCCTCCACTCTACTGGATTTGAAGGTTTCAATGGTAATATAATACAGTTACTTTATTTCATTAATTAATCTTCGGCTGTTGAAAAAAATAAATGAAATCAATACCTTCAAAACAGGTTAAGTAACATCATTGGTTGTTTATACTAATAAATTGGTAGCAACGCAAGCAATGTGAGTGATATACTGTAAATAAACTTAATATTATGATTTTACGTTTTACATACAGTTGTTAAAAGTCACTCGCCAAGGCCGAAGGCCGAGGGTAGCGAGCGTAGCGAGTGATGGGGTTGGCATGCGAAGCGTACAGGGGTGCCCCCTAGTTACTAACTAATTGTCTTGGAACAGTGAAAGCTGTTAAATGTGATTTTGATACATGTAAGTAGTGCAGAAGTTGTATCAACCATATTGCAGGCGCTATAGTGTAGTACAATATTACTTTAGCTTTGAACATAGACAACATTTATACCCAATACCACTCAGTGTGCTTTTGTTAGCGGAAGGTGAGGGTTATTACCGTCCAGATGTGTATAGAATTTAATCTAAATGGGAATGGAAATTGTGTAAGGTACTTTTAAAGTTAAAGATATTAAACAAAGAAATGCCACACCCATTAGTGCACTAAATGTGTGTCCACTGTGTCCAGTAGGTGTGTTGAGTAGTTATAGACCCAGTTTGCCAAGACATGGCGAGAAGTCGATCCATTCCTTTATTCCCTTAAAATCATCAAGGATAGACGAAGTAATCCTTGCTCTACATGTACGGTATACAATGGTTTTTATCCACTCACAAACCCATATAAATACTGCTGTAATGGCCCACTCATTTAAGCATACAAGTACAGTGGTGGTGCGACTAAAGATTTACAATATTCACAGGCAATTTGTCGTTCGCAGCGGTCATAAGAAAGCGACTCTGACAATTTGTTCTCTAGAATGTACATATGTGCAGAAGTAAATATATATACTTCTAATAAGAAGAAACCATGTTTCTAGGGTTTTTGGAGGATTCTAAGAAACGTATAAGGTGAGTGCTATTGCCGATAACATCAAATATGATGGTACCAACAAGTTAGCTGTGACCTTTGAGTGTTCAGCTAGTAAAGTATGGGAATAGTCCAAATGTTTACTTGTGGCCCTCCACCCTCACAACCCTAAAGTCCTGTCTTTGTATACTTAGACGTTACACAGGTGTGAACAATAGGCAGTCGACTGTCGACTTCCCTCAGGGTGTAGAGCAAGAGGCTCATTTGTGTTGTTTGAGTGGCCACATAGTTACTTGAGTCCCTCCATCCTCACAACCCTACAGGCCTGTCTTTGTAAACTTAGACGTTACACAGGTGTGAACAATAGGTAGTCGACTGTCGACTCCCCTCAGGGTCTGGAGTAAGAGGCTTGTTTGTGTTGTTTGAGTGGCCACATGGTTACTTGAGTCCCTCCATCCTCACAACCCTAAAGGCCTGTCTTTGTATACTTAGACGTTACACAGGTGTGGACACAAGGTAGTCGACTGTCGACTCCCCTTAGGATCTGGAGTAAGAGGCTCATTTGTGTTGAGTGAGAGACTACATGGTTACTTGAGTCCCTCCATCCTCACAACCCTAAAGGCCTGTCTTTGTATATTTAGATGTTACACAGGTGTGAACACAAGGTAGTCGACTGTCGACTCCCCTCACGATCTGGAGTAAGAGGCTCATTTGTGTTGAGTGAGAGCCTACATGGTTACTTGAGTCTCTCCATCTTCACATCCCAAAGGCCTGTCTTTGTATACTTAGACGTTACACAGGTGTGGACACAAGGTAGTCGACTGTCGACTCCCCTCAGGATCTGGAGTAAGAGGCTTATTTGTGTTGAGTGAGAGCCTACATAACCATGGGTCCCTCTGTCTTCACATCCCAAAGGCCTGTCTTTGTATTCTGAGACGTTACACAGGTGTGAACATAAGGTAGTCGACTGTCGACTCCTCTCAGGGCCTGGAGTAAGAGGCTCATTTGTGTTGAGTGAGAGCCTACATGGTTACTTGAGTCCCTCCATCTTCACATCCCAAAGGCCTGTCTTTGTATACTTAGACGTTACACAGGTGTGAACACAAGGTAGTCGACTGTCGACTCCCCTCAGGATCTGGAGTAAGAGGCTCATTTGTGTTGAGTGAGAGCCTACATGGTTACTTGAGTCCCTCCATCTTCACATCCCAAAGGCCTGTCCTTGTAGTTTCATATATTGTGTTAATATACCAGCTGTAAGAACTAAGATTAGTTGTAGCCATGTTATATAAATTATAGGTAATGAATATTTATGTTTTCCGTTGTTATAAAAATATTTAAAAAATATTTTTGTAATAAGACTGTCCATATATAACTGTTTACCTACTTCGGTTTTTTAGTATAGACCAAAACTACCATGGATATCCTATTAATTGATAAAATCATACAAGATCGTTCCATAGGAAGACTAAGGACTAAGGATGTTTTGAATTTATATAACCATGGTCCAGATGAAATTTCTTCAACGAGGTTTGTTATCAGGACACTTCCTTCCACAAGCTCGGCTCTATGGGACAAATACAGTTAGTCGTTTATATTATTATAAAAAAATTTCATCTTATATTTTATCATTGGAGTATAGTGTTAAAGAACAATAACATGTCAAGTAATACTATTTGTGACATTCTGTATACACGGTAACTGCTATATAACGTAAACTAAAAACCCTAATTCAATTTTTGATATGCTAATTACTTATTCTAATTGAACAAGTATATTGATAGAAAGCAAATATATCGACTTCTCTCAACCTTCTTACCTTTTTCTCTTTCAAAATATGCAAATTATAATATATTTTAATATTCACCTCCATTGTAAAAATCATTATATGCTATTTGTTGTTATTTATTTATTTTTTTATCATTACGAAATAAATATAAATCATTCAAAACTATTGATTATCTAACATTTCTATAAAAACAAATACAAGTTTCTCATTTATGTTTACATTTTTTCTTTTAAAATATTTTTAGCTGTCTAATTCAATTAGCACTGAGTTTCTTAAAGTAATGTATAAATAGCCTACACTCTATGATTTATATATTTTAAACAGTTAATGTGTGTTTACAATGGCTGCTTCTAGTAATTATAAACTGCGCCAGAATAGTATAAGATATGGCAGAACTTAAAAAGTCGTAAAAATATATTGAAATAGGTTGTTTTAGAATGATTTTATCTAATTTTTTCAATCGGATGTTAATTAACTAATTTCTATGTATTCGAATGCCAACTACTCGTAACACAGTTAATTATTGGTATTAATAATATTTGCATCACTGGTCGGATTACTAAGTTTAGAGGCGGAAACATTTCGATGTACCGTACAAATGTGTTTTTGGTAAATGAATCGTCTCGAGTTGTGGTAGAGGAAACAGAATTGTGTCCGATGTCACAGTATAATTTATGTCTTTCTTACCTCTAAATCATCACAAAACATTAACGCCAGTTGCAATATCTTTCTTGGTTGCCACGATAACAACAAAAGTACGATTGTTTATCATCTCTTATTATTTCTTTACGACCAGAGATGGAAAATATTCCACTCTAACGTTCACAACATAATTAGATATGCAGTAAAAAGCAAATATTAGGGTTGGAAAATCAGTATGTTGGCAACTAAAGCAGTTTCTTTGTATATAAATTAAATTTGTGGTAGGCGGGTATTTAGCATCTTACTTTATAAATAAATAGTTTTCAAGGGATGGATATATTTTATTTCCTGCAGGTATAATTTATTAGCAATTTATATATTTTAACTTGCGTATTCACTTACTCTTAAAGGATTCGACAACTGGTATTTTTCAGAAAGGCTGAAACTTTGAAGCATTAATTTAAGTGTACATCTACACTTAATTCTCTTATTTTCTAGTTGTACAAAACTGTTATACCAATCACCCTAGCAAGACATCTGTGCATATTCTATCTTTGACCCCGTCGTCATTTGACTCCATCGTCCTTCACCCTCACTGCCCCTGATGGTCTTCTGCACACTGCCGCCACTCCTGGGAGAGAGACAGTGCTATTTCCTCCGCCTCGCTGATGCTCAACGCCAAGCACTCCGAGAGCCGGTCAAGAGCCTCTGCCCCTGCGGCCTCCGCCCGGTCCTGCACTACTCGCCCCCGACCGGGCAGTAGGGTAGACACTTCCAATCCCTCCTTCACCAAGCGAGTCAAGCACTCAGTGTCCACCTGAACAGGGAGAGTTAGTTAGAAAACTCTTATTTCAATAACTAAATTAATTGGTTGAAATAAATATTCTTTGTAAAACAAAGGACTCATGCATGATCCCTTTCAGGTATTCTCAAGGCATCTGCAGGAATTACTTAAAAACACACTTGATAAAAAGTTCAATACTGAGACCCATCCCCCCCACCAAAGCTGGAAAGCGTGCCAACTGGGGGATGGCTCAAAACAAGTCAAGCGATGGGATCACGGGTGGCAGTTGGAGGGTCAAAATAAAACTCGGCAGCTGAGCAAAACTAAATTTTATTATTGCAAGCAAACAAAAGTTAATCCGTCAAAAACGGCAGAAGGCCACAATATCAATTTCACTTGAATAAATAACAAGAAACACTAAAGTAACAAGAAAATAATACAAAAGCTACAAAAACAACAAACTCCACAAATACCAAAATTAACAATTAGCAACTACATGGCCTATCTGCAGCCTAGCCTGAGACACCCAAAA
This sequence comes from Stictocephala bisonia, assembly GCA_035578905.1. Taxonomy (NCBI): domain Eukaryota; kingdom Metazoa; phylum Arthropoda; class Insecta; order Hemiptera; family Membracidae; genus Stictocephala; species Stictocephala bisonia. Next base: position 518,563 of record JAQJVL010000074.1, on the reverse strand, counting down.
TGTAAGAAAAATTTAATGCCCAAATAAAAGTGACAATATAGAACTTTTGGATCACAACAATTAAACCGGCAATTTAGCCCACATCCCATGATTCCACCGGGGCCAGGGAGTAAGCCGGAATCCCTGGGCAGCTCCGAATTAGAAATTAAGCAAAAGTACAATAATCCCCTTTTGGTGAACGTATAAAAATTAAACAATTTTTAAAAAAATATATAACCTGGTACCGTTCTAGTAAAAAAAAGTCACTTCAAGACATCCAGAATACACTACACGAATAAATAAATAACTCCAATTAACACACTAGGCCTAAACATAACAATAAATAATAACATAATTTAACAATAGGGACCTAACAAATATAAACTCTAAAATATATATAACAACAAATAACTTAATTAAACCAAATAACAATAAATATTAACACAAAAGTTCTTTTTGGATTTTACGTTTTTTTTTCCATAACAACACATATAGGTCCCCATGGCTGTGTGGCCTACATCACTGTTCATTAAGTTTTAGGCCTAGGCCAAATTAAATAGTTCCACAAAAATTTTTTTCTTCTTTTGTTTTATCTTTCACTTCTTTTTTTTTTTTTTTTTTTTTTTTGTTTATTTTATATATATATATATATATATATATATCTATATATCTATATATATATATATATATATATATATATATATATATATATATATATATATATATATATATATATATATATATATATATATATAAACAGCAAAACCCCCAGCTCAGCCGCCGGGAAAAACAACATTGGAACGCACTGATCTGAGGACAGAAGACTTCTACCCCAAAGATGTAGAGAGGGTAGCGGGCGACTCTATGCTCCAACATGGTCCTCAGGCCAGGCTAGCAGTGGGGAAGATCGAAATTCCACCGGACGGCAGGCTGAGGGCTGAAAGTCCCCCTCAAGGACCCTGGACTGCAAGGCAACACCACAGCACATTAAAAACAGTCCAGCCACAACAACAAAAATACTACTCATAACAACTAATAACATGAAATGGCAAAACAACACAAGAACAGACAAAATTATACATGATTGGAGCACACTAGAAAAATAAAAGATCCATTTTTAGGCTATGAAACATTATGTTGGAAAACAGATTTAAGACAAACTACAACTTAACAAATTACCAAAAAATTAATTACGTATAGGGAACTAAAAATGGTAAACGGAAAACTAGGCTATGGATACAGGAGCAATATGTTATAACATGAAAATCGAACTAAACAGATAGGCTAGGTTATTGTCAATTAACAAAAAGATGGTAAATCGGTAACTCCAACTGAAAAAGGCTCAACAAAACATTATACAGAACTACTATTAAATATAAAACCAGATATGAAAAGCAATTAATGTTAAAAAGGTAACATTGAGCACATGGCTCGAACCTAGGTTAACCAATATCTAGACAATACAAATTTAACAAAACCCTGAAAATGACAATTAAACCAGAATATTATTTAGACAAAGTATTTTCACCAAAAGGGTGATTAGATATTAGAAATTACAAATGAACACTTACGTTTTAGAGTCTCTAGCTGATCATGGTAATCTCAGCAGGCAGAGCCAAAGACAAAATGACGGCCAACCTGACAGACAAAGGCTGGAACACGGAACGACCGAGTCCGAGCCAACGGCCACCAAAGTAAAGCGAATCGCCGGGCGCGAGCAGTCTCAGGCAGCCCGGCAGACAACGACGAAAAAAACGAAATGTACCGGTCAAATACCCGGTACAATACACTCATGACATCATCTAACCAGAATCCTACACCACCTGCACCTACAAAAATTAAACATCCCATGAGTCTACGTCCCCGTACCTGTCACCGCATTTTTGGCTATCTTGGAGCGTACGTCCCTGACCTCGTCAGTTTGTGTATGATTGTTGTGAAGTGTAGTGTGTATGTTTGTCTTGTTCCCGTGTTTTATCACCTTGGATGGAACTTCGTAGACACTGCATTTGGATTGTATCATCCTCACTTCGTGCCTGGGATGTCTAGACGCCATCGTCACTGCGGGTCGTAAGACTTCATCATTTTTGTAATATTTGATTATTGTATTGTTTTATTCCTAATAATTGTTATCTTTTCAGGTTAAAATGTAATTGTAATAGTAGTCTCAGTCCTTCCGAGTCATATATATAATTTTTTGTGCATGTTGAATGTTATTTTAAATTAATAGTGTTTTTCAGGTACCATATATTTATGATTAGTTAATGTAATCTTATTTCAGTCTGATTTGATTATTAATTTTATTGTGTTTTGACAATTTTCGTTGATATCGTGACCTTGACAGCGCCTAATTGGCTATATTAATTTAACCCTGTTTATTAAAAAAATATTAACAGGGTTAAATTAATATAGCCAATTAGGCGCTGTCAAGGTCACGATATCAACGAAAATTGTCAAAACACAATAAAATTAATAATCAAATCAGACTGAAATAAGATTACATTAACTAACCATAAATATATGGTACCTGAAAAACACTATTAATTTAAAATAACATTCAACATGCACAAAAAATTATATATATGACTCGGAAGGACTGAGACTACTATTACAATTACATTACTACTAAATATTAAAAAAATATTTTTAGTAGAAGTTCATTTTGTTGTACTCCATTCTAGGATCTAGGTTAAAATGTAGATAATTATTAAAGTAGATAAGTTTATTAGTTTAAGAACGTAGTTTTATAACATGTTTGTGTAGATGTAATTTAGTTTTTAGCACTTGAAAAAGATTTGGGTTTTACCAAATCGAAACGTCGTGATTGTTACTTTTCACGTAATGATGGCAATGTCCAACTACCTTTGTCTCCCTCATGCAGGAATTAGTTACAAACATTTAAATTCGTAACACTGGAATCCCTACTGAGATACGTTTCACTTGTTAACACACTTATTAATTTGGCTTAAACCAATTAATTATCGATTATATATATATTTTTTTTTTATTTGTATTGTTAAACTTAAATGTAGGTTGAAATATTAATTTAATTCTATATCATATATTGAAGCATGCAGAGATTATAAACTCACTAAGGTCACTAGATTATAACTATACCGATTAAGGTTTGGAAATATTTTATACTCTTTTTATTCTTTATCTCAAAATTCAATGTGTTTATCCGATTCACATTTTTTAAGATAAATTTCATGTTAATACATATCTAATTCCGCTGACTGCCCCACCTTCCTCAACTACTCCATTTATTTTCCATTATTAATCAAAGCATCAACCGTCTTCTCTAGTGAATAAGTTCATCGCAGTAGAACCTCCGACGAACTAACTGTCAGATTAAGAGGAACTACTTGGAATTTAGAACAACTGTGCTTGCAACTCCGTCGACTTATATCAGACTGGTTGTCGTTTGTCCTTCCGAACCAAACCAGTTCATAAACTGAACAGGGGTGGCAGTTTACTCTCCTTCCCTGCTTGGCCATCAGGCAGTGCATTTATCAGTACGCCCGCGTTCTGTAGTTGAACATTTCTTCACTAACAGACCTGCCACGGCTACGTTTTTTAGTAATTTTAAGTATTTTAAATGTTAACATAATTTATATGATAAGCGTGACTAAGGCAGTTTGAGTTAGATTTTTTTTCAATTGGTTTTGATTTATTTAAACAAATATATTAAATTAGAACAATAAGTATTGGTATTTCAAAAATAGATCAGATGTGAAACATTTAAAATCAGTTGTTATCTTTTGAAGCTCTAGACAATTATTTTGTTTTTTATAAAAGGTAACGTTTAAAATTTTACGTTCATAAATAAAGCTGTAATCTTTATTCCTATTTGAGTTTAACATTTGTCTCCTGGAGAATCAAATCCAATATGCAGGCAAGAATGTATCAATTCTGTCGTACGATATTAGTAGTTTCATTGGAAGTCTTGTAACAGTTGCAGCAATACTTTCCTTGTCTGATTGCGATAAGAGAAATGCGCCTGGCCACTCCGTCCAGTATTCAGTACGACTGCCACTTCAGAGCGCTCTGACTGCGGAGTTGTTGCGACGGCTGTTCCAAATAACATTCACCATTAGTTAGTAATGCATTTACTAACTAGAGTTTAACATACATATAGCTCTACAGAAATAGTTAAGGTTTGGGTACCGATAACGTAATTTGAATCATAATATAGTGACTCGTTAAAATGAAGTTGTTAATAATGAACGAAAAATACATTAAATATCAACTTATCAAACCAAATGTTATTTCACCTGAGGTTGGTACTTCTCGCAAAACCACATGGCTTGCTGGACATTCCAGATCTGAGCACGGGCGTCTATGAGGACATCTGTTAGACTGACCTCGAAGGACGCGGCAAGGTTGCTGATGCCATGGGTACACTGGTACATTGCCTCTGTCACTAAGGGGTTGAACACTTGTCAGTGAAAATAATAGGAGACATAATAATAAAGGAAGTAACTACGACTGGATGACAGTTAATTAAAAGGTGACCTACTACTTTACGTGGAATCCGAATGACGTAATTTTTGTCTAACTTTTAGCTTACTGATAAGCCTGATACTTAAGTTCTCTGCTCTTAAAAACATTCGACAACTGGCTCCCCACCTCCCCTGTCATGGACACCTCAGACTTCTTTAGTGCCCACGTTGATAACGATCTTATGCATACACTCTATCAGTATTAAGAGGACAGAGATTACAAACTTTAATGCCAACCATCTCCAGAGCACGTTCCCCTAAGCATCTGGGTTACAGAACTTTGCCAAAGTGCCATCAGTACAGTAAGACGATAACCAGGTTAGAAAGGGGTGACATTAGAATTGTTGTTTATTTTTTTTAACATTTGAATTTTCAACTACAAAATAAAATACAATATAACCTGTAAATATAATATATTTTATTTTATACATAATTTGTAAACAGATAAATTCTTTTCTTGTTTTATTTGTGGCACAGTTAAAAAAACAACCCATATTTATTATTGATAAAATATGAAGAATGAGAAAACCTCGTTATTTTACTTGTTAATCCAGTTAAGAAGTGAAAATATTTATTCAACTCATCCCTACCATTTTACTCATAAAAAATGTTATTGTATAAAAACTGATACGACACAAAAGGTAAAAGAGAATACTCATCATTGATCGGTGTGGAGAGAATGGAGAACGTTTGGTCCATTGTACATCAATCTAATATCTCTCAGCCTTTTATTGAGTTGGATCTGCTGAGGCAGTCGAACTGTCAAGTGCTGCAGCAAACTCTATCTCTTCTTCAGATCTTTCATGGAGTCACGGTATATTACATAATTGTATGATCATATTATAATCTACGTTCATCTGAGTGTTATACTTAAAACCCACTTATTTATAATAATAGATGTTGATTAAACTCTAAGATGAACCTACGGTCAATTAATAGGCCTTTATTGAACTATCGCTATTTAGTTTATTACAATAATAAGTTAAATAACAGCATTTAGTGAAGCCGAACAAAAATCCACAAATCTGAATCTGTCACATAGTTATTTGTATGTAAAACCGAACAAACATCCACAAAACTGAATCTGTCACATAGTTATTTGTATGTAAAACCGAACAAACATCCACAAAACTGAATCTGTCACATAGTTATTTGTATGTAAAACCGAACAAACATCCACAAAACTGAATCTGTCACATAGTTATTTGTATGTAAAACCGAACAAACATCCACAAAACTGAATCTGTCACATAGTTATTTGTATGTAAAACCGAACAAACATCCACAAAACTGAATCTGTCACATAGTTATTTGTATGTAAAACCGAACAAACATGCACAAAACTGAATCTGTCACATAGTTATTTGTATGCTTCTATAAAAGTTTTAAAGTTAACTTTTTTACTATTAGCATCAGTTTTATGCTAATCAAAAACCATGCTAAGTATAATGTCTCTTGACTTATATAATGTACAGCTGTATTTGTAAATTTAGTACTATTAAAAGCAACTAAAATGGTATAATTCTTTTTTTTTTTTTTTTTTTTTTTTTTTTTTTTTTTTTTTTTTTTATAAATCAAACACATGCAGCGAGGATTGTAAGAATGTTGCAATAATTCTCTCTGTGCGATGATCTCTCAGAACGATTATTTTAACTAAATATTTTAATTTAAAAAATTGAAACAAGTATTTTGAAAAGATATTTAACGTACTAAGCAACAATTCAGTCCTTTAGAAATCCTTGAAACATTGGACAAGGACCCTTATATTAAGAAAATATGAGCCTTAATTTACTATTAATTATCACTGATTCATTATAACTAATAAATTGCACATTTTTACAGAGATAAATGTTTTTATTTTTCTGACAAAAATGAGTAAAACCTAAACATTATAAATGTTTATTAAATTTGTAAATGTCAAAAAAGCATGGTCAATTGTAAAAATGTGCTTCTCCACAGATTTTTAGTTAAATAGGGAAAACGTGGTGTTTTCCCATATTTGTAACAAATGAATTTCTTCTTTCTATTACATTAAATATGTACTCTACCTACCATTTCTTATCTCCTCGTCCCTCCTCTGTAACGTCCTCAAGTCTGCACACCCAGGGGCCAGGGGCTTCAGCACACGGACGTCCTGTTGTAAACTGTCCCTCAGAGCCTCCAGTCGGGCCTCCGCCTCGTAGGTCAGCCTGTAGGCCTGGTTGGTGACGGACTCAGCTAGTCGTGCCAGTCCCAAGGAGATCTGCAGCACTTCCTTCTCCACGGACAGCAGGCTGGCGTGGATCCTCCACTGGGCGACCACCACCAGTGACGAGGCCACGGGACGGGGGCGCGACACGTACGGCCCACCCTGGGAACAGGGCAGTGTGTACAAATAAATACGACCAAGGCTTACTCGCAGTACTAGGGGTTCGAGAGACCGAGAATGTATGAGATCTGTATCATTTAAGTGGTATCGACGGGTCCTGGGATATTCTTGTGGTTACAATCAAAACCGGTAGTTCAGTAAACAGGAATGTTCGTTACGGACTGTTTAGTTACATAACTAGGATGTTAGAAGAACCCTATTAAACAATACTTTAATGTACGCATAGTTTGTATCTACAGTGATGAATAAATCACTGTAGATACAAACTATCAGTATCCATGACTAAATATAATGGCAAGGTATTTAAAGTCCGTAAATTAAAATAGAGGTTCAGGCAGTAAAAATAATCTTATGACCGAACATAAAGGTCTCTAGACTCTGTACCCTCTACCCCCATCTTTTAGGTAGAGTACCCCCATCTCTATTACCGTATTGAAATAGGGTAAAGTTTTGAAAATGTATGTGTATCTACAAGTTATACGGACAATTTTATACGCAAAAATGTATTTTGTAATTTTATCAATGTACTTTGTAAAAAATAAACTAAATAAAGTGTACGACTTGTGACCTAGAGATAATACCAAAGACTGTAGACTACTCATATGTCGATGGACAGTTTCTGAGGTTCAAGCAGAGTTGTTTTAACGTCCTCAATTTATCGCGCACTGTCGGGCAGAACAAAAAATAACTAGTTTTTTTTCTAAACATTCGTGTAAGAATGAACAATAACTAATTTATTTCCTAAACATATGTCAAAGATGGACATTGTTTTCCACAAAATACAGAGGTTTTGTGCATTTAAAATCCTCGTACAGTGTTTGGTTTGGTTGTACCAACCACATTTCCTAAAACCAATTATGAAACTTATTATTTGAAAAACTTCTGACGTGGTTGGGTTCACAGTAGCAAAGGAACAAAATTCACTCTTAAATATTTTCCTAAACGAGGTGGCCATTACAAAAAAAGACCTGAATAGGCTGTCTACAAAGCAAAACCTGTGGATCAAAACGAAATCCACTTAAGGGTCAAAATCTGTTATATGCCCGCAAAGAGTTTTTTTTTTTCTCAACATGACTGTTATTGCTAACTTTGGAGATTTCTGGGTGCTTTATAATGACAAATACAACGTATTGAGATATAATTTTTAATAAACATTTGTTATATTGAAGAAGAAAGAAAATACACCTTAACAAAAATATAAAAGTGAAAATGTTACAAGTTATAAACAGGCCAATACTCTTCAATGTCTTCCAATATGGCATTAAATGAGCTTTTTTCTGAAGTAGTCGTTTACGCCACATAAATTCACTCAACATCAGCGAATGGTTTCCATAGCGCCGGCGAACGAGGACTTCACAACGTCCCTCATCGCGCTAGCAGCGCCGCCTCCACAGATAAGATAATTACGGTACCTACACAGGCCGGATTGGCACTAAATGATTGTTGGGTAACCCTCATACTGTCTTCTAACAAAATATCGTCATTTTAGAACACCCCAAGTTTATAGGAAAAAGTTTAGACTTTGCGGGCATATAGCCTATTTTGACCCCAGTAACGTATGGTCTAGAAGAACATTTCCTAAAATGTTAGCTACTTAACTTTTTTCTTCGTCTCAATAAAATATTTATGAAAACTGGCTTAGTTTTGAAAAATAATATTCTGACTGGAAATTGACCTTACTTGGTTAAAAAAGCTATTAGTCTAAAAATGTTTATTCGAACTTTAAATTTAATGAAATTTGCATGACCAAGAATTAAATTTAAAAAATCTCAAGACTCTATACTTCAAAATCAACTGAAAACAGCTGACTGTGTTGAATAAATGGTCATTGTTTTTTCATTGAATAAACATATGTATTTCCGCCTTCGTATAAAGTGTCAACGTGCCAAACGACGTAAAGATCGGCAGTGCGTTTGCCCTTAACTTTTATCAGAAAAATAAACAAAATAAAACGCGCGTACAGGCGAAATGTTGATTGTAACATTGATTTCACTTTAACCTCTCAATAAAAGGAAGTTTCGAACACAAATACAATATGTTCTAAGGTGTAGAGAGTTTATGTTATTTAATGAGGCTTAACTGTATGATTTAAATAATGAAGTAATTAACAAATAATGATGGTTTGTTTCATTCCATTCATTTCACAAATGAATTTCGTCAGTAATGAGTGTTATTCAGAACGCAATTACGTTAAGGGATGAATATTTCAAGTTGCTCTATAAAAATACCTCCTTCAAACGTGAACTCTCCGTTATTATTTAACGACTTTCAGATCCTGGTTATTGAGACCGACTCAGCTTGTGAGTCTACAATATCTGCCGCCATATTGAACTTAATTATCCGTCAGGTCAATGTCAAATTCATATTACGGCTTATAATTAATTAAAGTAAATAAATGTTACTCTTGACCTTTTATTGAAAGGAATATGATTTGTCTAAAGCACCACGAGATGAGATTTTAATTGTATCTCCCAATTTTTATTTTAAATATAAATTAATAATGTTTTGATTTAGTATTTTTTTAACTAACCAAATATATTTGGAAAATAAATAACCTCATGGTGCTATTGCCACACTTATTCTATAAAGTAATTTACAATGTGAAATACATACTTTAAAAATGTAAATCTGTAAATGAAGTAATGTTCAACTACAAATCGCGAGCGTCAGCCAGTGACGAGCGCGCTGTCTGGTGGCCAAGTATAGTACTGTCTAGAATTGAACGAAGAAGAGAGAGTAAACTGCCACCGCTGTTCAGCTCAGACAATGGCTGGTGGACGGACAGACAGATGACAACCGGTCCTCTGATATCCGTCTGAGTTACAAGTACTTTAGTTCCAAAAATCAACATTCCGAGAAAGACATTCACTAGAGAAGATGGTTAAGGTGAATATGAATAATAACATAAGTATTAGCACTGTCCGTGTATGGGTGGGCGGGTGGGTCATTAGCACTGTCCGTGTATGGGTGGGCGGGTGGGTCATTAGCACTGTCCGTGTATGGGTGGGCTGGTGGGTCATTAGCACTGTCCGTGTATGGGTGAGCGGGTGGGTCATTAGCACTGTCCGTATATGGGTGCTGTAAAATGTATTTTAAAATGTTATTGACTATATCAGTTCTCTGAAACAATATCATATTTCCTGTAACATAAACAATGTATAAAATGCCAACTAGCAGCATTTAAATATTCTCAGACTCAGGTGGATGACCTGAGTAGTCTGTTTACTAAGTGAGTTCAGCATGTGCTTGAGTAAGATACTTTACTAACAGCAGAATAGTTAGGGCAACTAAGGTGCCTGCAGATTAACGAGGACTCCGATTATTACATAAGTGTGGATGACCTGAGTAGTCTGGTTACTAAGTGAGTAAGATACTTTACTAACAGCAGAATAGTTAGGGCAACTAAGGTGCCTGCAGATTAACGAGGACTCCAATTATTAGTCTGACTTTCAGCTAACCGACAGGCCTGACCGTCGGTCATCTTCCCTAGACAACATCCGATCTCTGGTCACCCCAAACTTCTCTAGTAGTGTCAACCGTTGAGCGAACCTTACGTGGGTATTAAGAGGACCGAGACAAGAACCTATTACTTACACACAATCTCCACAACGTCTTGCCCCAAAGTGGGTTACAGCACTACGACGCGAGTGTCGATGTAATATAAATCACTAAATGTTATTATTTTCTGTCGCAGTGAAATTACGGTGAAGATTGATTTATATTTGCCAATAAATTGGATTCACAATAAATGTCGTATCTAAATCACAATTCTAGTTTTACTGTTTACCGAGATAAGTTTACAGAAATTGTATTAAGTCTGAAATACAACAACGCAAAGGAGCCAAAGTAATTTTGTATAAAGGTGATTTCTTACTTGAACGCATGCCAGAAGAGTAAATAGAATGAAGCACCTCTCCATGTAGCTCACAGCTCACTGACGACACGACAACTGTCGAGCCTGTCACTGATACGGTAACAAAGTACCACTCCAGATATCAGGGAAGTACCTACAGTTTTACATGACCATTTATTGATTGATTGTTGGCCGGTTTCAAAGCGAATAAACTTTCCTTTGATCTTTTTAACAATGTTATCTGTAAAGGATTTGTTACAGTCTTTCGTGTGTTTATAGGGATATACTTTAATATCTTGCTTGTCAGATACACGACAATATTCTCTCTGTGATAAAGTATCTTCGATAAAGTTTCCTTTACTATTGGACTACTTAAAAATAAAATATAACAGATATACAAATCAATCATCGCATCACTGCACAAATTACAAATATTTCAAACATACAATTAAGCTAAAATAATTTTAAAACATTATATATGTATATTTTTGTATTTATTTTTATATGAGAGACCGATCTTCCTTATTAACCTTACTCTGCCCATTCCTCATAGACTATTGATCTGTGTGAGGATCTTAATCAGACAGAGTAAGTGGGCGAACCAGTACAGTAGAAGGTGAATATTACTGATAAATCTTCCAGTCTAGGCCGGATTCGAACCAGCGCTATCTCTAACAAAGCCCTGACGCCTTAGACCTTTCGGCTACTGGCTTTTTATATTTTATTCATCAATATTACAATATTATTACAATGTAAATTATCTCTCCAAAATCAACTATACTATTAGGTGGTCGTTTTCCTCCGCGATAAACGCCAAAAAAATGGGTTTATATTTCAACGATTCGGTTCGTAATAATGATCGTATCGTAACACTTTAAGTGTTATTTGATAGGTGAAGACCTAGTCTAGTAGACCAAAAGTTGATTTTATAAAAAAACATTGGGCATTTTTATGCTTTTTTCTTGGTTAAATATGAGAAAATGTAAATGTTATTCTTGATGACTTCACATTTAAAAACTCATAATATCAACTTATGGTCAACTAGAATGGGCCTTTAATAATCATACAGCGTTCACTATAAATCATTATAATAATGAACATGAACCGTACTGTTGAAATAGAAAGCATGTTTTGGCCCGATGACGGTAAAATTGCATTGTTACTATTATAGGGGCTGTTGACTTTCCGACGGGGGTTTGGCAGTTTGGGAAGCGGCCACCTTGACTGGTATAGTGGCACAAATATTTAAACGTCCCAAATCGAAAGAAAAAAAATAGTCATAGCCTTACAGCATAAAAATAACAGTAAAAGTGTATGTATTAAGTCAAACAAGAAATGAAATAAGTTTCCTCGAAGAACGAACATATAATCAAATGAAATAATAATAATAAAATGCCTTTATTTATGATCGTTTCACAATAGTTTACAAAACCACTCGATTCAACACAAAATAAAATCAGTAAACCTAAATTTAAACTAATATTAACTTAACGCTAGCAACTCTAGCTATTTATAAACAGAGGCACAAATACTATTTATTGATTAATATCAATGATTGAATCAATTCTATTTGGCAGATTCTGGCAGCAGATTTTTGTACCTATACAAACCTCTCAGCCTTCCGTCTATGTTGTGTGATTGCATAGTGCATAGTGCATAGTATGATTGCAACCCCCATTCTGCAATCACACTATGTTGCAAAATGGGGGGTAAAAGTGAGCCTGAGTCAAGCATAACGCCCAAAGTGTTTACTTTGTCGCACACCATCAGTTTTTTGCCACACCTGTGTAGGATCGTGACTAGGATTATATATGGCACTTTGTGGGGCCATATGAAGGACAGTACATTTGTTGATATTAAGTTTAAGGCCGTTTTTATTTGACCATTGGCTGATGCTGCAGAGATCTGAGTTGATTTTATCAACAGCTTCTATTTTATTTATTTTTTATTTATTTTATTTAACAATTTATTTATTTATTTTATTTATTTATCTATTTTATTTATTTATTTAACAACAGCTTCTCTTATCATTCCTGGTTCATACGACAGTTGTAATTGAGAGTCATCAGCATACAAATGAACTGTATACTTCTGGATACATCTAGGGAAATCGAAGTCTATATATTGAAAAGAATGGGTCCAAAACAACTTCCTTGAGCGACTCCCCTTTTCTTGGCTAGTGGCAATGATGTGTCACTCCCAATTTTGGTGACCTGCATTCTTCCTTTTAGATATGAGCGTATCCAACTTGTAGAATTATCACCAAAGCCATAATTTTTTAGTTTCGCCACCAATAAATCATGACTAATAGAGTCAAAAGCTTGTGAATAATCTAGCATTACAGCGATGCTGTATCTTCCTTTGTCTTTTGCGTCAATCAAATCACTGAACATGTTTATCAAGGCAGTGCAAGTACTATGACTTCCTCGGAAACCCGACTGCAGTTCTGGCAAAACTTTCTATTCTTTCATATGTGTGACCAACTAACAAATCGCAAATTTTTCCAAAAGTTTAGACATGGCTGGAAGAATCGATATTGGTCTAAGGTGGTTAACAGTTGCAGGGGTCGCCACTTTTGGTAACAGAAGAACAACGCTCATTTTCCAATTACTAGGAAACTTTCCATTGTTAAAGAAGTGTTGATAAGATGCGTTACCGCACTAAGTGTGAACGGATTCGCTGCCTTTATCATATCTATGGAGATGTCATCATTTCCTGTCGCACCAGTTTTAATTTCATTCATGGCTTACTTAACTTCATCTTCAACCACACAGGTAAAACAAAAATCGATGCTGCTGTTACCAAATGATGATGACAAATATTGGTCAATTATGTCAACATTGACATCCAGTCCTGATTCCATGTCGGTAAAATATTTGTTGATTTTGTCAACAGTAACTACAAGTGGTAAGGTAAATTCACTCTTTTTCAAATTTCTCCATGATTCTTTCGGGTCTTTTCATGAACTTAACTTGTCAGCAAAGAAAACATTTTTTGCCTGTCTTATCATATTGTTGAGTTTATTTCTAAGTTTCTCCCAAACATCGTTTTTCCTTGTCTTCCAATATATATTTCGTAATCTTTTTTCTCGTACAGATATTAATTTATTCAAATTAAATAAACAGATTGTACAGCAAGCCTACAATCCTATCATTATTTAATGATTATTAAAATAAGTAAATATTTTAAAGGAAATTATAATTTGCGTTTTCTAACAATCAATCTACTTTAGTTTAGCAAGGGATGTAGGCCTAGGTACTCGTTTATCTACAGCACGTGTTCTCCTACCTCTCAACTATTAACGTCTTGACGATACATAACAATAAACAAAATAAATAATTTGACAGATATTATAAAGTAAGATGGTCAGAATGTGTCGGGAAAAAGAACTGGAACAACTTGGTATAGTGAAATAAAAAACTCATTCCAATATAACGAAATAAGTTTGAATACGAAGAAAAGCCAACACATCAAAAGTGTTTACTATACTTGTGATTGGGCCTATACAATAATAATAAAATAACTGTCTTAATGATACTAATTACATATTGGTTAGTGACATTTTTCATCTACACTTACAAGTGATGAATTGTGTTTAATTAGGTGTGTTGCTGTAAACTGAAACAAACGTGTTAATTTTAACTAATCACAAATTCACGTGTTTCTCGCGATGCGACTTGTTTTTTCAACGGCAGCAAAAAACTGTCTAAGGCGGAAACAATCTTTGCTTGTAATTTTATGGTATGTTGAAATCAAACCAAGAGATTCACGTTTGCCAACCATAAAATTACATTTTACGCCTGAAAATCTAAAATAATTACGAAAGCCGAACTTGGAAATTGTTCGCTAGTTTTTTTTATATGTGATTTAATTCAAATGTAGTAAAGTACGTTTTAAATATTAAAAAGAATCTGTTCAAACAATAACTATATTTTCAATATTATTAATTCTTAAGTGTATGTATGATTACTATTTATTCAGCTACTCTTTAATTATACTTATATTATAGATATGTTTCACTATAGTTGATGTTCATATGATTATTTTGACTCACTCCACATTGACTGCCTGGCAATGTGGAGTGAGGGCTACCAGCCGCCAGAAGGTCTTCGTGCCGTGCCGGGTTCCACCTTAGCGAGAATGAAAGTACGGATGAGAATTTTGTTTGTTATTCATATTGACCTTTTTTTTGAACTAAAAAATGTTTTCATTTAAATTGTTTATATTATGCTTTTTATAAAATAAAATATATTTTTTGTTTGTTATTCATATTGACCTTGTTTTTGAACTAAACATTTTTTCATTTAAATTGTTTATATTATGCTTTTTATAAAACAAAATATACGTGTGTATGGATATATGTATATATGTGTATATATATATATATATATATATGTATATATTTATGTATATGTATGATTCTGATGTTATCTGGGAAGTATAAGTTTTCTTAAATGTTGGTACTGTACTCATAAAAATATAAAATATGATGTATAAATATAAATTCATCTGTTTCTGAATTTCATTAAGAACATTGCACAGGCAATAAATAGAGAATTATATGTACATAAATGTGTAGAAGTATTTTTTATTTGCAATATTTGCTATTCAGACGCCACAGGAGTGTTTTTTTATGTGGAGCTAGACTGCATGTATTCATATATGTATTTTTAATGGATTA
Organism: Stictocephala bisonia; assembly: GCA_035578905.1. Lineage (NCBI taxonomy): Eukaryota > Metazoa > Arthropoda > Insecta > Hemiptera > Membracidae > Stictocephala > Stictocephala bisonia. Next base: position 503,180 of record JAQJVL010000074.1, on the reverse strand, counting down.
TTTTATTTTACCTGGCCACACAACTAGATTAAGTGGCCAGTATACTTCCAAACAATTTATTTGTTATATTTTTGTAACTTAATTGTGGAAATAAATCATTTATTCATTTATTCATTTAATTGATCAATTAACGAACAACAAATATTTCATCTCTGCATTATTAATATGTTATGATTTCTATTTAAACTTTATTCCAAAATTACTTTTGTTGAGCGTAGTAAGAGTTAGATGTTTCATTGATAATAGTTAATGAAAATTACTTTGTTGTTGTTAATACCTGGATGGATGCTACAGTTTTCCTCCGACCAAATATCTAGGGGTCTGAGTAATTTGTTTTGTATCATAATTCAGCTTTATATTGATCATAATCTGTTTATAAAACTGCATCAACGAAGTGTAAAAACAAATGACAATTATAAATTGTTCCTGGTTTGTAATATTTATTTTTATTTCATACTTGACATAGCGGAGTTTACAATTATTTAGAGAATATTATATTCTTTTTAAGTAAATCTGCGCAAGCATTGCCTTTAAAGACAGGGACACTGAACACTCATCTGATTCTAATTAAGCTGGTTTTCTTTTTTGATGATATTAGTCCTAGTTCCGTCTTTACAGGCCAGCGGACTCCCTCTCTCCGGCTCTCCCTCTCTCCATCTCTCTTCATCCCTCTCTCCATCTCTCATCATCCCTCTCTCCATCTCTCTTCATCATTCTCTGTGTCTGTCTTCAGCTTACAATGAAGTGTCTAGTAGCTAAGATAATTGTACCTAAAACAGTCGTCCAAGCGCCGTTAGATAGCAAGACAGACGCGCATCTACAGCAAATACATTGCTTTGGACTGTGCGTTTCCATTCAGTGGTGCACTGTAGTAAAGACTCTAAACAACTGAAGTCTACAACAGTTTTAACTCAATACAGAATATAATTTCTTCGCAAGACCATGTCACTTCTTCAACTTCAATCGTTAAACAATTTTCTGTAGTCAAATTTTAATTCCTCCATCGTAATTTCCTGGGAGATAACAGAACCCATCGTAATCGTAATGGAGCAGACGAGTCGCCTAACGACGTTAGTGGCCGCTGGAACCCCCTCCCTCCCTCAATTAAAAGGGGCGTTTGAAGAGCGCCCGTCAGATAATTGTTCGGAAAAGTGGATTCGTTTTAGGTAAAGTTTACCCTTTCGGAAATTAGGTTTTAATTTCAAACCTGGCCCAGTTGCTTTGAGGGATGCAAGAGGTTTAAGGGATCACTTTGCCGACGGGATTGGATGTTGGATTCCCCCCTCCTCCGGATCCCAGACACCATTGTGATCGCCTTAGAATTTAATTCTCTCTTCACATCTCCTATATGTATAAGATTTAGAAGAAGTGTCGTATAAATGTGTTTGAACTGGGTTTGCATTTTAAAACAACCAATAGCAGTGATGTTACTGTCACTTCTAAAATTAAAAACTATTTGTACAATTTAAAATTTAAGTTTACTTTAGTTGGTTACTATTTACAGACAATTTATAAAGTACAACATTACAAAAAGAAAGAACCAAGAACTGAAGACCAGTCTTGTAATAAAAGTGAACAAACATTTCAACGTAACAGATATAAAGCAATATAAATACTCTTCTAACTTTTTAGTTATGTAAATGAAGAGAAAATGTCTTTCATAATAAACAATAAAGAGACAAGTTTACAAGTTGACCTTCTGATGATTTTTAGTTAATTTTTATTATCATATTATATTACAATTAGAGTAATATAGGGACTTTTAGAAATATTTATCCTCAACAGAGTTGGATACTCACAGTTCTATTTTATTATAAACTAGATTAAATCTACAGAACTGAAAAAAATATCAAACTCTTTGGCGTTTATAAACAATAAAATATTTAAGAATACATATCTCCTTTTGTAATTTCATTTACAAAAGAAGATATTCCCTGCTTATAGTCTATTGTAATAAATGTATGAATTTTGTCCTTATATTGAAGTATATTTGTACATTTTGTACTTTTGTTATTGTATATTTATGCATTTTGTACTTGTATTGTAGTATATTTGCGAATGTTGTGCTTATATAGTCATATTATTTGTGTTGTGTGACGTTCACTTGTACACTTTGTACTTGTATTGTAATATATTTGCGAATGTTGTGCTTATATAGTCATATTATTTGTGTTGTATGACGTTCACTTGTACATTTTGTACTTCTATTGTAATATATTTGCGAATGTTGTGCTTATATAGTCATATTATTTGTGTTGTGTGACGTTCACTTGTACATTTTTTACTTGTATTGTAGTATATTTGCGAATGTTGTGCTTATATAGTCATATTATTTGTGTTGTGTGACGTTCACTTGTACATTTTGTACTTGTATTGTAGTATATTAGCGAATGTTGTGCTTATATAGTCATATTATTTGTGTTGTGTGACGTTCACTTGTACATTTTGTACTTGTATTGTAGTATATTTGCGAATGTTGTACTTATATAGTCATATTATTTGTGTTGTGTGACGTCCACTTGTACATTTTAAGTACCAACACTTATTATGCTAATCAAAAAACTAAATTATTGTTTAAGTTTGTCCATTTTAGTACTTTCTGAAATATTTTAAATTCATTTTACACAGTTTGTTTACCTCTAGATAGCTGATTGCACGCTTCAAACAGAATTTTTCTTAAATTCACATTAAATACAAATTGAAGCGTGCGCATCAGGATCTTTCCTTAAAAAAGGTGTCAATGGATGATAGAATAGTACTTATTTTATAAACCACAAAAAAGACAGTAAAAATATAGAAAATTTATTTTTCGTGTTGAGATATTTTTGGCAGGGGGAAAATAGTGTAAAAGAAACATCTGTTCGACAAAAGAGTAATCAAGACACAAACGGGCCGGTGTAAACAGATGATAGACGGTGTAGTCTAATTGAGGGGTGGCCCTTTATGGGAGTCCATTAATGCAACAACCCTGAGCCCTTAGCTTGGCTACGTTATAAATTATCCCAGAGTTTGAAAGGGTTTGTGAATATTGCAGCGCGCGTTGTCTTAAGATGGCGGGGTCTCTTCATCTTCCCTTTGTTCCACATTAAATGCGGTATATTTTCATTCCACAATATACGAAAGGTTTTGTGTTTCACATATTCACAAAGTAAAACAGTTATTCTTTCTTTGTCATAAGATATGTTTATTATATGTGATCATCAAAATACAGTACAAAGCTTTACTCGTAATCTCCTTTTGTTAATGTGTCAATGTGATACAAGGATATACCGGTGAACAATGTAGAGGCAACTGTCAGGCAAGGTTATACATCAATCATTCATTAATGTGTCAATGTGATACAAGAATATACCGGTGAACAATGTAGAGACAACTGTCAGGCAAGGTTATACATCAATCATTCATTAATGTGTCAATGTGATACAAGGATATACCGGTGAACAATGTAGAGGCAACTGTCAGGCAAGGTTATACATCAATCATTCATTAATGTGTCAATGTGATACAAGGATATACCGGTGAACAATGTAGAGGCAACTGTCAGGCAAGGTTATACATCAATCATTCATTAATGTGTCAATGTGATACAAGGATATACCGGTGAACAATGTAGAGGCAACTGTCAGGCAAGGTTATACATCAATCATTCATTAATGTGTCAATGTGATACAAGGATATACCGGTGAACAATGTAGAGGCAACTGTCAGGCAAGGTTATACATCAATCATTCATTAATGTGTCAATGTGATATGAGGATATACCGGTGAACAATGTAGAGGCAACTGTCAAGCAAGGTTATACATCAATCATTCATTAATGTGTCAATGTGATACAAGGATATACCGGTGAACAATGTAGAGGCAACTGTCAGGCAAGGTTATACATCAATCATTCATTAATGTGTCAATGTGATACAAGGATATACCGGCGAACAAATTAGAGGCAACTGTCAGGCAAGGTTATGTATCAATCATTCATTAATGTGTCAATGTGATACAAGGATATACCGGTGAACAATGTAGAGGGAACTGTCAGGCAAGGTTATACATCAATCATTCATTAATGTGTCAATGTGATACAAGGATATACCGGAGAACAATGTAGAGGCAACTGTCAGGCAAGGTTATACATCAATCATTCATTAATGTGTCAATGTGATACAAGGATATACCGGTGAACAATGTAGAGGTAACTGTCAGGCAAGGTTATACATCAATCATTCATTAATGTGTCAATGTGATACAAGGATATACCGGTGAACAATGTAGAGGTAACTGTCAGGCAAGGTTATGTATCAATCATTCATTAATGTGTGACACTATTCATGAAAACATCTACAAAGTATTTCCTGATTCAGTTTACCTAACTTATTAAGTTATTAATTAGGCTTTGATATAAGCTTTATGAACAAATTGAGAGAGCAACGTCCAAATTCAACTAGCCTAATCACGTTTCGACATGTCGTTAAATTTTCATTTTGAAATGAGATTAAGAAAAGTGTATTTCTCAATAAATACATACGTCTACAATGTGAACTATGAGTAACTAGCCATGGCTATCCAGTAAGTTATGGCTAGCCCAGGAAGAAAACTATAAAAATATATTTCATTAATAATAACACCTAATGGTTTCATCTATTTTTCTGAGTTAACATCATTGTTGTGTAAGCAGCAGAGGTTCTTCATAGATGGCAATCTTCAATTCTTATATGCTGTCCCATCTCATAATAAAAAGCCTATATTCTTAACATTCAAAATGTTAAACGCACGCAATTATTTATCTGAATGTTAATAAATGCCGTTGAATACGAAATCCAGTTAATTCACCCCCAATGAAAACTGCCTGCATTAGTTAAGGTAATCACTGACCGAAGGGTGACTTGTGGGGTTGATTATTGCTGCTACATCTGACTGGAATGAATCAGCCGCTACCCTCGGCTGTTGAAAAACACGTCAATCCGGCATTTTGAATACGATTCGCGACCAGGATAGTGTTTCAAATCTCCTAAAATTTTACGTGTTATTTAAAATCTTTAACTACTTTAGTATTGATTCATAGGCCTATTTTATAACAGGTTTTTAAATGATATTTTTTTCACAACTAAATGTTATGTAAATCGTCACGCTTGAAATGTTTAAGCTACAAGATACTAACTCTTATAATGTTTGTAAATGTCTTCTGTGTGTATGGCACCGATGTTTGCTGCACTCCTTGGCTGAAGTAGGCAAGTTACAAGGGTGTATGTGCAACGACACTATTGGATCCAAGATTTAATCAAACATAGCTTCCTTATCTGCTTGACGCTATGATATCAAAGATCTATGAGTTTGCATTGATCTCTGACGCCTAGAACTTAGGTTCAACAAAATATTTGATTATCACCTGATCCTGCCAACTACGATATTTTGCTTATGATTCAGCTCTTATATTTAGTTAAGCTTATATTTAGTTAAGCTTATATTTAGTTAAGCTTATATTTAGTTAAGCTTTTATTTAGTTAAACTTATATTTAGTTAAGCTTATATTTGGTTAAGCTTATATTTAGTTAAGCTTATATTTAGTTCGACATATATTTAGTTTCGCGTTTTATTGAGGTTTTTTAGCGTTCCATGATTTTTCATCCATTAACTTGGGAATTATTTTAAACTTAAGTTTGGCAGAGACCCTAAACTGTCTTGAGTTTTAGCTCCTTTATTTATAAGAACCATGTTGTCTAGTATATGGAAGCTGCAATGATTTTAAACTTATCATTATTTCTAGGACCATTTTTTTAAATATCTGTTGGTTGAGCTTGTTAAATTTCCGTATTATCTTGAGTCTATGATATTTAGCCTCTAAGAATGTCTGTGTTGGACTTTATAAGTTTCAAGATTAGATCAACTCTGAACCTTTTCACCGTTGGAACTCTGTTTTCAATATTTCCGTGTAAATTGTTACAGTTTCACAGATTTTGAGTCTGAACTCTTTGTCCTCGAGGAACCAATGCTCAGTTATCAGCGGGAGGGGTTTCTAAGAGTATCAATGTTCATTTAAACAACCTCTAGGAACCACGTTAGTATGTACTCTGCTTTAACTTGTTTAGTTTACAGCCAGAAAATTGTGTAAAGTCAAACAATAAACCACCCGCCCCCTTTAAACAAAATGTTCTTTATTTAAATTTACTACACATTCATACTATACTGAAATATATAAATATATAATTATCCTTCTTATATAAAGTAGAAAACAATGTTACGCGGCAATATTACGTTTTCCTTTAGAAAATAAACATCCCTTCTAATTCAATGAGGCGGATGATTTGGAAATGTTACTTTTTGTTTTCATTCCTCTGTCATGACGAACATGAAAATCTCTTGTGATATGTCACAAAAAACTAATGTTCGAGTCCCATTGTCTATGTTCCTATTGTTTCCCCCCATTAATCAGTTAGCTAGGGTCTATTGGTGCCGTAGTCTCAGACAAAGGGGTGCGGGAAGGCTCCACATGCCAAGCACAAAGTATGTGTGTGCATTTCACTACAGTAGGCTACATTTTAATCACTTGTCTAGCGGCTTTGGTAGAGAAGGGGTTTTTTTAAATAAAAAATATCTGTTATACGTCACATCCTGGGAGATGTCTTCCATTACGAATGTCACAAGTTGTTCGGGATCACATGAGTGCTGGATGCACCAACCCTTCTCTCTCCCCCCCCCCCCCCCCCGAGGAGTGGAAGTACGGTCCGTTAAACAAATGCCGGTACGGTTAGTGCATTGGCTCTGTGACGTAGTAGTAATTTAGGCGGCTAATGGCGCGGATTAGGAGAGGTCTGGTGGTAGATAATGCATCTACTAGTAATGCCCTCTGAGTTGTTCAGTTTAGTTCAATCGTAGACAATACTAAATAAATATTTAATTTCAACTCGTTCCCATCTCATAAATTACGCTATTAATATATTTGGAATTTTTTTCAACAACGAAAAAGCATCTTGGACGATAGAATCGTTGTGACCAAAGTATAAACATACATATAGAATTATACTTACTCCTTACCACTTGTTGGGGAAGCTCGTAATATATTTACCATTACAAAATCGGTCAACGCTGCATCTATAGGCCTACAATTTTATTGTTTTGAAAAATTAGTCATTTCACTATTTTATCTTTATTGTATTCTCGAACAAGATTTCGCATAGTTGTTAAAACCATCTGACCCTAGATAATCTAAATCCATATTGCTTGTCTCAATACTAAAGGTTTACCACTATATTCTGCTATCTGTGGACTGTCCTGTTTTCAGCGCATCAATCTGAACCACCCACCTACCCCAACACGTACAGTGGTATTGACCCACCCACCCACCCCTACACGTACATAGTATTGAACCACCCACCCACCCCAACACGTACAGTGGTATTGACCCACCCACCCGCCCCTACACGTAAAGCGGTATTGACCCACCCCTACACGTACATGGTATTGATACCACCAATACCACTGTACGTGTATGGGTAGGCGGGCGTCAATACCACTATATGTGTATGGGTGGGCGGGTGGGTCAGATCACTGTAAGCGTATGGGCGGGCGGGTGGGTCTGTATCACTATGATATGGGTGGGCGGATGGGTCTGTACCACTGTACGTGTATGGGCGGGCGGGTGGGTCAATACCACTGTATGTGTATGGGCGGGCGGGTGGGTCAATGCCACTGTACGTGTATGGGCGGGCGGGTGGGTCAGTGATACTGTACGAGTATGGACGGGCGAGTGGGTCTATACCACTGTACGTATATGGGCGGGCGAGTGGGTCAATACCACTGTACGTGTATGGGAGGGCGGGTGGTTTAATACCACCGTACGTGTATGAGAGGGCGGGTGGGTCAATACCACTGTATGTGTATGGGTGGGCGGGTGGGTCAATACTATTGTACGTGTATGGGTGTGTGGGTGGGTCAAGAAGGTTGTGTAGTATACCACCAATGCATTAGTGATGCATTGGTGATGCATCTTTAAAACGAGGGGATTTGCTACTGAAAATGACCAGAAACCATAAAAATTTGAAATGGTATTGACCTACTAATATAATTGATACCTACTAATATAATTAGTACCACCGTACGTGTATGGGTGGGTGGGTGGGTTAGTACCACCGTACGTGTATGGGTGGGTTAGTACCACCGTACGTGTATGGGTGGGCGGGTGGGTTGGTACCACCGTACGTGTATGGGTGGGCGGATGGGTTAGTACCACCGTACGTGTATAAGTGGGCGGGTGGGTTAGTACCACCGTACGTGTATGACCCCCAAACTATTTTGTACAACTTCAATTACTGGTATATTAAAACAAGAATATACATCCTTACCGTAGTAAACAGATCAAATATAGACACATCGAAGTGGGTGTAGCCATCGATGTATGTACATCGATGGGTGTAGCAAGAGCCGTGGCCAGAGATGCGCAGTTGACGAATGTGTGATGCTATCAGCTGACTGGTTGTATGATAGATCACTGGTTTTAATAATCAATTTGTAAATTGGTTATTTTACCATCAATCGGTTATTTTGTCAGCTAAACAATGAACTAATTTCTAACCGATAGTAATCTTCCTGTTATTTTACTAATGTTAGTCTACTATTTTTTCAAATGAAACTAATAATAATTATTTAATAACCAGGACAATAATCTATTTTGTGCTAATTGATTGATTGAAATGTACCTTACAATCACAATAGTTTCTTAAATCAACGTTGATTTCTGACTCAGAAAAAAATAAAACAAGCTGATTCAATTCACGATGATGATTCCAAGATTTTTCACAACTGAATACACAGTTTTTTTTTTTTTTTATTTAACTATTTCTTCCGCAACATTTGTCTGTGTTCTAATCATAATAAACATGTACAATCCATTATTATAGTTTTTTAATTGATTTATGGATGAGGCATGTTACAAAGCCAGAATCATGAGATAATTGCAAATGTAAATAGTGAAAACAATCTAGAAACAATCCATTCCCTAATAGTTGTTTGTCACATCACTACCTTGCCTTCACCTGCACCCTCTCGCCCCACTACTACACTCCCCCCCTCGCGCATCTCAAGGCTCTTGTCACTCCTGCTCGACTGTAACTTCAAACTTCTCGATTATAATACAACTATGTAAAATCCAGACAGAAACGAAATCTGTTCGTGTGATCTCTGTGAGTGTGAGAAGGATTACTGACTGCCTTGTGAGAGAAGGTGAATCCTGGTTCGGGTTTCCAACGCACTTCCTTTCGACAACAAATACAGTTGTTTACAACTAAGGTATCCCAGCAAGAAGCAGTTCACACTGGCTCATGATGGTTTTTATGTTCAATTCCGAGCGTATATTTGCGTAAACTGTAAAGAAGTGGAGGGAGGGGTGGTTTCAACGGTTTACCGACAGAGGTCTTCAACACATCTCGTTCTGTGGTGCTTTGTGGTTATATTTTAATTAGCCTCGTGGTTCTTGTTCCTTTTATGCTTGGAGGGTTGAGTCATAAGGCTCGCGTCGGTAATGAGAGACAGCCTTTTGACTCGTTCATAGCTGGCAGTTTTTACTGCCATTATTTAGCTCTTTCAATTACCCTCACTTACCTTTGTCTCGGTTTAAATACTTTTGTTGGTTGAAAAAGAAATACTACTGTAATAGGCACTTGTTTTTCCCTCTCATTATATTATTTAATAACAGTTTCGCAATTTCTCATGCTAAAATAGTTTATTTTGAAATTGAAAATTAAAACTGTAAATAAAACTTCACCGCTTTGCTTGGTTATTCAATTTTTGTTTTTTTCCTTACCAAGCGCCTATACATCAATTTAATAGAAACAAATATTAAAAATGAAGATATTATATTAAATGATATACCTTCATGTCCTCTGTACATGAAGGTTCCCACCAATACCCCTGTACGTGTATGGGTGGGTGGTTGGGTCAATACCCCTATACGTGTATGGGTGGGCGGTTGGGTCAATACCTCTGTACGTGTATGAGACGCCGACACAGCCTTGTGCGAGTTAAAAGCGAGTATGAATGATTACATGAGTAATATGAGTGGAGATGACTTATGTGGTTTTGTTCCTAAATAAGGTCAACAATTTTCAATCGGGGTACGATTTTGAATGCATGGTAAATATTATATATTTTTCTTTTTAAATATTCGAAACAATTCCTCTCAAAGACTAGGCTATCCCACTTCTAATATTGTATGAGTTAAGACCTTTTTACTATTGCAGACTGCATGGTTTATGTAATTGTTTGAAGTGTATTTTGACTGAATACTGTTAGGCCTAAAATTGGAATTTACTAATACAAAGTAAAACATGTATTTTATTAATACAGGTAACAAAATGTAACAAGAGACGGTCAGACGAAGTGAACTGCCACGGTAAAACAGATTTTACTAAATATTACAAGACGGAGGGTGGCTTCGTTAGGACGTTGTTGATGAAGGTCTGCAACTGAGCCCAAATTGAATTCTGTCGTTTTCTGCCCACGAATAATTTGCATGGTCAACCCCTCCCGTCCCATCTAGTCGTCTTTCCCTTAATATATTGTTTGCCTATGTTTTACCTTGTAAATGAACAATTGTTCAAGAAGTGCATAATTCATTTTTATCAAATTAATATTAAAATTAACTCTTCTTACAAATTTGTATCTTACTTAAATTCTTTTTACCAACAACGTTTTTGAATGAGGAAATTAAAGGCAATTTGTATTTTTTACGTTAATCCAACATGAATTAATTTGATCAATATCTTATTATATAACAGCCAAACACTATGTACTCACTCATCACGAAATCTCCCTAATCACTGAATAGATTTTTATGTGCTTTTCTATCATAAAGACCAACTAAAAAGGATTTTTCTATATTCCATTCGTAAGGAGTAGAAAAATCCCCTCAACTGTATAAGACTGTAAAAAACCCTCCTTTTATACTGTATAAGAGTAATATTAGCTTAAATTTGATAATTTATTTTTAAAAGCTTATAAAAAAACATAAACATGACACAAAAGTTTGGCTAATTTTGATTTCTACAACTCTGGTTTGATTGCACTACTTTCCATCATCCTAAAGTAGACGTACGGGGTTTCCTAGATGGTAAAATGTGTCCGTAATAAATAGTTACAACTGTCCGTCTTTATATATCTACTAGCCACTATGTAAACGTTTAATTATTTACAATCGATTCTAGGATATTTAAGATTATATACTTCTGTTTCAAATACAAATTTGTATATTCTTATCTTCTTTTCAAGTCTACTTCATATTGGATTATTATTTATTTACTACCCATTTGTCAGTATATTTTACTTTTGAAAACTAAGTGGTAATTAAATATGGTCGGCCATCTTGGATATATTCTTTATAAGGCAAATTTTAAATGGATGAGCTGATGTTTTACTATTTTTTAACTATGTTTTATAGGTCATTTTGTAGATATTGCAAAGAAAACTATTGATTTCTTAGCGTATTAAATGTTTAGATGTATTTTATTCTTTTTCATAAGTAGTCCATTTAAAATGGTTTTTAAACAATTTTGAAATGAAAGCAACAGTAAATTGGGAAACCCATCAAGCGATCAACATTAAGAATTTTTTTAAAGAATGATTTAAACCGTTTAAATCAACTAATGAACAAACTTGTAAAAGGATCATCAGTGGAGCTATATTTCCTTAATTAGAGATATTTTAACATTTGCCAAAAGTTCGATATTTACCTTCTGACTGGAAACCATCCGAATATTTTACTACATCAGCCCTTCCCCAAAATGTATCACTCAAAAATCTCATTTTAACTAAATCTTGATAACCGTTATTTTTATAGTAAACATCTTATTAATTATGAGAAAGGTGAAATCTAATTATTATAAAATAAATAATATCTTCTTGTGCAAATTAATAATGTAAACAAGAAAATGTAATGGAAAACTGATAAACAAGAACATTTTTCTAAGGAAGTCGCTATCTTCTTGATTTAAATTGCTATCCTAAATCAAAGTTGAGAACTGTTGTAGATACGAGTCTCTGGGGCGTGGTTGGAAGACGTAGCTGCAGTAATGTGGAATGTGGTATCTCGGAGACTCACTTACTGTGGCATCTTGATTGTGGGAGTATGAGAACTGTTGTAGATACGAGTCTCTGGGGCGTGGTTGGAAGACGTAGCTGCAGTAATGTGGAATGTGGTATCTCGGAGACTCACTTACTGTGGCATCTTGATTGTGGGAGTATGAGAACTGTTGTAGATACGAGTCTCTAGGGCGTGGTTGGAAGACGTAGCTGCAGTAATGTGGAATGTGGTATCTCGGAGACTCACTTACTGTGGCATCTTGATTGTGGGAGTATGAGAACTGTTGTAGATACGAGTCTCTAGGGGCGTGGTTGGAAGACGTAGCTGCAGTAATGTGGAATGTGGTATCTCGGAGACTCACTTACTGTGGCATCTTGATTGTGGGAGTATGAGAACTGTTGTAGATACGAGTCTCTAGGGCGTGGTTGGAAGACGTAGCTGCAGTAATGTGGAATGTGGTATCTCGGAGACACACTTACTGTGGCATCTTGATTGTGGGAGTATGAGAACTGTTGTAGATACGAGTCTCTGGGGCGTGGTTGGAAGACGTAGCTGCAGTAATGTGGAATGTGGTATCTCGGAGACTCACTTACTGTGGCATCTTGATTGTGGGAGTATGAGAACTGTTGTAGATACGAGTCTCTGGGGCGTGGTTGGAAGACGTAGCTGCAGTAATGTGGAATGTGGTATCTCGGAGACTCACTTACTGTGGCATCTTGATTGTGGGAGTATGAGAACTGTTGTAGATACGAGTCTCTAGGGCGTGGTTGGAAGACGTAGCTGCAGTAATGTGGAATGTGGTATCTCGGAGACTCACTTACTGTGGCATCTTGATTGTGGGAGTATGAGAACTGTTGTAGATACGAGTCTCTGGGGCGTGGTTGGAAGACGTAGCTGCAGTAATGTGGAATGTGGTATCTCGGAGACTCACTTACTGTGGCATCTTGATTGTGGGAGTATGAGAACTGTTGTAGATACGAGTCTCTAGGGGCGTGGTTGGAAGACGTAGCTGCAGTAATGTGGAATGTGGTATCTCGGAGACTCACTTACTGTGGCATCTTGATTGTGGGAGTATGAGAACTGTTGTAGATACGAGTCTCTGGGGCGTGGTTGGAAGACGTAGCTGCAGTAATGTGGAATGTGGTATCTCGGAGACTCACTTACTGTGGCATCTTGATTGTGGGAGTATGAGAACTGTTGTAGATACGAGTCTCTGGGGCGTGGTTGGAAGACGTAGCTGCAGTAATGTGGAATGTGGTATCTCGGAGACTCACTTACTGTGGCATCTTGATTGTGGGAGTATGAGAACTGTTGTAGATACGAGTCTCTGGGGCGTGGTTGGAAGACGTAGCTGCAGTAATGTGGAATGTGGTATCTCGGAGACTCACTTACTGTGGCATCTTGATTGTGGGAGTATGAGAACTGTTGTAGATACGAGTCTCTGGGGCGTGGTTGGAAGACGTAGCTGCAGTAATGTGGAATGTGGTATCTCGGAGACTCACTTACTGTGGCATCTTGATTGTGGGAGTATGAGAACTGTTGTAGATACGAGTCTCTAGGGGCGTGGTTGGAAGACGTAGCTGCAGTAATGTGGAATGTGGTATCTCGGAGACTCACTTACTGTGGCATCTTGATTGTGGGAGTATGAGAACTGTTGTAGATACGAGTCTCTGGGGCGTGGTTGGAAGACGTAGCTGCAGTAATGTGGAATGTGGTATCTCGGAGACTCACTTACTGTGGCATCTTGATTGTGGGAGTATGAGAACTGTTGTAGATACGAGTCTCTAGGGGCGTGGTTGGAAGACGTAGCTGCAGTAATGTGGAATGTGGTATCTCGGAGACTCACTTACTGTGGCATCTTGATTGTGGGAGTATGAGAACTGTTGTAGATACGAGTCTCTAGGGCGTGGTTGGAAGACGTAGCTGCAGTAATGTGGAATGTGGTATCTCGGAGACTCACTTACTGTGGCATCTTGATTGTGGGAGTATGAGAACTGTTGTAGATACGAGTCTCTGGGGCGTGGTTGGAAGACGTAGCTGCAGTAATGTGGAATGTGGTATCTCGGAGACTCACTTACTGTGGCATCTTGATTGTGGGAGTATGAGAACTGTTGTAGATACGAGTCTCTGGGGCGTGGTTGGAAGACGTAGCTGCAGTAATGTGGAATGTGGTATCTCGGAGACTCACTTACTGTGGCATCTTGATTGTGGGAGTATGAGAACTGTTGTAGATACGAGTCTCTGGGGCGTGGTTGGAAGACGTAGCTGCAGTAATGTGGAATGTGGTATCTCGGAGACTCACTTACTGTGGCATCTTGATTGTGGGAGTATGAGAACTGTTGTAGATACGAGTCTCTGGGGCGTGGTTGGAAGACGTAGCTGCAGTAATGTGGAATGTGGTATCTCGGAGACTCACTTACTGTGGCATCTTGATTGTGGGAGTATGAGAACTGTTGTAGATACGAGTCTCTGGGGCGTGGTTGGAAGACGTAGCTGCAGTAATGTGGAATGTGGTATCTCGGAGACTCACTTACTGTGGCATCTTGATTGTGGGAGTATGAGAACTGTTGTAGATACGAGTCTCTGGGGCGTGGTTGGAAGACGTAGCTGCAGTAATGTGGAATGTGGTATCTCGGAGACTCACTTACTGTGGCATCTTGATTGTGGGAGTATGAGAACTGTTGTAGATACGAGTCTCTGGGGCGTGGTTGGAAGACGTAGCTGCAGTAATGTGGAATGTGGTATCTCGGAGACTCACTTACTGTGGCATCTTGATTGTGGGAGTATGAGAACTGTTGTAGATACGAGTCTCTGGGGCGTGGTTGGAAGACGTAGCTGCAGTAATGTGGAATGTGGTATCTCGGAGACTCACTTACTGTGGCATCTTGATTGTGGGAGTATGAGAACTGTTGTAGATACGAGTCTCTGGGGCGTGGTTGGAAGACGTAGCTGCAGTAATGTGGAATGTGGTATCTCGGAGACTCACTTACTGTGGCATCTTGATTGTGGGAGTATGAGAACTGTTGTAGATACGAGTCTCTGGGGCGTGGTTGGAAGACGTAGCTGCAGTAATGTGGAATGTGGTATCTCGGAGACTCACTTACTGTGGCATCTTGATTGTGGGAGTATGAGAACTGTTGTAGATACGAGTCTCTGGGGCGTGGTTGGAAGACGTAGCTGCAGTAATGTGGAATGTGGTATCTCGGAGACTCACTTACTGTGGCATCTTGATTGTGGGAGTATGAGAACTGTTGTAGATACGAGTCTCTGGGGCGTGGTTGGAAGACGTAGCTGCAGTAATGTGGAATGTGGTATCTCGGAGACTCACTTACTGTGGCATCTTGATTGTGGGAGTATGAGAACTGTTGTAGATACGAGTCTCTGGGGCGTGGTTGGAAGACGTAGCTGCAGTAATGTGGAATGTGGTATCTCGGAGACACACTTACTGTGGCATCTTGTTTGTGGGAGTATGAGAACTGTTGTAGATACGAGTCTCTGGGGCGTGGTTGGAAGACGTAGCTGCAGTAATGTGGAATGTGGTATCTCGGAGACACACTTACTGTGGCATCTTGATTGTGGGAGTATGAGAACTGTTGTAGATACGAGTCTCTAGGGCGTGGTTGGAAGACGTAGCTGCAGTAATGTGGAATGTGGTATCTCGGAGACTCACTTACTGTGGCATCTTGATTGTGGGAGTATGAGAACTGTTGTAGATACGAGTCTCTAGGGCGTGGTTGGAAGACGTAGCTGCAGTAATGTGGAATGTGGTATCTCGGAGACACACTTACTGTGGCATCTTGATTGTGGGAGTATGAGAACTGTTGTAGATACGAGTCTCTGGGGCGTGGTTGGAAGACGTAGCTGCAGTAATGTGGAATGTGTTATCTCGGAGACTCACTTACTGTGGCATCTTGATTGTGGGAGTATGAGAACTGTTGTAGATACGAGTCTCTGGGGCGTGGTTGGAAGACGTAGCTGCAGTAATGTGGAATGTGTTATCTCGGAGACACACTTACTGTGGCATCTTGATTGTGGGAGTATGAGAACTGTTGTAGATACGAGTCTCTGGGGCGTGGTTGGAAGACGTAGCTGCAGTAATGTGGAATGTGGTATCTCGGAGACTCACTTACTGTGGCATCTTGATTGTGGGAGTATGAGAACTATCAGAACGGAAAACTTACAATAGTAAAACTCACTACAATTACAGTAATATTAGTAATTATTCATTTACATTCCTCAACATCTCAATTAATCCCCTTTACAAGAACAAGATTCTGAAGAGGGTTTATATTCCATGAGAGCAGTTTTAAATGAGGTAAGGCTACATCGCTGTGACTAAACGATTTGTTGGAAAATTATAATTTTTACATCGTTTGAAAGAGCATGAAATTAACTAGTGGATCAAAAGAATATTAATTTATGATAAAATGAGAAAAACAGAATATAAGTGTATTGGTTAATTATTTTTATGAATAGGTAATTTTTTTAAATCCATCCACTGTTAACTTTTACGCACCTCAAATTTAGCAAGTGTTAAAATTGTCCGGCAAATCGTTCTTCTTACTGTGCTGCACCGCATTAACGCTGCTCTCATGGGATATAAATACAATATAGTAATTACTTCTGCAGAATGGATATTTTTAGTGGTGCCTGATCCGGCGTGTGAACCTGGGACCTTAGGATCTTATAGAAATGGGAGCGTCCTTAAGTCCCAGCTTGGTAGATCAAACAGCTGAAATCCATCAAGGTTTATTATACTTTACGTCTGTAAATGTTCAAAGATGAACAAATTTATGAATGAAATCACAGCGTTAACTGACAATATGAAGTGGTGTCAGGGTTCCTGCTTCACTAACTAAAGCCATTCTCATTTATACTTATTTGTTTATAATGAATTACAATAATAACTATTTAAGACTAAAGCTCCCGGTAACAACTGCATCAAGGTGTTCACAATATTTACATCATTACACGTTTCGCGCGCCTACTGTGATGTGGCATCCTCATGGTACCTGCCACAATACTTGCACAATATCGTATTATTTACAATAATGAAAGACGTAGTTGTTAACGAAAACTTTAGTTTTCACTAATGAAACTGGCGGCTTAAGGCTGTGGTTAAGGATATTAATTTAACACTGAATCTTGATGAAGCACACGCTATTGAACTTAATTGAAAGTAATATTTACACGAAACAAAAATGAATGTAAAAAAAATAATAATAATAATTCTACAGGCACATTACATTAAGTGTGTTGTATTAAGCTGCTTACATCAGATGTACCATCAGTACAGTGCAGTGCCGTACTATATACGCGTGCGTGCGTGCGTGCGCGCGCGCGTGTGTGTGTGTGTGTGCGTGCGTGCGTGTGCGTGTGTGTGTGTGTGTGTGTGTGTGTGTGTGTGTGTGTGTGTGTGTGTGTGTGTGTGTGTGTGTGTGTGTGTGTGTGTGTGTGTGTGTGTGTGCGTGCGTGCGTGCGTGCGTGCGTGCGTGCGTGCGTGCGTGCGTGCGTGCGTGCGTGCGTGCGTGCGTGCGTGCGTGTGTGTGTGTGTGTGTGTGTGTGTGTGTGTGTGTGTGTGTGTGTGTGTGTGTGTGTGTGTGTGTGTGTGTGTGTGTGTGTGTGTGTGTGTGTGTGTGTGTGTGTGTGTGTGTGTGTGTGTGTGTGTGTGTGTGTGTGTGTGTGTGTGTGTTTGTTTTTTTTTCAAGGAACACATTAGCCTTGCTATTTATTTTAACACAAATATTTTCCAACTCCGAAATTTTTAAAATTGCTTACAAAAATACACATCGCTATATTTGCAGGTTTCAGCTCAGCATTACACTTGGGGGGGAGGCTGTTATTTGATCCAATACGTACTTTCCGAACGTAAACATAAAACAACTATGGAAACATATATCGGCAATTAATATGCCTTTATAAAATGTCTCTTGAAATCACGCGTATCTTTAAAACTCACTCCGCAGTTCCGGATTTCCACGACACCAAAGATGTAATCGTTATCCAATACGGAGGGACCTGCGTTTCCAAAATTGATTTGCAAGTGGGGACTCATCTTGGCTTTACAGCTCTCTCACAACCTGCCGTTCAATTTCTTTTAATTTAAATTTAAATTGCTTTCATTTTTGTTGTGAACAATTGTGTCGGTTGGGATAAGAGTAAATTTTTAGGAAAAATTTATAAGGGTACCTTTTTTGAGCCTAGAAAGCAACACTCTGAAATAAATAAATATGAATGCAGTGATGATAGTTTTAATGAGAAATCACGAACTATATAGTGATCATTGAAAATAGCTTTCAAGACATGTCCATAATCTCGGTCCATTTTAACTATATATTCAACATTCTCAAATTTCGTCAAATTTCAGTGTTAACAACAGTTTTGTGTTTCAAATTTATTAATATTATTTTTTTTTTTTTTTTTTTTATTAAATACATATAGCAACTCGTTTCAGTTCCTCTTCAAAGGTAGTCTACTTATGTCATTTTATTTACTTTTGTTAATATTTTTTATGTTTTATACCAAAAGCGTTGATGTCAGAAAGTGTCTTATACTGTAGTATCACCATATGTACCGTATTTTTCTATATTTATTAATCTTTTGTTTTGTAACATTTTGTTTGCTTGTGATTTTTACAAACACGTAATATGCTTATTACGAGATAATTTTTTAAATGTACGTTTCTTACATATACTTTTATTTTACAAAAACAAATCTGGATTCCTTAAGTTTACACCTAGAAAAATAAATGTAACGACTTTTCACGAAAATGATTCTTCTATTACTGAATAAATTAAGTTCATTTGATAACATTTAACAATGCAAATAACATGCGTATAACAAAAACACTTTGTTGTATTATGTTTACCTAACCGTGGGTCACCAGTGACCGGGAGAAGAACCAATCAGTGCTCGATGCTGACGCTTCATCAGCGCCGTGCTGTTTAATGGCCGAGAGCCTTTTAGCGCTTCCTGCCACGGACTGTTGAGCTCCGTGATTTTATAAACCCTTTTCAACCTGTCATCTCGACAAATGAATTGATTTATCTCTTCTTTCACGGCCTGCCATAATATTAACGCGATTTTCATTCTTTAATACTTTATTTTGTAAATATATTTTCATTCTGTAAGTGTATTTCTGGTTTCATATTGCACTCCTCTATTGGTAAATAAAACTAATTTATTTATTTATTACTTCCAACGGTAGAAAACCATTTTTACAACGAGAAAAGTAGATGGCTAGATATATAAGATAAGCTAACATTTAACGCATTTAAGGCCAAGCAAATACTATGTAAACTGGATGCAATCAACAAAATTCTACTCCTATCACAAACAAAACAATTGAATAGCAATAACATAATAACAAGTAGAGAACATGGATATAGTAATACGATAACAATAATTCACACAAACTCACGTAATCACTTTATTTATTAACATTAAAAAAGGTAGTGTAAACAGCTTAATTGTATGCCCTTACTTTTCAAGAAAGTTTGGTGAAAATACAAAAAAGATTTGTATGCTACTTATTTATTTTCTTTTTTTGTTTTAGATTTAATATTTACATATTTTTAGTTCTAAATGATGATTTATTTCGCCTGTTTGGGTTTTGGAGTCCCAGATTAAGGAAAAGTTTATGTGTTATTTATCGTGATTATGTTAGAATTTTAATTATTTATTGCATCTTTTTGTGTGTGTATATTATTAGTTTGTATACATATACTTTTGTTCAAGTCATGATTCTGTTAAACAGTTAGGTCTTTACTCCGTTTGTACTTCGTTGACCCTAAATAGCTTCCTGAGTTTTAACTTAAGTAATTGATATGTTTGTTGTTGTATGATTTGATTTTCTTGTTAAATAAATTTCTTAGTTGACGGATTATGTGTTTTTGGTAAAGAAAACCTACAATAGACACTTTATTCAGCGTCACTGCTTTCATTGTTGTTGAGTTTATCCTGTCTGTACTGAAGAAAGTGAACAAATAAATTCTCATTCATAAGCTTCAGAAATTACCAAATTAATTCCCAACTAAACAAATCAATTTATTGTACTTGGGACTTCGGAGAGGAACTTATTTTGTAGCTGTAGAAGAATTTTACGGCCTTACAGTTAAACATAAAAAAATAAATTGTCGGCATTCTGAGTTTTGCCGGACTGTAAATACTCGTGCCGGGACAATGGGTGCTCAAGTACGGGATAAAGTTTCCAGCCTGAGAGGGTGTACTATTGACGGGGCTACTGTATGATGTATTTGTGTTGACAGGGGTGGAAGTGCAGTAATGGTTTGATCCACTCCAGTTTAGTATTTCAGGGGGTGAGCTTCAATCTTGTTGTAATTGAAGTGCGATCCTTTATTGCCAACCTAATGCTAGAATACATACTTCTAGTATGCCCTCTAGGGGATCTTGTTAGAAAATCATTGTGTAAAATAAGAGAGAAGAAATAGTACAATTACCATTACTTACTACCCCCTGGAATACAACATATTTAATGAGATAGCCCGAAATGTCATGTTATTAAAATCTTGTGTTTACTGTGTTGCCAATAACTTGGCTCATGTAAAACTTAACATGTTTTATATCTGTTCATGTTTTGTGTTGTTTAAATATTTTAAGAACATAATATTTTTTTACTAGCTGATGGAGGTAATCCATTTTTGTGGGGAGGGTCAATATTACTGTAGGGTCAATATAACTGCATTGTATGAGTTGGTGGGTGGGTCGATACAACTGTACAGTTATAGGTATGACAGTAGTTTGTTGTTCTTGAAGTGGGTGGGAGTACAAATGAGAAAAATGAGAGAGCATTTAGACACTGTGCAGAAAAATTTATAGACACTGTGGGACATGTACCTCTAAACCTAGCAAGTTATTTATTGTACTCTTTGTGAGTTATTATCTTCTTTTCACTCGACAAACTTCAAGATTATTTAACACGCCTTATCATCACACAATTTTTAAAATATGAATATGGACTTAATAATCTAGATGAGACAGTATAAGAATAAATCTTTTTTCATGTATGATATTATGTCCAACTACATTTCAAATATAACATATGTATGCGAACACATTGATACTCAAATCTTTACAATATTTACTGTATTAGTTAAAATACTATAGTACTGTATTTTAGATCGAATCACATTATAAATTCTAAAAATAAAAATTATGTAAAGAAGATTGTTTTGTTACAAACTACAGTATAAAATTTGTTAAACAGTATGTTTTAAAGAAGAGTCTATTTGATGTTTTCTTACTTAGATATTTATTTTACTTAAAATCAAAAAGTTAAATTTAAATATTTTATGATAAGAATTAAAATTTAAATTTACTTGGAATTGTAAAAACTACACATTTTAAGAAACTCACTGTTAATAGCTTTATTAACAGTGAATGTGGAGGGTGAATTGATAAAAATTGGCAGCACCACTCAGTAAATGGGAGTGGAGATCAATAGTGATAAGGAGGGCTAGATAAGAAGCTGATTAATTGTGAGAGAATGCTTGGCATCTTGGTGGTCTTTGCTTCTACCTCCATGCAACCTTGTACTTATATGCAGTACAAAGCAGTATCTTTTTACATTTTACTATGCATTTACATGCTTGTTATTTCTAAATAAATGAAAAGATTTTGAACAAGAATATTTTTATTTTTAATGAAGTATATCTACTAATTAGTAGAAGTAAATCTATTAATTTATTAATAATCAATTTTTTATACATTAATAAATACTCCTATGACTATATGGTGTATCAGTTGGCTTACCTACCTGACTAATTCTCTTTCCACCTACTAATAATACTATACACGCATACAATATTATTTAAATACCACGCTACATTTACGAGTCTTCATAAAAATACTTTACTGATTCAATTAATTATAGATAGTAAACTTTTATCCAGGTATCCAAGTTCAATTCCTGTATAGAAAATAATATTACCAAGTTATATTAAGCAAGACGTACTTTCCCACTATTTTAGTATTTTTTTAAATATAACATCTTGAATTCAAAACTTAAAACAGAGTCCATTTTTTTGTACTTCCTCTACTCCCAAACTTTAACTGATTTACACTGATAGTTCCAGTCTGTGTTTTTAGTAAAAATTAAATGTTGAATTAGAATTACGATAAATTTTAACCGATACTAACCTCTTTTATACTTACTTTTGACTTTGCACTTTTATTTGTTTTATTTTTATTGTTCAGTTTCATAAGATTTTTGTTTTTGATTTACTATATTACATTTTATAATTTCCTTGGTTTATTTCAAGAGCAATTTTGAACCATGATAGTTAAAGTAAGGGAGATATGTAAACTAATTTTATTTTGAAAAATATAAATGTTGCAACATTTTGGATCAGTTAATTTAAAATCTTATGCTTAGAGAAGGGAGGCTAAAAGGGTTAAAAATGACCTCATCGTGCAATTTTTATTAGAACTTTCATTTCCAAGAAAAAAACTACTTGGTTTGAGACAGTGGCAGGTATTGAGGATGGTAACTCGTTTTTAACATTTCATCTGTTAACACATTGTACAATAATACATCCAAAATAGGAGATGTGAATTTTAGGTATTACATACATAAATCACAATAAACTGGGTGCTATTGAAAAATTTTACACATATACAATAGAAAATGCATCATTATTAATAAACATAAAAAAAGATTGCTAAGTGTTGTCTTTATCTATATATGTAAATATAAAACATATAAACTCTCAACTATCAGCTGTTCTGTGCACAAAAGTTATATCAAACAGGGTTAATATCCTGTGTTTTAACATCTAAACAACAGTGGAATGTTTGGTAGGATACAGACAAAGGTAGTTGGAAATATGTTACGTGTTAAGGAATACTTGCGTATCACTACAACTAGAACTGATACAACATGCGCCATTTTAAAATAAACAATAAAAATGTAACCTCTTTACATAAGCAAGGTTTTTAAATATTATGATCTTAATTACACCAAAATAAACTAACATTTTTTAAATATAAAACAAAAAAATTTTAAAAGATGGAATGTTTTTTTCTTTCAATGATAACTTTGTTTAAAATTTAAATTATTCTTTTAATGTTGGAAAATATTTTGAGTGACATCAGTTTTAAATTGAAAAGGGAAAATATGTATGTAATATAATTTTAAGATACATCTTATCTAAGAATTGCTAATATAAAACAATAGCTCTCTGTGGGGCGGACATTGTTTCACAGCATGCTTCCCTATTTCCCTATCTCAGTCATGTGTCTTATCTTTCATTCACTCTATTTTTAATACACAATTACCTAAAAGATGCACAGAAAAAAACAAACAAATAATTAAAAACAGATGACAAGATTCCCTTTTTAAAGAGTCGGATATAACTAACTTATCATAATTCAAACCTTGTTAAATTTTAATATAATTTATTTATATCTTCCAGTGGATTATATCACCATTTTTATATAACACATATTAAAACTTTATATACATATACTGTATAAGCAATACTATATAATGACAATAAAACAAATATATATTTATAAAATTACATCAGTGTTAACATTAGACCATGCAAGTAGAAACACATTAGATCAGCCGCAAATTCAAGAAAACAAAACAAGTTTAATCAAGATAAGCAAATTAAATTAAAACAATAATAACGTCAATCAATCAATTAAAATAATACTTTAACATAAACTATTTAACATAGAGACAACATAAATAAACCATAGATGATTTATATGAAGAATGGTAACTTATATATAAAACAACATGCAAGAGAATAACAACAATAAATGGAAAGCAATCTAAATTCAACTACATTAAGGCTAAAAATGGGTGAGACTTTACGTAAAAAAACTTTCAAGATTAACATATTATAATTTTAGGGTGATTCATAGTGTTTAATATTCATAAATATTTTTAAAATATATCGATAAAACGAGTTTAAATGAAAAAAATTGCACAGGGGAAAATAAAAAAACAACCTTTTAAATAGTTTTAAATGAATTTTTATGTTGAAACTGTTCCTGCCTAGAACTTGTTTCTAGAATATCTGTTATATCTAAGTCATTTGTATTGATCTACTTTACTTTATACTTATGACCAGAGTATTTATCAGTAATATTGTCACAAAAAAGGTTTGTATCACACTAAGAAATAATTATTTAGACGAACATGTATACTATCACAATGCACACCATTTAATAGAAGATGTTGAGTAAAAGTTTCAAAGATTTTATGTAGTGACAGTAAATTATCTTTGTTCTAACCTGTCTTAATAAATAAACGTTTATAAATCACTCATATTATATATTTAAATAGAAAAGATATGTCAATTGTTTCAGCTATTTTCATGAGTTTGGTGATGTTAAAAATTATTTATTTGGTTATTTTTATTTATTTATTTTTAAAATGTCGATCCTCAAAATATGGGCAAATATGGATTTCGAATGAGTATGATGAGTGTAGATGAGTGAATATAGTCATTGTTACAAACTAAGGGTAACTATTCCTTAGAAAGTGGCTAAAATGAATAGCCCAATGACAAATGAACAGCCGGTCCCTTAAAATCACACCTCAAATGACTAAAAATTCTCACCATAGTTAAACCTTTACGTCTTGAACCTTAAAGTTTGTTATAAACAAAAGCCTTAAGTCATAACAAAAATGTCATAAAAGTTAATTAATAAATGTAATACTGAAACTATAAAAGTTATATTATTTAATATTTAGAACCTTAATGTAAGCGGGGTGATTTTAAAAAATTGATTAGATGAGTTACAAAATAATAATCCAACAAAATTAGTTATCAGTAAGAGAAGTATGGTGTTATAAATGTAAACATATATTAACACATTTCTATTTATTTATTATATTCTGAATGTTGTGTTTTGTTGGAGGTCCCTTTCATTTAAAGGAGAATACATTCTATTAAATTTAAAAGAAATTATGAGAAATATTTTTGTAAAAGAGGTGTTAAAAATATAAAGTTAGTTATGAAAACATTACACAAATTGTATGATTTGGAAAAACCGATAAACGCTTGTACAACAAAAGCTTGACTGAAAGCTTGGGCTAGTTTTCACATAAATCGACTATGTTAGCTCCCCCAAACACTGTCAACACCCCATCAATGGATCAGACAAAGACAGCCTGAGAGGGGGGGGAGGAGACATTTATCAATGTGTCAGACAAGGACAGGGCAAGGGAGCCCTGGGGGAATGTTGGATAAAGGGCCATGTAAAGTATAGAGCCATTATCCCTGTTATGGCCTTAAACAATGCCAAGGTCCCCACTAGACATGGCGGAATGATGTACTCATGTAGACGTTGACATGTGTAGTACAGCGACCTACTTGATAAAGGGCCATATAAAGTATAGAGCCATTATCCCTGTTATGGCCTTAAACAATGCCAAGGTCCCCACTAGACATGGCGGAATGATGTACTCATGTGTAGTACAGCGACCTACTTGATAAAGGGCCATGTAAAGTATAGAGCCATTATCCCTGTTATGGCCTTATACAATGCCAAGGTCCCCACTAGACATAGCGGAATGATGTACTCATGTGTAGTACAGCGACCTACTTGATAAAGGGCCATGTAAAGTATAGAGCCATTATCCCTGTTATGGCCTTATACAATGCCAAGGTCCCCACTAGACATGGCGGAATGATGTACTCATGTAAAGACATTGACATGTGTAGTACAGCGACCTACTTGATAAAGGGCCATGTAAAGTATAGAGCCATTATCCCTGTTATGGCCTTATACAATGCCAAGGTCCCCACTAGACATGGCGGAATGATGTACTCATGTAGACATTGACATGTGTAGTACAGCGACCTACTTGATAAAGGGCCATGTAAAGTATAGAGCCATTATCCCTGTTATGGCCTTAAACAATGCCAAGGTCCCCACTAGACATGGCGGAATGATGTACTCATGTGTAGTACAGCGACCTACTTGATAAAGGGCCATGTAAAGTATAGAGCCATTATCCCTGTTATGGCCTTAAACAATGCCAAGGTCCCCACTAGACATGGCGGAATGATGTACTCATGTAAAGACGTTGACATGTGTAGTACAGCGACCTACTTGATAAAGGGCCATGTAAAGTATAGAGCCATTATCCCTGTTATGGCCTTAAACAATGCCAAGGTCCCCACTAGACTTGGCGGAATGATGTACTCATGTGTAGTACAGCGACCTACTTGATAAAGGGCCATGTAAAGTATAGAGCCATTATCCCTGTTATGGCCTTATACAATGCCAAGGTCCCCACTAGACATGGCGGAATGATGTACTCATGTGTAGTACAGCGACCTACTTGATAAAGGGCCATGTAAAGTATAGAGCCATTATCCCTGTTATGGCCTTAAACAATGCCAAGGTCCCCACTAGACATGGCGGAATGATGTACTCATGTAAAGACGTTGACATGTGTAGTACAGCGACCTACTTGATAAAGGGCCATGTAAAGTATAGAGCCATTATCCCTGTTATGGCCTTAAACAATGCCAAGGTCCCCACTAGACTTGGCGGAATGATGTACTCATGTGTAGTACAGCGACCTACTTGATAAAGGGCCATGTAAAGTATAGAGCCATTATCCCTGTTATGGCCTTATACAATGCCAAGGTCCCCACTAGACATGGCGGAATGATGTACTCATGTGTAGTACAGCGACCTACTTGATAAAGGGCCATGTAAAGTATAGAGCCATTATCCCTGTTATGGCCTTATACAATGCCAAGGTCCCCACTAGACATGGCGGAATGATGTACTCATGTAAAGACATTGACATGTGTAGTACAGCGACCTACTTGATAAAGGGCCATGTAAAGTATAGAGCCATTATCCCTGTTATGGCCTTATACAATGCCAAGGTCCCCACTAGACATGGCGGAATGATGTACTCATGTAGACATTGACATGTGTAGTACAGCGACCTACTTGATAAAGGGCCATGTAAAGTATAGAGCCATTATCCCTGTTATGGCCTTAAACAATGCCAAGGTCCCCACTAGACATGGCGGAATGATGTACTCATGTGTAGTACAGCGACCTACTTGATAAAGGGCCATGTAAAGTATAGAGCCATTATCCCTGTTATGGCCTTAAACAATGCCAAGGTCCCCACTAGACATGGCGGAATGATGTACTCATGTAAAGACGTTGACATGTGTAGTACAGCGACCTACTTGATAAAGGGCCATGTAAAGTATAGAGCCATTATCCCTGTTATGGCCTTAAACAATGCCAAGGTCCCCACTAGACATGGCGGAATGATGTACTCATGTAAAGACGTTGACATGTGTAGTACAGCGACCTACTTGACGTATTTCATAACTATATAAATAGATCAAATCAAAAATCACTTTATTCAAAGTTCAATAACAAAAGAATATAAAATTAGAAAATATTGTCTCTTGCATAGACATAATAAGGTCTGTGTGCAAGAGAGAGCTTCTCCAAGGCATGTGTAATATTAATTAGTACCTATGGTATTTTAGATATTTACATTTTAAAAATATATCTTAATTATTTTGAATTATTTATTTATGAAAAGTAACGTTTACAACAATGAAAATATGTTAAACTATAGACCAACTGTCATCACCAAAATATCCAGACTACATAAGAGCTCAAATATTCCAAGAAAATAAAATAAAAATAATTAATTTGAAAACCTAAGAAGACTGAAAACATTTCATGATATAAAATAAAATAACCATTTTCTTATCCAATTTTTAAGAAGGAAATATCATAAAACTATCCATAAAAAAGTAGTCCCAGTGTTGACAAACAAAAACTCCCAAGATGTTTATAAAAATATATGTTGTTTCAAATACTGTACAGTTATTATAAAAAATGTAAAATAGACATAATTCTTATATTGTTAGTAACTAATCAATTTAGATTTGAAAATAAAGAAACATTATTACTGTATCTAGAAAGAATGGTAATAATCAGTTAAAATAAGTGGTAATTTACAATGCTTAAGCATATAAATTAAAGTAAAAGATTCTTTACTAGGACAAGACATAACAGAAAGGCACACTAATTAAAGAAGATTAGAAGAGAGGAAAGATAGAGAAAACGCTTACCAATCAAAGAAAATAAGTGACAATTCACACCACAAAGATGAACAATTCACACCACATACTTATTAATAAAATAACTTTACAGAATGCAAAAGTAAAATTGATAGGAAAATAAATGGCAATTAATCAAAGAAAATAAGACGAAAATGATGCAAAGACACTCAGACAACAATATGTTGTTTGATATTCATAGTAAGGTGTAGGTCCTTTAATTTCCTTGGTTGTAAGGCTTTTAATAAACGGATTATTATAATAATCAGTTGATCTTATGTTTTTTATGGAGATTAAACTCGTTCAACCATAACTTCATTGTGATCAATGTCTGATAAAACTTGATCAGGATAAATATACTTCTTCAGCAGGAAAAATTTAGTTCCGCATTTGCTTTAAGAATCTGTTACTCGACCATATTGGATTTGATTTTCATAAGGGCAATGTTAAATTCAAATGAAGATTACAGCTTTACTTATGAACGTACAATTTTAAACTTGACTATTTATTTACAAAAGTCTAGAGCCTCCTGACATCGCATTTTAATTTTTTCTTCATTTTATTTTGTATATACTAATAACTATTATTCTAATTTCACATTTTTTCTAAAATAAACCACAGAAGTTAGGAAATATCTGTCTCAGGGGGGCACTAATCACATCTTAAAAGTATTTTGAAATTTGAAATACATATGTTAAAAAATGTAAACGCAATCCGTTTTCAAGTGAAGTAATGTTCAACTGGAAAATGCAGACGTCAGCTACTGATAACTGGTGCTGCCAAGTGGGGAAGAAGAGTCAACTGCCACATCTGTTCAAATCACAAAATGGTACAGGGAAAGACGCACAGACAACAACCAGTCTTCTAATAGTTGGCGGATCTACAAGTAATTTTAAAATCAACACCAGGTAGAGGATCAGAGGCTGGAGTACAACAAAATTATTCAGCGAAGAAGATCATTAAGAATGTACCTGAGGAAAGCAAACATTAAGTGTTCACAAATACCATTGTACACATTCTTTTAAATGTTTTTCTTATATGCACTCATCTATTAAGAGCACATTCCAGTTCAGGTTTATAGTATGTATTAGTAGTATCAATACCACTGTACAAGTATGGGCGGGTGGGTGGGTCAATACTACGTCAATGATAATTATCAGTAAGGATTTGTAATTTTAGTTTCAAGAAGTTTAAGTCGCTAAACATAATTAATGAACTATGCATAAGTTTAAAATCATTAGTGTTACTTTAATTTGCCAATTTTTAATCTTGCTGTTTCTCACCAACACAAACTTTGATAGTTTTTCCAGTTTGCCAATTTTATTTTATGGATTTATTGATTTCATTTAAAGATGCCAATATTTAATTATTTTCCAACTTAAAAAAATGCAGTTAGGTCTGGAAAACAGAATTATTTTTGACAATTCAATAACTGAAAACCATCTATAATCAAATATAAGGTATTTTATTTTTTAGGAAACTAACTGAATAAAGTTTAATGTAGTGTACATGAACCTCTTTCTTTGTAACACAGGCTTACAACATTGAAATTGACCATACTTAGAGATAGTTGGACTGTTGAAAAGTGTCCTTTTTTATCACAGTATGCAAGAAGTAATAGGTAATAGGCACCCTTATTACATCACATTTTTTTGAACCCCAATATTCTTCTATTAGTTTGAAGTTCAAACGTGATCAGTTCCATGAACTCTTTTTTATCCTGAAAATCATTTTGCTGGGGTAATTATGCAAATATCGCAACAGCTGGTTATTGGAAACAGATTATACTCCAGTGTATCTAATAGCTTATTCATGGAAATGTGATGTTCCCTGATGCAAATAATAACTGCTCAGAGTACATTAAAATTGAGGTTGCAGCATCTTCATTGTGAAACAGACGGTGAAATTAATTATTTTGCTGCTTTCCACCAGAATTGGTCTTAAACAGTTCAGAGAATTTTTCATAATAAAAAAACCTGTTCTAAAGTCTTAACTTGAAACATACGGAAATTATTTTCATTATTTGACGTTAGTAACTAACAATAATTATGGTAATATTAATAGTTAATAAAAAGAGGTGTACACCTAATGCAACATTAATATATTTTTGAAAATTAACAACATTTTTGAAGCAATTTTCCCAACTGGGGACAATAGAGAAAGAACATTTCATACTTCCTAAATAACTAATGATTATTTGATATTTTGAAGTTACAGTTCATAAAAACCGTTTAAGTTTATAATATGTGCACAGCTGTATTTTTACTTCCATTTAAAAATTGCCATATGAAGAAATGTTGTTGATGATCAATACTTTTCCAAATGTAATTCTGTATATCTACTGTTCAAATTTCATCCAAGTTACCTTCACCAATCGAAATACTTTCTTACATACTCAAGTGCAAGCTTACCTATTAATCCTAAAGTTAAGCATTACCAATGATCACCTCACTGATGGTTTAGGGCACGAGGCAGTTTCCCCTTTGGTATTATGGTGACTTAGGGGATGTGACAATGTAGAAGATAAATCTCTGGAGCATTCAAGACTCTAGCAGAATCCCCTGCCCTTCCCGAGGAATATATCTTTCCTCTCCCCCCAAACGACCTTACATACTCACTTTAAAATAATGGTTCTGGAACAATCACTTAGGTTTTAACAAAGTAAAATGGTCTTTTATTTACAATTGGCAATATTTTTAAATTAGAATCACCCGAGTAATTATTTGAGACTAATTTCTTTAAATAGCAGAACATAGATGTGTCTATAAGGAACCTTTAATCTACCAGAATTATGTGAATAATGATAAACACAAGATGTAAAGTAAACCTTCCTACATCAGCGCTGGGATGTACATCCATATATTACTTGCAGACATACTTGAGTGACATAATTGGTATGACAACTCGGTGACACAGGCTTCGCACTGTCCATGGTATGAGGTTTTAATTCCCACTGAGCTAACAGCCGCAGTAAAGTTCACGAACAGACCTGTGACAGTTCATGAACAGTGATTTTTTTTTTTTTTAACCTAGACATTTTATTTATTTATTTCTAATACACCGATTATTAACATATGGGCGAATATGAATTTCGAATGAGTGTGATGAAAGTAGATGAGCGAATGTAGTCATTGTTACAAACTAAGGCCAACTATTACTTAGCAAGTGTCATTATTTAATAGCCCAATGACAAATGAACAGCCTGTGGTTATCAGCTGATCCCTTTCAACATTTCTTAATGACTGATTGGGATTATTTATCCCTAAAATAAGTGAGAAAATATTAGTATTATTGATTATAATGTTTCACATAGCATCATTTCTTTGTGTTGCAGATTGCTCTTCACCTGAGAAGTCAGTAGGTGAGGAAGATGAAGGTGTGTACGAGCATGTGGGAGCCGCTAGCCTAGACACCACTGTGACAGTGCCAGTTCCTCGCCACACGCCTTATTACTACAGTGACCTCCAGCAGCCTGCCAGCCCTGATGGCCCGATGCCGCCCTCGCGCGGTGAGTTAGAAGACGACATGAGCCGCCAGCGCAACTTCTACGAGACGGCTTTTGACTCTCGTATTAGCAAGTCAGACGACGATCTGGATGTTGATATCGTTATCAATAAATCTCTTCTTCCAGGAGGCAAACAGTCTATTCCCACAGATTGTGGGCCACCTCTGGGCACTCCTGATCGTCGTAGAGTTGTTCTGGCAAGGCAAGAGCTGGTGAAGAGGAGGCCACGAAGTATCCATATAAGAAGAGACCAATCTGTAGACAGCCTGCGGTCCAGAGATCACTCAGTTCATAGTCTAACCCACGATTTGGACCGAGTAGAGCTCCATGATCCCCCGCTACCTCTAAGAGGGTTTGCCCCCCCAACTCCTCCGTCCAGTGCACCTCTTCCAACAAAGTTTCCATCGTCACACTCAATGGCGAGTGTTCATAGTGCACCAAATCTTCCAGGTGCTCGACTGAAAGATGCTAGACTTCCAATAAAATCAGTTCGGTGTAGAATAGAAGATGCCAGAGCTCTGGAAGGACGACCGAGAAGTTTCATTGGTGAAACCAGTAATGAAAAAGAAGAAGACAGATATAATAGGCCAAAAAGCTTGTTTTGTACTGAAAAAAATATAGCTGAAATTAAGAGCAGGCCTAATTCTAACACAGAATCTTCCACAGCATTTCTCACCACTGCTCAAGTATTGGAAATAAAAGGAAGGCCAAGACGTGTTCGAGTGAAATATTCTAGTACTGAGAGCATGGCAACTAGTAGTAGTGGTGGAAGTTTGGAGTCTATTCGAAGTAGCACAAGTGAGGGCAACAGAAGTACCTCAAGCTCTGAGAGTCATCGAAGCAGTTCCTTAAGTTCTCATAGCAGTGATTCCACAGGTAGTGCCGGTTATCATAATCCAGTCAGCAGTGTACCTATGGGAGCTCGCTTTTTCCACCAAACAAAACTACATATCTTATCTCCTATATCGGACAAGTCGTCACAAGAACCAGGCTCAGAGACTTCAGAGAATAACAAAAATAACAACTCCCAAAGGGCTTCTCCCGAGGAAAACACACTAGCTTCCACTACGCCTCTAGCTGAACAATGTGTGTGGACTTCAGACAATCCAACTGTCCAGTTGCAGAAACCAAAAAGAAGGACTCCACAAAATAAAAATCTCATTAATTTAGGAATAGGCCAGTGTTCTGGTGATTCTGAGATACATCAAGGCTCTGACAGTGGCATTTCTATTGAGTCCCGGTGCGGAGTTGGAGGTACAATAAACCAGAATGTTTCTGTAGATTTGAATGATCTTCCGTTTGACATGCCCAAACTGAGAAGACGCAGACTCTTACAACAACCAGTCCCCTCCGTCCAGGATACGTCAGGTTCAGTCACTTCTGTGGATCTTAAGGATCTACCCTTCGATATGCCAAAGCTAAGACGCCGTCTGAGGGGAGCTCCATCCAGCACCGAGTCCAGCGGTCTGTCCCAAGCCTCCTCAAGCCACAGCGTGCAGGAGGCTCCCACTTCTGGTACGTATTTGTGACAATGACTTATGAAGCTAAGTTCAGAGGGGTCTTCAACAATCAAATTAATTGTTATTAATTTAAACATTTTCCATAACATTAAAAACTTTTAATGTTTTAAACTTAATAACATTATAAAAAAAATTAATATGTTTAGTGAGTATCTCACCTAACTAAATATAACTAATCTGCATATGGACAGATTTTTTTTTTTAATCGACTATATATGTACAATGAGCAATTTCCTAATTTCCTGCTACATTTTTTCTATACTTGGTATACATAAAAAAATTTTTATCGAAATTTACAAAATCTATACAAAATTATTAATAGACATACAAGCCAAAATATTAACTCAAATTGCATTTAAATAAATAAAAAATATGACAGATAAAAGTGAAATTCTAGTCACTATTATCCTTTAAGACAGATTATGTTCAAAAGAAGATTAATTACATTCTCTAAGCTACCCGGAGATTAGAAACTTGTTCTTATCAACTATCGACTTATCATGAACATTGGTATTGGACAAGATGTATTTTTCTTTTCATTACATTCATTGGATTCCAGAAAAGACTAAAGTCGTACGCAATGGTGGTTAATGTGTTCTGAGCCAATTTTTTCTTAGGGAAAATCTCAGAAAATATTAGGCAGGAGTGGCAATTATTTACAATGTGTAGCTTAAGAAGGTCTGGGAATGCATTTCAACAATAATTACCTTACTTTACATGAGTGGACATCTATATCTATAAAATCCAATGTATGTTTGTCTGCTTGTCTGTCCTTTATGCGCTACCAAACCGTCCAGCCATTCGCCATGAAACTTGGGGAAGTTGTTCTATATACCCCAGGGAAGGTTTCTGTCCTATTCCCATTTCTTTAATCCCTCAGGGCTCCGTCCCTTGAACTTCTAAAGTTTCAATGTTAATCAAATAGCAGAATGCATGAAGGTATAGTAAGTCAAATATAAAAAGAATATCAGCTGTGGGTTTTAAATATGTCAAAATTAAATTAAACCATGTGTTAATTTTTTAAACTGTTTATATTTTTATGTTTTGATTTCTTGTAAATAAACTAACTTACACGACATGTTAATTTTAGTTCTTGATGGGTCTTCTATAAAAATTATGCCACCCAAAAGGAAATGTATAGGGCGATGCACATCTGAAGCACGAAAGAAAAGGGCTGCTCGATCTTCAGAAACTCAAGGATAAACAAATAAATCAATAAACAAATCTCAAGGACAATCACTGCAAGTGTGTGGATTAGACTTAACAAATCCATGTTTCTCACATGGACAACTCTATGTGGCCTGCTCCCACGTTGGAAAACCAACCAATCTTTTTGTGTACACACAAAACGGAAGAACAAAAAATATTGTTTATAAAAAAGCCCTCGATTAAATGTTTGAAAGCGAAACGATTTTTTTATGTTTAATTAGATACTGTTTTTTTAATAAAACAATGTAAAATAGATTGGATGTAATCTTAAGATGTCTTCCTCTGAAATCGCAGCAACATGCGACGGGTACGCTAGTAAAAAATATGCAGCTGATCTAAGTATCTAATGACTTTTAAACATAATATTTGAACAAAACATTTTAAATATCTCTCTCAATATTCATTTTTTTACTTCCCATATTGTCACTAAATTGAGTAAATATAAAAATTGCAAATGAGTGTGATGAGTGATAGTAGGAAGTTAACAATTATAAAATTAATACAACATCCAAGTAAACAATGTTCAGTTAACATTTAATTAATACAACATCCAAGTAAACAATGTTCAGTTAACATTTAATTAATACAACATCCAAGTAAACAATGTTCAGTTAACATTTAATTAATACAACATCCAAGTAAACAATGTTCAGTTAACATTTAATTAATACAACATCCAAGTAAACAATGTTCAGTTAACATTTAATCTACATTATATCATTATTTTAGATTATCATTAGTAGACCCTCCTTAAAGACTTCTTATTTGTGAATTTGGGTTTTAACTAACTTTGTTCTTTTGCAATTTCAATTTCCATGGATTTTAGATTTTAAAAAGGATTTTCCTTCAGTATTATCTCTTCATGAATAGAACACAAATTTTATTATTTTTGCGTTAGAATTTTTTAGCCAATGATGTTAAGAAAAAAGTTAACATTGGACCATTCATGTCATAAAAACACTTAGGCTACACTAAAATTACAGATAATTAGATGAATATAATGTGAACTTGACACTTAAATAATCCTATTAAAATATGTTATAATTTCCATTTCATAATTAACCCATTTTATAATTTTCATTTCATATTATTATTTTGTAAAATTAATACTCTTTACAAAGGTTATATTTTATTTTTTAATAATATTTTATCTATTTTAAATAATTCTAGTTTTTTCTTTAACACATTAACTAACTGTCCATTGACAGAAACTAATCTTAAGATCTTGTAAATACCAAAAATGAAAGATACGTAATAATAATGTCCTTCCATACTGGAAATCATATCATAGTCATTAGGATAAAAAATCCAGACATAATTTATTACTTGAAACTTAAAAAGTGTAATATTTAATTTCAAGAAGAAACATTATAAACCGAAACGAAAATTATCTGAGTTTGCTCAGTATCTGTTTGAACACCGTTTCTACACCCCACACAAGATTGAGTCCCCAAATCTCACTCAAGATTTCCCTCTGGACCTCGTATCCATGGGCAAAGAGAGTAATTTAAAACAGCTTATGTTTGCTGATACAGCACCACTTGCAGCGTTCCTCTGTGGGACACAAACTGACTTCAAGTCTGACTACCAGTAATTATTTATCTAAACTCAATTTCACATTCAGATTTCATTATGGTAAACCCATAAGCAATTCTAATCAAATATGAGTTTTAGAGGTACAACATTCATAAAACAGCTTGCTTATAAAACGTAAGCACAAATTAAAATTTTAGCAGAGGAAGTGGTTGGGAAAATGCTGATTGCATGTTATGAAAGGTACAAAATAAAAAATAAGTTAGTTTTATTTTAAAATTAAACATATGCTTCAAAAAGGTATAGCCCTTAGAGATTCAGTTTTGAGAGGCCACAATTCATTACATTAAAGATTTTGAAGTTTTGTGTAAACTTGATACGAAAGTAGTGAATGCTTACTGTTTTAGTATGAATTAATTATGTATTGATACTAATTTATTATACAGTAATATAATTAATGTAAAAACTAGTTTATATTTTTAAGAAAAGACATGTAAAAGTCTACCTATGGGGAAGTTGTTTAATTTATGGCAAGGAAAGTTTTTTTGTCTGAGGGAAAGTTGTAGACAAACACTGGTACTTGTTTTTTTTATTTGAAAATTCTTTAACCAATAATTAGTGGTAATAAGTGAAAATTGAAAGAAACATGACTTACCCACACAGTAGTCATTGTGTTGATGAGCTAGACTCACTCTCAACCACCTTCAATTTCAGTGATGCTAAAATGTGAATCCAGGAGAAATATTATTTATTTATTATAAAATATAGTCTACTAATAAATACGCAGCTTAAAAACAAATTTATAATATTAGATTATGATAATTACATGCATAAAGCCAGTTATTTTTCAGTTATTTTATCCCAAATAAACTTGGTCAGTAAAACACTTCAAAGACAGAAACTCCGGGTTCTTTGGTGCTTTGAAGATCTTATGACTCATAATAGACTCACAGTGCCATAACAGACATAAAATAGCTGGTTGAAAAACTAGAAATCAATTCAGGTTTACTAAATAAGCTAACAAGTTGAACCAATAATATCTAAAAGGCAATTTTCATATGAAAGTGACAACAGTCACTCAGATTTTTTGGGAAAGACACTTTTAAAGTGATTTTTATGTACTTCTTGATACTATATCAAGAAGGTTGGGACTGATGGAATATTGACATAATTTAGTCTGAGAAATGTGACAAAGAAGTATTGAAAGAGCTTAAAAAAACCAAGTCAGTTTTAACAGCAGATGGAAATATTGATGGATGAAGATGTTTAAGGAAGCTCTAATTTTGACACCAAAATAATCTAAAGTCAGTTAGTTGTTGTGTCAGTGTTAAACTGTCTGACAAGAACTGTCTAGTTGACATTTTCCTTAATGCCTTTGTAGCCTTGAGTCGTAGCCTTCAATTGCCTTGCCAACACCATCTCAATATCGAGAAAAAGGATTGTATCTAAGCTCAAGTTTACTAAGAACTATCTATCTTCAACTATTTTTTAATAATGCCTCAGTGGATTAGCAGTGTTGGCCATTAAAAACTTTAAAACAAAAGATGTTGAATTTGAATATTATATTAGCCATCTAAAAGCTAGAACAATGTGCAACCTTGTGTTTTTATATAATTTTAAAAATTTTAAATTATATATAATACATGTGTTCATGTATTTAAATTACTTTACTTAAAAACGTGTTTACTTTTACATTAAAGTTAGTCCTCTACTACAAATCGTTTGCTTCTTTAACAATAACTGAACTTAATATTGTGATAAAACAATTTAACTCAATGGAGAAGTAGAAAAATATGGGGTAAGTTAGTCTGGGGTGGCGAGGGGTTACTAGAGCAATACCATGGTATGTGTGGGCTGGTGGATGGGTCAATACCAGTGAGTACAGAATATAAATAGAGAGGACATGGCCTATACGCCGTGTGCATTGGATGTGCATTGGAGGCAAAATCCACCAACTTGGTCCGCGACTCGGGCGTAAAACAGTACTCCGACCCTACACTTGCGGCAGTGTTCTCCCAGCAATAAGACCAACATTTAATACACTTACTGTGGAGCTAAAATTTTCAAACTTACCTCGCTAATAGTACAACCCATCTGGACACTTTCAAGCGAAAAACCACTTAAATAGATGTTATACTTCAATTATAATTAATAAGTAAACATTAAAGGAATTATGTAGTTTTTATTTTGACAAGAAAAAATTAGTCGGCTGTTAACTTTTTTATTCTTTGGTCAGAAGAGTTTGACCAGCGGCAAAGTTGTAAGGGAGATATTGAATTTAAAATAAAAAAATATTAAAAAAATACAAGAGTGCAGATTGATCCACCAGGACGGTGTACTTGTTGCAGTAAAACAACAACGCATTTGAAGTCCTTGCCGCACTGCAGTTCTCTGTGAGCACGTAGTGGTACAGGGATCATTTGGTTATAATAATATGGCTTTTCAATATTTATGAATTGTTCTTGTCTAATTTAAATGCTAATATTAAACTTCAATAGTCTTAAATGTTCACCTACTGCCTCAAATGTTTCGGAAGTATATTCAAACTTCAAACAATATTGTACAAGTTGACGTATAAATTTTGTTGTTGTTGAGCTCATTTTTTACTTTGGATTCCAACAGATACGTGACATTATAATCAATTTATAAATTAATAAACAATAAAACTAATTTAATGTAATTTTAGTTTAATCAATTAATCACTGCCACTGCACTATTATTAAAACGTCGACATTTGCTCAACAGTGTATAGAATACATACCACATTTATATTTCTATTTTATGAGATACAAATTCTATTTATAGTATATTTTCTTAAGGTAACATTATAGATTATATTTTGTAGTCGTTAATTTACCAGTGAGAAAACATAATTTTAGTATTGTTTACTATTGAAATGATATTATGCCACGAAATATGCCATGGAAGGGGAACAAACCCATTGGCCAGAAAAAAGCAATCCCAACAGCTCCTGGCTAAATAGGGATAGTGGTGATAAGTAGTTGTAGGCCTAAATCTAGTTAAATCTTACCAGAAGTTGATTGGGTTTAACAATATTATTGACAAAGCAGCTAATAATACGTAAGAAAAAGTCTAAAATACAGTTCTATCACTTCACTTTAGTGAAAAATAAAACATTATCTGATGACAATTCTTGTAACTGTACCTTGATGATATGTAATGAGTCTCTGTTCCTTGAAGCTGGCCAATCCTGAGGGGGTGCAATTAACACAGATGCCAATCCATCAAAGGGTGTTATTGTTCTGGCATCTGCAGTAAATCTCTCCTCGGCGATCAATCTTGATCTTGTCATAGTAAGCCCAAAGAAAATGTATTTTCAACCCTCAGCCAACGAAAAAAATGTAATTCAGAATTATAAGTTTAGTAGTAATAACAATATTTCAAAATACTTGTAAATAGATTGGTTTTTAGTTGTGTTATATGTGTGTTAGAGATGTCAACGCATCTATTGTTTAAAACATACAACAACTAGCTTATAATAGACATGAAATAAAAGTGAAGTTTAGAACTTCTTAAAAGTAAATTATTTAATAAGTCATCATAATTTGAATCCTTATGGCCAAGTATATATATTGTATGGCTTTCAAAGCCAGCCACCAAACTAATAAAAAATAAAAACATACCAATAAACAATGTGTGAATAAAATAAAATCTAAAGTACAAAGTACTTAATGTTTCAATATCCATCTCCCGTCACAGAGCAAAATCCAGGTTTTGTAACCATTCAACACCTGCCTCTCCGAGTGATGGAATCCCCCTCTAAAAAAACCCAATGGGCACTCTTTAACTATGTAATCCATAGTTTGAACTTCGACTCTGCAGTTACTGATTATTTGCCATTCCCATCCATTTTAGGTGTAAATTAAAAATGGTTTTACTTAAGTAGACAGGTACCTCTCTACACCCATGTAACATTCACTAAATGTATATAAATCATAATACTTATGAATGAATGTATTTTTAAAATTATTTATTTTATGTATATTTTATAACATAAAAAAGTAAATATGTCTCAAAGTGGTCATGAATCAATAATAACTAATTTGTCATAGGCATTATTTTAAAAATTGAAGAATTTTATAAAGAAACATGAACGTAGAGTGATAAGAATTTATAGGTGGATGTCAAAATGTAGTGATTTTACTAAATTTTAAACCACTATTAAATTAATGATAGAAATAGCTAGAAAAAGCACCAATATTGCAGTGTAACGTCAGAGCACATAAACAATCTCAGCAACAGTGCAGTGAACTCCCCCCTATCTCTTGAGAGTTGACTTTTATTAGATTTACTGTCTTGTTTTCCAAAATTGTATTACAGAAAGAACTTTAGTTTGGATAAGTTTTAGCCTTTAATCCAAGAACCAATGTTTCTTGTGATTAACACGCGAGCACACGCACCCCTTTTGTGACGTCTCAGCACGTGCGACGGCAAATTGCTCACACAGCATTTAGGTTACCCTAATGCCTTGGTTTACATATTTATTTTTGTGACAATTTTTTTGAAAAATATTTGGTTCCTTTTGAGTTTTTTAAGGTGTAGCTTTCATATATATCTATGATATTAGTTGAAAGAAAAATTGAATTCAAATCGTTTGCAAACGGCATAACTCAATACCATCATGAGGACACGCACCGTTGGCAAACTGCCGTACTTTGAAAAATCTCAAACATAACGCGGTAGAACACCCTGTTAGCAAACTGCCGCTTTTATTGGGAAAAGGTTTGCGGGTAAAAAAAAACTATAATTCAATATTTCACAAGTAAAAAACATTTATTTTACATAAGTACAAAAGTAATACGAAATGTTTTATCATTAGAACGTGAAAGCACGCGCGTTAGCAAATTGCTCACGATTCACTGCACGACACACAAACACTTTGAATTACTCACTCCAATGGTCCGTGACCAACTGGCGAATGTCAAGGGCGTGTCGAGGGAGGGGCAAGGAGGGATGAGCTGGCCGCATACCCCAACTCGCTCAGTAGCCCCAAAGATCTGCCCGCATTTCTATTGGTGCAGCAATTTGCTAATGGGTGCGTGTGCTCGCGTGTTAATTTTTTTAAATGGTTATGTATTGCAGGAGTGTGTGCAGCCAGACCTAGTCTCACGCTTGACCTTGAGATGACCTCAAACCAGGCAAGAACTTTAGGCCTAAGTCTTGATCTAAACAACACCTTTGCTGCTCAGCCAGTCCAAGATGTGGAAGTTGACCTTCCTTTGGAGAGGCAAGGGTATGATCAACCTTCTGCTCATGAATTGAATTATTAATGGCCGTAATATATCATTTTACTATAAAATTCAATCAGTTGATGACATTTATGCTATAACTACAAATAGAGGGGCAATCCTGTAAGATCAAAGAAATGGAGTGATTTTATGTAAGACATAAAGTTCTGTGTTTCTATAAACTGAATGATTCAAATGTCTTTTGAAAAATCTTAATAGCATGTTTTAGACCAATTTTACGTCTAAGTTATTTTGTTTTGGCACTAGAAGATTCATTTCTAGCTTAAAACCAACCACCAAACATTTGCCCTTGAATTTCCTCAAGTTGTCCAAAATTATTTATCCTCCCAAAGTGGATAACCATCACTCCTAGTAGATCAGGTTATACTGAAATCTACTGGAGAACCTCTTCAACGTGGGAGAACATATTCTAAAAGGTACTTCTGATAACAAAGGATTACAAACAATGTAGATAGATATAATACATTCACTGTGGCTTATTCAGAGAAGTACTGTACAGTAAATGTTAAACATTGTTTTAACAAAAACACTCTGTTGTATGACATGTACGGTTCCATGAAATTACATTCAAGTGTCAAATAGTCAAATCCAATACATATTTTCAGTTTCAAAACTACATATATGATGAGAAACCAATAAAAACATCTTCAGTAAACTCCATTCCATTATTTAAGTTAAAATGTAAGAAAGAACTTTTAAATCTAATTTCGTCTTACAAGAAAGAATCAATTCAATTCTAGTTTAAAGCATACACATATACCAAGCAGTTTCCGTCTTAGTGGGTCTGCTTGGCAGTCCTCTTCACCTTCTACTACCCTCCCA
The DNA here is from genome assembly GCA_035578905.1 of Stictocephala bisonia. Taxonomy (NCBI): domain Eukaryota; kingdom Metazoa; phylum Arthropoda; class Insecta; order Hemiptera; family Membracidae; genus Stictocephala; species Stictocephala bisonia. Next base: position 461,163 of record JAQJVL010000074.1, on the reverse strand, counting down.
TCTTCTCTCCTCTAGCACATCAGACTACTCCTCCCTCTTCCTAACCCCGTCAAGCCATCCATACCTAGGGCAGTCACTAAATATCCTTCCCTCTATTTCCTCCTCATACAATCTCCTTGGCAGTCTGCTTTCTTCTCTCCTCTTCATGTGCCCATACCACCTTAATCTGCTCCTCTCAATTCCCTCTTAAAGTGGATCCTCATCTACAGTTCTTCTAATCTCCTCGTTTATTATCCTACCCCTTCTTTAAACTCCTATACTTCTTCTTAGAAATCACATCTTGCATGCTTGTATCCTACTTTTATCCCTTCTTCACATCATCCAAGTCCTATACCATGTCAGTATAGGCACATAGTTTGCCCTGTACATGGCTTTCTTGCTTCTTTGAGGTGCCCGTCTACTTCTAGTTTGATTATGACTGAAATTTCAACTGTCGGTATCAATAGTTAAGTGATACTATTTAAATAAGAGATTCCCAACTGACAGTGAAACATAAATAACAAACCTAACCTGATTTTTTATGAGGAAAATAATTTTACTAACTACCGTATCTCAAGTTAAACGTCAAAGCATTTAACTGAGCTGCTACCATTTTAGAAAAAAAGTCATACAGATGAAAGATACTTGATTAATTCTGTTACTTTTAGCTAAACATTGGCTTGATTGTTGCAGGTGGTACCACGGAGCTATCACAAGACTGGAGGCTGAGAATGTCCTGAGGAACCATGATGAGGGAAGCTACCTTGTGAGGAACAGTGAAAGTTCTCGCCAGGACTACTCTCTCTCGCTCAAGTAAGGAATAAACTAGGAGTATGGCGCCAGAGATTTTAATTTTAATCTCTACAACTAACCCTGATTTAAAAATACACAGGACTTATCATACAGCCCTTGGTTGTTGATGGATGCACCTAGAGTATACGAATCAGATATTAATCAGAAGACACACAAACTTCAGGAGTTAGTGTATTTATTTGTTACTGTATAATATTTTATTTCTCATTTTTATGCCAGGGCAGGACCTGATTTTAATTATATTATTATCTTATTGATGAAGCCTGTATGTAGATTCTGTAGTTTGTTATGGTTCGGATGCACATTTTGCCACTACTGTATCATTATCAGTGATACTAAAATCTAAGTTGGAAGATAAAGTTACATTTAAATATTTATATTACTTATAGTAATTGTTCGTACCGTGACACTTCACTTTACTATGCATGCGAGTGGAAAAGCTCGGCTGGTCTTAGTGTATCACAACTTTCCCCGCATGTTTTTCTTGTACTGGTAGTGAGGTAAGTTGGTGGTGGGAAGTTTGGTTAAGTTTGCTAGAAAAGAGTATGTGGGGTTAGGAGAGAGTGGGAGTTAGTAACAATTTATATATATTCTATTTTTCTAATTCGTCCATTTTTCATTTATTCATAAAATATTATATAGAATAGAATAAGTTTATTCCAAAAATTTTACATAATTGTGGCCCTGCTAAGTAACAAAATAATACTTGTCAGCGGGGTCCATCTTAACTGTAATATGTAATACATCAAATAAATTAGTACAAAGTAATATAATAAATTTAACATATTCTTATCAATAATTGTATTAGAAACAATGGCAATTGGTGGGCAAATAATTCACCGTGTGTATAAGTGGCAAACTTAAACAAGTTAACTGATATTACATAGATAGTTTATAATAACAAGTACTATGAATGTATTTATAAAAAGGTTGTTCCCAAAGATGGTACCTTTGTACATTTCATGAGGAATGGGTGGGGCTGATTAACTTCCCTTACCCCAACTCAAAAACAGGTTTCTCTGCCAGCTGTGATTTAACATGTTCTCAAACTAGCATCTGCTTTAACACGTTGATTGCGGGCGACGTTAATCAACGATGCGCCGCAGTAGCGCGTGTGGCGGGCAGCGTTGTACAATGATCCTACAGTCCTTGAAATGTATTGACTCCGTGTGAGGTTAGCCATTGCCCGGGAACGTTGTGTCGCTCGTCGCTTGTTGTGCCGGTCTTTGTGAAAATTTCGATGTACTTCGTTTTTGGATACCACCATTTTTGTGTTTGTGGTACCAGTTCTACGTTTTAGTGTTTTTTAGGATTATTATAAGTAATGTTTGTGCAATGGATGATAGTTTTCGACAAGTTCCACAAGGACATTTATGAGTGAAATATAGTGTAACAATGGCTGTGAGAAGTTTTGTAAATAGTTTTTTATTTTCAGTATACCCATTTTTTATATTACCATACATTATTAGGACTAACTGTACATTCTCATGCCATTCGATAACATTGTGCGCGAACTTATTATTATCGTGACTAAACATTTTTTTGACAACAGAAGAAGTTTTGTTTTTGTAAAACTGTTTATTTATTCTGTTATGCAATTATCAATAATGGGACTGTACAAAATTGTCAACAATCGCCAGCTGAGTAACGCTTACCGGCGCCCCAGGCGAACAACGTTGATCAACGCACCGGAAATGACGTCAATGGAATTGGCCTAATTCCATACCTGGACACCTTCTGACACTACTCTGGCTACAATGGGACTATTTATAAGTTAAATAAAAAATTATTATATTTCAGCCTGGGGCATGCACAATGTTGGGCGATTTCAGCAATGAACGTGTTAACTAGTCAGTTCAGCATCAGCTCCAACCATGTGCACTATATGCTCCAAGCTTACATGTTTTTTCTGTATTGAAAAATGTTCAATGATGAAATAAACAAGAAATCAGCTTAATTAACCTATTCAACTGATAATCCCAAAAGTTCTCATTTGTAATGTGATTCTTACAGTACTAACACTACACCAATATTATGTATTAATTGTTATGTACTATGGAATATATTCAGTGTGGTATTGTGTTTCTAAGTGTTTGGTGCTATATGTAATCCAGCTTTTAACTAACTTCGTAGTTGTGGTGTTATAAGTGTGTAGTTTACTAATTCACTAACTCCAAACTAATAAAAAAACTGAAAACTAATTTATACATCAAAATACTGAACACATAAAATTTGACCGATTCTAAATTATAGACGCACAAAGTTACACACAAACAATAGTTATGGGTTCACCGTAATGTATTAGTGGCACTCTCATGGCAGCTTCACTGCCTTGGCTCACGGTGCTGTGCAATATAGCTCCTCCAGAAATAAAACATCACAAGGCACTACTTAAAGAATTCAATAAGATCTTGAATGCCCCGTACTTCCCCATTACCCAGGATCTCCCACGTCAGAACAGTCACTTAAAATCTCGAAACCCACCTCTACATACTGCTTTCCAGTTCAGCAGATTAAATTTCTCACCCAATACTATCTGGGCCGTAGCATGGAACAGTTCTGATGGACGAAATAAGTTCCTGCTCAACGATCTGTCAATACCTGTAGGTGGGATAAACCTCCCTCGTAGGGAGTGGTCATTGTTGAATCGGTTCCGAACTTATTGGCAGTGAGAACTACTCGAAATAAAAATAGGGATTGAGAGTAGATCAGTCATGTGATTGCAGAGTCTATTCAAACAATGGATCACATAGTTTCAGAGTGCCCCTTGCGTTATTTTACGGAGGGATTAGCTAGCATAAATAGAATCAGTGAGGCAGGTCTTAAATAGCTTGATGGATTGGATTTAGCTCTGTGACCGGAGATCACTTTACATTTTTATTTGCATTAATATCTAGTGACTTTTGGAATTTTTCCAAGTATATAACACAGCTTTTATATAATTTATATAAATTTAAAAATTTGTGGCTGACAAAAAACCATAATATATATACATACCATACTACGAGTATATATGCAATATTTAAAAAAAACTCCATTCAAAATGAAACTTGAAACTGAAACATAGTCATAGTCATAGTCATAGTCATAGTCATAACAAACATCTTTATTCATATATCATGTACATTGGTGGTACAGTGAATAGTGTATAAAAGTAAATAAAATAAAAATATAAACAAAAGAATAAAAAATCTAAACACAAGAAATTCCTCCTGTATACAGAAATTTTAGTGTTTTACATCTGTTTCTGGGAGGTGGAAAACTCGTCAAAAGAATATACTGCTAAATTTATTATATACTCTTTAAACCTTCTCTTGAATTTTGATAGATCTTTTTCTTTCTTTATAAAATCAGGGACATATTTTTGAAAAAAGTTACCAGCATTTGAGGGCTTTTTTCAAAAATTTTTTAATTTTAACTAACAGATTAGATGATGGGTGGTTAATAGAAAGATGCTTTTTGAAATTCTCAACTGTTATTGTCATAGACAAGAGATTCCAGATTATATTTTAGTAAACTGCTCTTGTTAACTATTATATGACCACGTTTAGGCATTCACACAAGGCTATAATTTCAGGAGTGCAAGAGGATTCATGCATATGAGGATTCAACAATGTCACGAGACAGGCAAGTTCATTTTGGGTCAATTTAGCAACCCGTTCATATCCATCCCAGAGATGATCCGGCATTACACTGTTAACAGACTGCCGATCAGAGGTGCGGAACACATGTGTCTGCGGTTACCTGTTATAGAACAGCTGCTCTGAACGTATCTGGTAAGTGGATTTTTGTTTAATTGAAATAAATACATAATTTAATTTACCTTAGAGTAACAAAAAATGTTAGTCCTTAATAATATTTCATAAAAATCCATTTGTTAATCACTACGTCAATAAATACGCTAATAACTATCTTATCATAAAAATAAGGGATTAATATTACATTTTTTACAAGGGCAAAAAAACAAAAATCGTAATTGGTTATGTCACATACCAAACATGATTTCTGGTTACGTCTATGTAGGTGCAGAACACTACAAAAATATGATACATAAATAAATAAATGCTGGCTTGACTTACGTTTTTTAGGCTATTAATAGTATGCACATCATGCATCACTAATGTAAAGGGATCACTGATGTATCTTGTTGTTTGAAAGTTATTTATTAGCATTGTTCATGATATGTAGATAAAATGTGGAGATTTCCAATGCCTTGAGTGTTTAAGAAACAAACACAACGCTTCGACAGATATAACAAACTCCTGCCGTCTTCAGGTGTACTTACTAACTTAGCCTACATCTAAAACATATTTTTTCCTTAAGCCATACTAAATCAGAAAAGACTTAATACTACATGCTAGATACTAAAGATTACTGTTGAAAGTTAAAAGTTCTTAAACAACTATCACACATAACATAATTATACAAAATTTAATACACAATATGACTACAAAAGAAATGCAAAATATGAAATCAGTCAACAAAACACAGAGCAAGTTATAAATAGTCCAAATACTCAATGACATACAAAAATAAATGCAAAATATGAAAAAATCAACAAAGTATATACATCAGGTTATAAAACAGACAAAATATTCAACGAAATAAATGCAAAAATATGAAAAAATTCAACAAAACGTAGAGCAGCTTATTAAATAGACAAAATATTTAACTTATCCAACCAGCTTCCAATTCCACTGAGGCGGGGGAAGGAGTCCTCGCACCACTACACTCACGAGATCAAATCACCACGACCGTCAAAGAATAATTTGCTCTGTGTTTTGTTGACTGAATTCATATTTTGCATCTCTTTTATATTTCATATTGTGTATTATATTTTGTATAATTATGTTATGTGTGAAAATTGTTCAAGAACTTTTGACTTTCAACAGTAATCTTTAGTATCTAGCTTGTAGTATTAAGTTTTTTCTGATTTAATTTGGGTTAAGGAAAAAAATATTTTAGATGTAGGCTAAGTTAGTAAGTACACCTGAAGACGGCAGGAGTTTGTTATACCTGTCAAAGTGTTGTGTTTGTTTCTTAAACACTCAAAGCATTGGAAATCTCCAAATATTATCTACATATCATGATGCATCTTTTTGTGAATAGTAAGGAGTTGATGGTCCTTACAACTCAATATTACTATTAGTATTACCTTTGTGAATAGTAATGTCAGTGTAAAAATACTGAAAATAATTAAGCCTTCTAAGTTGATTCCTGTTGTTAAACAGATCAATAAAATAGATTAAATTATAACATCGTTGTATACTACCATGTTAAAACATCAAGTTCTATCTCTGTCAACAACCTCAGGAATAGAAAACTAAAAAAGGTGTGGGCTGATATAAGCCAGGATCCCTTTGAAAAGCAAAATGACATCAAATCAAAGTACATATATTCATGATTTCTGAAAAACGGAAGTTCTAAAAGAGTGCAACAACTTGGTCAAATGTCTTAAATAATCAAGACCTGTTTCAACTCTTCTAATAATGGAATAAAAAGTCAACAAACAGCCATTTATAAAATATAGAAATCAAGCTTTTTTAACAATACAGTAATTGTTGAATGCTTAAAACAAGTTAGCTTATAGATAACAGCAAAAATTAACGGAAGCTCTAAATTTGATGTTTTGTAGATGCTTGATTCACATTTATTTATTATTCAAATTATTATTGTTCTTAATATGCTGTTAAAACGTTAAATGAACAAATTATCATGAGTAAACAACAAAAAGCAGAATCTGATATTAATTCATTAATATTTCCTTCTACATTGAGTGTACATGAATTCCTAACAGTGCATCATAATTTATAATTAATAGTCAATAGTCAATAATTCTTTATTCATACATATATTACAAATAGTACATGAGTAACGTCAATACAGCTAACAACAATTTATCATTGTTTTTAGCCTAAACTATTCTAAAACGTATTATATGCGTTTCTATTTCACCCTCTATATACACAGAAAACAGATTAGCAGTTTAACTTATAGTAATCTTGCATAGAAAAGTAAATATATCATGATTTTTTATGACATGGTTAATTAGAGCCGTAGATAAGTCCTTTCCATCTAATAATAATTGATGATATATATGAATAATGAATTTATTCCACAAATAAACAAAACAATACAAACACAGAAATGTGATTGGAATATCATTATATTTCCTAACAACAACAAAAACTGCTTCATATAAATGTTTCATATACTTGTTTTTATGTATTTATACTTGTATCCATGAGTATTTATTTGTCTACCAATAAACAAATAAACCGGGGGAGGGGGGGCATACATGTATGGTAGTATTGAAAATAGTTACATGAAATTATTACATCGTTAGAAAACTAGCCATAGAATTAAGGAAACTCTCTTCAATTCTTAAAATATGCATCCCTTTATTTATCCACATAATAATAGTTTTATCAAAAAACTTTAAAGTATTAATTATTTAGTTTGTCCAGTCACAGGTCATTTTATGTTCCACCTTTACTGTATATACTTACCGATATTAAGATCTATCAACTTCTTGTACATTGTTGGGTCCTCCCTTCACTTCATCTGAAAACAAAAAGAATAGTTTGATCTTAAAGTGCTTTTTAGTTAAAAAAAGTATCTTTCTGAAGTCTATTTGGGTTCACCATTTTAATTGCCATTTATTAAAATTTCCAACCAATTTTGAAATGTTGTGTTATACTTACTGTTACAGTATTTTCCTGTCAAGTTTGATCACTACTAAAAAGATCAAGAGTCTGTAGTTATTTTATTTTGATCTGGTTTCTTTGAGATTATCAGCTAACAATTGTAGTGCTTTAAGAATTTTTTTCAGTTCTTATACTAACTAATCACAGACAGTTGTGCTTTGTGTATATTTAAAAATTAGGGATTTCAGTGGGGGGCCAAGAAATATTTTTGAAAATTTAGTCTGGAAATAGAAGTGAAGGCTTTCTAGATCATAATTTTACTACATAGATTTACATTTGCTCTTAGATTAGTACAAAATACTTATTTATATAATAACTTCACCATAAGTTTGCATTTAGTGTGGAAACGTTTTTTACAGCACTTTTAATACAGTAGCAAGTATATGTCTGTCCTATCGCAGACTCTCAGATGCATTTCCTTTTATACATTAAATATTCAGAATTCAAGAGACATATATTATATATTAAAGAGATCATATTCAAAATGATATATTAAATATTTTTTTAATTCATAATTATTTCTGATATTATTTTATTATTAAGTGATTGGTATTATATAGCTGTTAAAATCCTGAAATAATAGTTAATCAAATTCTGAAATTCTTAAGCCTTGTTTTTCAACTATAAAATATTTTATAATACAAGCCAAAAAGTAGTTTTACTTTTTTTTCAAAACTGACATAATTTGAACAAAAATAAACTAAACGTTCTAACTAATTAAAAAAAAAACACTACGGACACACTCGTTCATATAGTTGGCAAATGGAATCATTTGGGAAAGACCACGACGAGGCAGGGCAGAGCAAATTAGGGGTTTGAGGGGAAGTTATAAGCAGTTTCTCACAACTGCCTGCAGGTGTGGTAGGGATATAGCAAGAAATTCAGTCAGTGCCTGCGTGGTAGTGGCTACTAAATCTTGTGCGACCATCCCATCGAAGTGAGTAATGATTTAAATTTCATTAAATCATTTAATGAATTAATGAATTTAATTAAATCATTTAATGATTTAAATTTCGTAAAATATTGCCTATTGCATCACCGATCACAGCTTATTCTAAACCAAGTTATTCTTCTTCAAAGGTAGAGATACGTTCGGTAACAGAATTGTAGCTGGCCACAACCCGCCCACCCATACACGTACAGTGGTATTGACCCACCCACCCACCCATACACGTACAGTGGTATTTGTGGTTCTTAACTAATGCAGATAAATGATATAGCATGTATGTATGTACATTTCCATTTAAATTTGTGTTATACAAACTATGAAAAACAATGTTTTTAGTAACATGTTTGCTTATCATAAACGGTTATATTTCTTGATTAAACCACTCACATGATAAGCACAGGTTAAGAACAAGAAAGAGACTAATGATTGAAAGTATTTGTTTCAGGTTATAACAATTCCATCCATGACACAACTGTCCAGAGACTTTCCTCGCCATCTTGAAAAACATTGTTACACTTAAGAAAAAATGCCAAAGAAAGTTATAAGTTTGCATTGTTACTATTAAGTTAAGTTTTAGTTTTGTGATTGGTTTGATTGTTATCAACCTATTTTAATGTTATATACAAAACAGGTTAAGTTGTCGTCTTGTTTATTGTAACATTAGTTATACAAAAATGTAATAATTATTTTCTTAACAATATTTTATTCACATTCCTAACTAAGTACACTAAAAATGAAGATAAAATTGATTTCTAAAAATAACTGAAATGAGATATGTCCAACATTAATCAAACAGCCCCCTCAAGAATGACTCATTCAGGTACACCACAAGCAGAAAAGCTTCAAGGTATGATTTTGGTATATAATGTTAACTGTTAAAAAACTAAATTCTATATTGCACATTATGTTTTGCATTCTATATTGCAAAAGAACATTAGGTAATTGAAAACATTCTTCGTTGCCCCTACCCCCTCTTAGTATCCAGCACCAATCAATTATTAATTGTCTTCTCTCCAGATTTTCAAACAACAATTTTTTTGAGTAAGTCCAAATTTAAGAGGGCTACTTCACCCCATGAAAAACGACAAAAACATGGGTTTCTATTTCAATGATTCAGTTTGTAATAATTATCATTTCTTAACATTTGATAGGGAACTGTTCTAGTTGATCACAAGTTGGTTTTTGTAAAAAAATTAGTGTTTTTATAACTTTCCAACAGTTAAATTTGTGAAAGTTTACATTTAATGCTTGACGATTTAAAATTTAAAACTCACAATATCAACTAATGATCCACAAGATTGGACCTTTAATAATCCTATAGTGTTCACTGTAACTTATTAAATAAACACAAACCGTACAGTTGAAACAGAACAGCATGTTTTGGCCTGGTGGTGGTAAAGTTACATGGCTACTATAGTTCTGTCTGGGCCTGTCGACTCCCAACGGTTGATTTGGTAGTTTGGGAAACGGCCACCTTATGAAGCCGTATCACTTTTCAGGCTGATTTGCAGATACCACTGGCTATGTCTGGAAGCCCAACATACTTTACCCTAAAAAATTATAAATGTTTCAAATAATATACTCTTAACAATTAAATTAAATCATTTAACTAACAAAAATTACATTACTGACTTTCAACTCCTTTCTGTAGAATTTATAAATTGTGAGTTGTTATAGTTCTGACTTCACAGATTCAGATCAGTTGCTTAAATTGCAAAGTAAGTTATACATCAGTAAATATTGTACACCAAATAAGTTAAAAGAGAACATTCTGATTGACTGATTCATAGTAAACGTAGGGCAAGAACTTTTAATAATTAGAAATTTTAAATTTGGTATATAAGTTCACTGCAGTGAATAAATGTTTAATGTATCTGTGTTAAAACTGGCCAAAAATAATGAGCAGGCGAATGTTGACTGAGGGAGGGTAGGTGGTCCTGTGAAGATAAAGAGATTGACAAGTTAGAATTTTACATGTCTCAGATGAGCATGAAAAGAAAGCCTTTTCATATTCTACATATTTGATAAAAATGAAAAGTAAAATTTATAATTTGAAGTTTTTTTCATATATTCAATGTTATAGAATATTCACAATAATTATTTTTCAATAACGAAAAATATTTAACTAAATGGAACAAAAACTTCTAAACTCAGTTTTAAAACTAATTAATATAAGTTAACAAAATTTATTATTAATGCAGTGTGTTATAAAATAGCAACAACTCAGCCACAGTTTATGCTACTTACATTTTTAAGACAAGCGTTTAGAATGATACAATTTAGCTTTAATAAGAATTATCTTGTTCTTCCACTCTTTGTAGATGTTCTTAAGTAACAATTTTGCAATATTCTTGTGTGATTTGTGTTGACCTAATTTGATAGTGTCTTTGTTAACTATAATTGGTTCTATTAAAGTATGCAAACTTACCACCTAACTGACTGATATTTACTAGCAGTGTTCTACATAGAATAGACATTAAAACTAACTCAGTTATGACTCACATTTCCTTACTAAATATTGTCTATATCATGATATTGTATGGCTTGATGATATATTTGTGTCATGTATTCTAGACTTTCACATAGGACTGATCAACTCTAAAGGGTACTTAAATTTAAATACAATTAATGTTTATTTCATTTAAAATCATTTTATTCCTGTTTTGGCCCTTTAATATAGTTTTATATTTATAGGGTACAGTATTATCTGAAAAATCTTGTACATTTTCCAAACTGAAAGTGTTTAATTAATACAAACGAATAAATTCAATAAAATTTTCCTTTCAAAAATGTTTTCATTCTAATAACTTCACCCATTCAAGTATGGAAGTATGTGCATGTATTCCTAAAGTGTTTAGCCAAAATTTTCCAATCTCTATCCAGTATTTGTCCAGTAGACCCTATTATTCCAAACGCTCATTAATCCAAAAATCTACTTAACTGAAAATTAATAGGTTAAAATGAGAAAAAAAACTTGAAGATGAAACTTACTTTTAAGAACATTAATATATGCCTAACACTAATTGAACGCTACATGTTTATTCAGATACCCCTTTAAGAGGTGGGGGATATGGATTTCGGAATGGTACGTGTCAACAGAAAATGTAGTATTTATAAACCAGATGGGATAGTAACAAAAATAGTTGATCCTTTAACAATTTTTCTACTCTGGATTCAATCTGCAAACATGTTATTTAAGCTCATTTAATCAAAATCAAATAGAAGTTTGTTAAAAAAAATACTGAAATGTATATTTTTATAACCATGAAATATTTCTAGGTAATATTTGGTTAAGGAAAAATAATTGAGATTTCAATTTAAATATTGTTTAGACAATACTTTTGTAGTGATTGACAACATACTGTACACATATACGAAAATGGAAGTAATTAATTAAGTGTTGTAATCAATAGTTATAAGCCTATATGTTAATAATTGTATACCATTGTATTAGTTACCATTTTAGTAAGTTTAATTCTTATAGTTTCAAACTATGTTACACTCCCTCACTTGTTGAAAGAGCATTCAAGTTTTATTTCTATAACCAGTATGATAGTGTTTTTTTATTTATTTATTTTTTTTATAGTACTTAGATTGAAAATATATTCTGTAATTAATTAATAAATATGTTTTTACTGTACCTAATACATTTTTTATTTATACCTCATTTTACACTGATCATGAGTAAATCACAATTTGGACAAATAAAGCTTAAGTACAATATACTTCCTTAAATTATTTCATAGTACTACTGTAGTGTGATAACAAAATCCCATCCTTTGCAGTACTCTAAGGGTAAGAACAGAATAAGAGAGTCGTGGACAATGCCACTAGTTACCTCACGGTCGATGTCGGACAGCACATAGTGAGGAGGTCACCTGTGCTGATTAGACAGCTGGAGTGTGATAGGTTTTCATCTTCAAAGATGGTTATAATTTTGTTTGCAATGTTATATAATCTGAGTGAAGGTAGTGACAAAATGTTTGCATTGACTAAGTGGTAATTTGTATAGTAGGCGATTTTCAGTGCAGGAAATTAATAAAAAAAGTAGTGGCTAAGGGAATATTTAACCTTTCTACCGGATTAAAAAATTACTTTGAAAATGATTCCATTCCTATATGAGAATGAAGTCTGAAACAGTCTCTTATATACTTGATAAGATTGCTACTCATTGGAAAGTAAAATTTCTCACCACAACTTCCATGTATTCATTCTTAGTAAAAGCTAGTTGTAAAAATTGGGTAGATATGAGATAATTTTCTTTACTAGAAAATGTATGTGTCCCTGAATTTACAGTAAAAATGACAATGTGTTTTACTTTCATTCCTTCTCCAAGACGTGTTGGTTGTGGTGTTGCTTGTGGTACTTATCCCAGAGCACAGGTACATTCTGGACGACATAAATAAGTTCTTTAATTTTACTGTTGAAATTACCAGACCATTTGAACTTAACTTACAGTACTGATGTTCAGGTAGTTCAAGTGTACCTCTTGGACAGGGTGAAGCGGCGTGGTAGGGAGAAGGGGGCTTAAGTGGGCCAATCACAGCGCAGCAGCCTGCTGAACCGCAAGGTAGGTATCCATTTAAAAGTATCGATATAAACATCCAGGAGGGCATCACGTTAACACCGTGACTTACCCATTGTGTTCTGCTTCATAAGTTATGATATTGTGTTATGCTTCATAACTTCATACGTATGATTTACATGGATGTCGACCGCTACCGTGACCTTCACCTCTACCACGACCCACTTGTTCTGTTTATACCCTAAACACAAGGATAAGAAGTATTGCAGTGTGGGATCCAAGTCACTCTAAAATCTTCTATCTTAAGATCTGTCTTTATCTTGATTTTTATTAAGAGCCTAGTCCAGTACAGACTGGCTGGAAGGAGCAGATTTTTACATAATACGTATTACGTACTTAAGCCTATTCATAATATCATTAACCTAAATAACATTCATAAAAACATGCTTCAGATTGGTTATTAATTTAACACTGACAGATGCTTTATATTCCCAACTATCTACTCGTAAATTCTAGTACATTCCACTATAGAATAATGAAAATTAAAAGTCTGCTGGAGGTTAGAAATCAGCAACCTCATCGCGGTCACTGTATATAGAAAAAGAGGAAACTGATTGTTGAAAATAGTTTTGTTACGAGTAGCAAAAAGTTGCTAGTTACTGTTGAACATATCAAAAAGAAAAAAAATATAATTTCACAAATCTACTTTAAGGAAATAGTGTGAGATTTTAAACTCATATGTTATGGTTGTGTCCTACTCAACACTTAGTTTTATTTATATCTTTAATTGATATCTACATATTGTTGATAAATAAGTTTTTTCTTTTGTGTTATAACAGAACCAAAATTGTCCATAAAGGGCAAATCAATCTTTGGTGCAACAGCGCGATTTTTAAAAGTAATTATATAAATAACTTACTGCCTTACTTGCACAATTAATTTCAGTTTTATTGCAATGTATACAATTTTAAAAGTAGGAGAGGTAAAAAGATGCCTATTAAGGCTACTCATGAAATAATTAGTATCAATATAATGTGTATATGAACTATTTTCAAGTATATGTTTTCTCCTTATTGTTTCTTTACATTAGTTTTTTTTAATTACAAATATTTTATTTAAAATATTAAACTCTTTAGTAATAATCACTCATTATTACTATTATAACACTTTTACTCTTTAAACATTATTTAACTGTTTTTGACATGAATCGTAGCAGAAATAGTATATAAATACATTTCTGAAATAAATGGTACCAGGTAACTGGCACAAACTTTCTCCCTTTCTCTTTATTCATTATTATTATTATTTATTTTTAAGATGCTGATCGTAGAGATATAGGCAAATATGAGGGGTGATTGAGTGTAATCTGAGTTTGACTTAGCTCAGAAAGGACTACTGTATTTAACAATAGCCAACCAGGGCAACTGCAGATTTACATGGAATTGGAACCTTTCTTATCAGATTGTTTAAAAAATTTACAAAGCTGGTTAGAGATAATAATTGAAATAATTTAGAGTATTGATTTTTAAATCTAAAAAAACACACCTAAATAAACAGATGTACAATTAATTACATTTCGAAGGAATGTACAGACGAAACACTTAGTTTATTTAAATAAAATTATGGAAAAAACAATCTTAAAAAACAGCGGTTCAATTAATCACATAGCCAGATTTTATGTAACCAAACTTCCGGCCTTCGGCCTCCAGCCCCAAATTAGTGGAGTGGTAACTAAAATATGTTTTGTAGTAAGTTGCATCTTTACTTGAAATTTAATCAAATTGTTAGAATATGCTTGACAAATTGTATTTTTGAATATTTTGCGCATAAAAAAATGTATAATTCAAAAACTATTAAAGTAAGGGATACGCGGTTTTTACTACAGTTTTATAAATTGTAATTCGCATCTTTCCTGAAAATTTAATCAAAATCCTTATCCATTTTTGTATGTTTTTTTGGCCATAAATATAGAACAAACAAAACACTTCAAAAAGTTAAGAAACTGTCTTGAGATATTAACTAAATACACCTACATACCAAATTCCATATAAATCAATCCATCCGTTTGATCTATCAAAGTGCACACACACAATAAAAAAAAAACCTGTTGGGTTTAGGAGGCCCTAAAATGGATTTTTAGACAAACTTGAAAAACTAATGGGAGAAAAAGTTAACACATGGGAGAAAGTAAAATTCACAAATGCAGTGTTTATAGGTCTGATTAAAAAAATCTATAACTCTTTGATTTAGGATTATGGTTATATATTCAAAAATACAGAACAAACATTAAAAAACTTTTGTTATGTTTTATGCTATATTCTTCAGCATTAAATAATTAAAAGGATTACTGCCTATTGTGTGCTCAGGCTCTGACTAACAAATGACAATTCAAATCAAGCTTTAAACCTTTTTTGACATGAAAGAAATCTAGGTTTTATTGCACCAGATCAGACTAAGTAATGGAGCTTGCAGTTTTAAGACAATTGCTTAACTTCTACAAAGGCTGCTTAACCCTTTAAAATTGTTTAAGGGGTTTGGAACATTGTCCCTCAACAACATTTGAATTCTTTTGATAACAATTCCACTGGCGTAAAGAGTAAAAGGTCCTCATTTGTAGTAGACTGGTTTTCCCATCTAGTCACGGCATATACATATTACTCCCCCCATATTACAGCAGCCCCATACATATTACTCACCCGAACAGGCTCTATGATCAGTTTTTTCTCATTTTCAAAAATGAAAAGAGGTTGTCAGCAATGGCAAGTTACGTTTCTTACAGTGGTATCACCAACGAGACAAATATATTGATTTTAATATACTTTATAATGTAAGTTGACAGAATTAAGTCATGCTGTTAACAACATTTAAATAGATAGGCTCAAAAAGTATTTCTTGTTTCTTTTTTACAACCACTAGAATCGTTTTAATGTTATAACAAATGTTTCACTTTTGTAAATATTATTAGTTATTATTTTCTCTATCTCTCTATACTTACCTGAAAAAAGTGCCAGTGGCACGAACAATTTGTGCACATGTGATTCAAATGTATTTGTTCACTACTACTAGGGTGTAAGTGGACTTGTCTTCTAAGGTAAATTTGACGATATCCCATCTCTCCTAATATAATCATTGCTGGCCTAGTGCCCTTTAAACTAATCTAAAATTAGTTATTATTTTGCCTCTTATACACATTGAAATAAAGAAGACTGACAGTTATTCAAAGGTAATATATTTAAAGTACATTTTTTCATAGTATAGAGAGAGTAGTCATCATTTTTTAAGGAAATCAGGAAAAACTGTATATAAAAAAATAATTATGAGAAATGTTTAGACTGATATAGAAATTTGAAGAATACTCGAGATGAAAACCGTTTCTTCTTACATTTAAAAAGAGAGATTAAGCCTATAAAAATATCATAATCCTGAGAATAATTGCAACATTCCAGTAATTGTCCTGTTGTTTTTCATCAATGTCCCATATGTTATTGCTATTTGTTACTCTTATTTTACTGGCTTGTTTTGCTTTTGTCACTTAGCGATTATTAAACTTAGCTCTTGGTTATTATGGCATTGGCCACTAAACAAAGAATTGACTGTAGTCTATTGTGCTCACTCATTCTAGCCTACTGATTATTTGCTCATGTACTGTACCTGACGATGTTGATTGCCATGTATGGCCTCTAAACAAATAAAGATTCTGATAATTGTGGCCAACTGTAGAGTGAGAATCAAAGCAACATCAAAAGGGTATATGTTTTCCTTGTGCCTCTTTGCCTATTTATTTGCACTATTGTAATAACTTTCAATAATTATTAACCACAAATTTGCATGTTTGTCTAAATCTATTCCATAAAATTACTTAATAAATATGAGTTGAGTATAATCACTCTTGACTCAAAGCAGAGGACTGTAATCTGACCGAAAACATGAGAACTGCATTGCATTGTTCACACGCAGTGGGGTAAAGGAAACTGAACTGAATATGGTGTGTGTTGAAATTTAAAAATAGATGTTATTGAACGGGTGGTTCAAAGTCATGGTTCAAAACTATAAAGATCAGCTGAAAATTTTTCATTTTGCTTCATTGCTGATGTGGAACGGCCGTAGCTAAGGCGGTGGCTTGCCACTCAGCTGGTATAGTTTGATTCCCGGTGTGACCATTTACAGATTTTACCCCTGTGCCGCTCCTGTGGTTCGGAAATCACATTAATCTGGTGGTCTTCCAAAACAACGGGCTTGTCTAAGCAGGTGAGGGAAACTGTGTCTTAAATGGGCATTTTCCCCTTAAGCTAAATTATGCCACTTGGCTTTTGCCAATGGCATTGTGGTACTAGTTTCAGATGAGAAAAACCTATAACACAATAGGAACATTTGGGATGAAGAGCTTGGGAAGTAAGGCATGAAAATAAATACTAACAAGACACAAACCATGGTAATTAATATACATGAAAACAGACAGAACATTTCCATAGGAAATACAAGATTTGGAACAAGTGCAAAGGTTCAAATATCTAGGCTCAACAATCTCAGAAGACCGAAAAATACATATGGAAATAAATGAAAGAATAGGAGCAGCCAGTCCACTCTTCCATAGTATTAGAAATAAATTTTTAGAGAAAAGGGAAAACACAAAAAAGACTAAATTGGCAGTTTACAGATCAACATTTGTACCTGCCTTAACTTATAGATGTGTGTCATGGGCTTTGACAAAAGAGCACAAAAGTAAAATCCTAACAATGGGAATGAGGTTCATACATAAAATATGACTGGAAGAGATAGATAAAAATGTTGCCATCATAAGCTCGTTAAACGTTAAGCCCATATCAGAGGTCTTCTAGGAACAACAATTGAGATGGTTTGGTCATGTTCAACGCATGCTAAAAATCCCAAAGATTTTGAAAGACGTCAGAGTGGAGGGAAGGTGTAGAAGAGGAAGACCGAGAAGGAAATGGGAGAAAGTAGAGGATGCTCTGTGTGAGAGAGGTGTTTCCATCCAAGAGGCTATACCACTCACTGAAGACAGACAGAGATGGAGACACTTTGTAACCTCGACACCAACCGATATATGAAGACAGGATTAAGTCAATTTTTTGTATTGCTGATTTTTTGCTGATTGTCTGTCTGCCTTTTTGTTTACTAGTTTTTATATTTTCAATCTCTGATACAGTTTTCAAACTAGCAAATTATTGTATGATAAAACAGTTTATTTCAATTAGTTCTATACAAATGTTTAATATTTATTTTTTATAATTAACCTTACATTGTGTGGAGTGGACGGGAACAGTGTAGTAACTGTGAGAGGAGTTCTGGATGGAAGAAGCGCAAACTGTTCTGGCAGCAATCTATTTTGTTTGTAGTTGTTAATTAATTAACCCTGGATATTGTCTTGCCGGCACAAAGACACCAACTTCTCAATATCTCTGGTGTAAAAGAGTGAATATAATAATTAAAGGACTGCAATAAAACACAAATTTCTGCTGCATGCATAAGTATAGGTTTTATTTTTTATGTTTTTTCAATATTTTATTTAGTTTGGTCACGTCTCACTGGACCCAATAGCATAAGTACACCAGCTGTGATATGGTCTAATTGACAACTTATGCTGACTGCATCTCCAAAACAATCGTTAGATGTGTGATATGTTTCCCGACAGAGTCCCTGCGTAACTTACGTTAAGCATTACAATTTATGTTTCACTAAGTAACTAAATTCAGTTTTGTTAGAAGACTTCTGAAAAACGAACCCACAATATTCAATAAAATTCTTTTTCACCCTGGTAATGAAATTTATTTTGTTCTAATGTAAAAATGATTCTTAAAAATACATTGTATTGATTTAATCATGGTCTAAACTTTTAAAGCTTTTATACAAAGTTATGAATTTCAATATACAAACAAATGGTTACTTTTTACAGAATAATCATTATTTTATAAAATATCGGCTCACATAAATACTGTATGTAATTTGTTACAAAATTTATATTTTCTAAAACCTAAAATAACATGAGACTGTAAAAAACTATTGACTAAAACAGTAACAAATAAATTACTTGCCGAGGCACATAACACATAAGATACAAAATTGCGTTCATGAATTCAAATAGAGCTATGAAACAAGTTTTTGGTCTCACACGAACCACAGAGGCAACTTAAACATCAAATGTATTAAATCGTTCACTTCACTTAGTTTATCAACAATGTGATCATCTTTTAATAAATATATCTTTCTAAACCCAGCTCTAGGCAGGCGTCAACCTAGCAGCCACTCTATTATGTACACTGTGCTTATCATTTATTGAGCTTTCTTATTTACAATATTACTAAAATGGAATTATATTAATAATTAATAATAAGTATACAGTCAAAATATATTACAAACTTACTATACAACCTTCCAGATTAGAATGAGGAGCGAACAAGATGAAATATTACAACCAATATAGAGAAACAACAGTGATAAGTACAAAACATAACTGAGAAAACAAACATTTCCTGAAGGTAATAAAAGAGTTTGACTCCAACAAAACAACAAAAAAGCCTCCTTCAGCTATTAACAATCAACAGACTTTAATATATTTAAATGAATATACAATTAAATTATCAGTTTGATGGAGAATTTATACAGTCAAAATGTACAAAACCTAAAAGATACAAAAAAACTTAGTTAACAATTATTAAAGAAGAATAGAATAAGTAATAACAAAAAAGTAAATCACAACAACAAAATATACATTACTTGAATTACCACAACCATATTTCCTTATTAATACACTTCTTTTTTTAGCTGGGAGAAACTGTAACCACTACTTATTGATGGGGTGGACTAGTCGGTTAATCAGCGGAGATTTTAGATTTTACAATTAATTTATACTCCGGAACAAGAAGAGTTTTATTTTAAAGGTATAAAATCTGATATCGTGATTTGTGGCAAACATATAAAAGGAATGGATAAAACAAGAAAAAAATAAAATAGTGGCACACTCAATCCCACTTTTGAATTTCAAAAAGCACAGTGTACAATCCTAAAAATCCATTCTCACAATCTATTTGTGCCAAATTACGACCCTTTAAGTTTAGGGGAAAGAAGAAAAGGACACTAAAATTAGTTCTCACAAGACGTGAAACACAGAAAATATGCAAAATGGTAATATATATCAATCTAAATTCATACATAGTATTTATATTATTCGCTTAAATCATAACAGGGGTCATAGTCATATACCGTAAGTCCAGTCCTTTTTATACAATATATTTATAATACAAATACTCATACAGGCACTCCAGAAGGAGGTCCATGTTTGTTCTGGTGCCTGGACCTCCTCCTGGAAGATTCAGTCATGACAAGCTGATTTGGCAATATCTGGCTGACACATTCACACATGGCAGTTCTGTCTCTCGGAATGGCAGAGAGAATACAATTCACAGATACCACCCATAACCCACCCACAAACGTACACCTCGGCGCATCCGCTTACACTAACATCCATCTACTTGTGGCTGGTAGCAGTAATTATATTTTCATCTATCCTGTTATTTGTACTTAAATATTCTTGAATTCAAATTAGCTTTTATGTAGGTTCAGAATATTTATCTGCAGGTTTCCATGGTCCAAGTAATTATTTCCGTAATCCGGGTAGGACCATGTCACGTTACTATGTACAAGATGCCAAATTTCGTACACTTTACAGCAATTATCCTCTGCATCGCTCAGTCAACAAGTGTACACTTGTTGACTGAGCGTTGAGCTTGTCTTCTTGAGAATGAATTCTGAAATGTACATGAAACTTCTCATTTTGTACAATCTGAAAATAGTAATCTGATTATATACAAATTACAACCCTGTCAATATATTAAAAGAAATGTCTTATGTAGAAATTGAAATATCTTTAACTGTTGCATTACCAAAACATTAGAGAGTAAAGGCTGAGGAGATTTTAATACTTTTATTTGTTTATCCCTTTTGAGACCAGCCTAGAATACAAAGGGTAAGTTAAAATACCAGGTTATTTTGAGGGTTTTTTGCAAGCCTTCAAGAAATGGCTATATTTTAGTAACTATAAATCGTATCTTTTTGACAAGACTATAAAATGGGCTTTGAGAACATATGACTTTTAGATGAACATTTCTACAGTTCAATTACTCTGCTGGTAACTCTTCAAATAAAATTGAACATATAAAAAATCAAACCACCCTTTCCCATAGAACACAAATTAGTATGTAAACCTACATGTTTTTTTGTAGAGAATATGTTTCTAAGCATCTAGAAAAAGTTTCACTCTGAAGAAAAATCAAAGTTAAGAACCAGTGATATTTATTTCCAGTTCATGCAAAATTCTAAAAATGAGTTTTCAAAATTGTTTAAGTATTTTTACGCTAAACATGCAGAAAAAAATAGAACTTGATCTCAAGTATGAACAGAGTACACATAAGACCACATAAACAATCAAATATGGAGTATAATAACAAGAAAACGACTTAGCATCTGATATAAATAGCTGTTGTCTATACATAGTGGTAGTAGCGACGCTGCAGAGCACGATTAAACAGACAAGAGTATACAATTTCAAGTAACATATAATTATGAACCCTAAAATTTCAATCAAAATATGTTATCAGAAAAATATCAAAAATTATTCTAGTTCATGTATTTCAATAGTTTTTGATTTTTTACACTAACAAAAAAAAGTAGATTCTTTATCAAGTCTCTTTAACCGAGGATTACTTTGATATTTGCACCTTGTGACACTTCACGACAGCTCAGGAAGCGTCAAGCCAAGGGTGAAAGGGAGGGGAACTGAGATACAGCTTTCTGTTAGTTACCTTGGACTTCCTCCTCATTTACTTTTCACACCTGCGACTGAAAAAGTTATCAATGTTCTTTGCCTAGTGATTTTAACACTTTTAGAAATTATAAAAACAAGACAACAGATACAGTGAGACAATTAAATGTATTTGAGAACAAATTTAAGAAGCATTTCCTTTCTTAGCCAATCTTACAAAGTGAAATATCTGCCTTGGATTTTGACTGTTCTTAAAACACCTAAGGACAATAGTTTTTACATCCTCAAAATTTAGTTTTTGTATTTTAAACAGAGCTTTGTAAAACTTTAACATTTAAACAGAGCTTCGTAAAACTTTAACAACTCAACAATAAAATTGTTCTTGCAGGAAACTTGAATATAACTATGTTGGTATCATATTCAAGAGGGGCAACTGTAAGTATACTTTTGGGTAGAATTTTACACAGCAGTTCAGATTTTTAAATATTATAACCAGCATACAAGTCCTTAAAGGATAGTGAAAGCAGATGGTACGTAGTGGACTATTAGAATTTTTACCAGAAATTAATTATATAATTTCGAGAAATAAACAACTTAGATTTTACTCAAATAAATTGATTTGTAAAAAGGAAGCCACTACTTTAACAGTAAAATCATGAGCATTCAATCATACAACCTCTCCATACTTTAATCCAGACTGTTCTAATCTATAAATATATTTCTAATTACAAATAAATTTTTACATTTTTTTATAAAATTTTTACATCAAGTACTATTAAAACTTTCCATTTATGAAGGGAGGTGCCAAAAATGTCAGTATTTTGTTTTGAAAATGTTATTGAGAATAACAATTTGCTGTTTGTTTATTTATACCAGTAAATGAACTAACAAAAATATCAACCCTTTGAGGACCAGCTACAGTTTACTGCCACTGCATCTTTCAAACTAACTAACTACATAATGTATACAATCTTTCTACAGTACATGAGTAGATATACAGGTAAATAGATTTATTTTGTTTTAAATGTCTTTGAATACAAGAAAATGAAGAGAACGTCCTTTTTTGCTGTATTTGTGTATGTATATTATGTTTTCTCAGGTTGGCAACACAAAGTCGTTAATAGTCATTGGTGTTTTATCAAGTTTAATGTAATGAGATAGTGATACGGACACATACCACAGTGTCAATGAATAAAGAAGGCTATTGTTGCAATCTTAAAAGATAAAGATAACGCCTGTACTGTTAAAACTTCTATTCCTAGCAATATGAACTAATGTGAACATTTATGTTATTTGAGGGATTAATGTTACAGAAAATAGTTTAACATTTTTAATACCTATTAGGATGCATGCATTTAGTAATTAAAAGTATTTAATTTATTTAGCACCAAACTGCAAACAAATTCAATAGAAATGTTTATCACTAAAAACTGTGAGTTTTATAACATTATTATTATTGTTTTTGTTGTATTTTTATGAGTTTTGTCAGAACAACAAATTTTTGTTACTTAATTTATATTTTTTCAAACATTCCTTATAGAAAAAAAAAAACACTAAAACTGTTTATTTTATGCAGATGGGCTTAAATTGTATAGCAAACATTTTAAACTTAAAATCATAGTTATGTGCACTTAGGCACAATTTTTAAATAAACCCTTAAAAACCACATTTTGGGCACATGCAGTTTTTCAGGCTATTAAGAAATGCAGTTGTTCATTTTTTAGATCTATCAATTTTTGGTTCGGTCCTAAAAGGATTGTAGATAACAACTTACAAATAAACAACATTAAGACATCTGTGAAATTACTAAATAAGACCATAAATTTTTGCAAGTTATGACTGAATTGGATTGTTCTACTTTCAGAAATACACTATCACATACAAAAGAGGGATCGTAGAAATAATTTTAAATCCAAAATAGAATCTTTGTGACACCTCTAGAACCAACACAGAATATATACAGTAGCAAATTTTTCTTTATTAGAATATAAAATACCCATTTACATAAAAGATGAAACATTAATATGTAACTGTACAGAGTTGACCTACAAGTTGTATCCATTTCACTATACTATACATTTAAGAAAGTTAGGTTGAATATTAATCATAAAATTCTCAATGCTAAGCACTGCTGAATCACCGACTGGATATTGTATAAAAATACTCTTTAAAAGCTTTCCACAAATATTATATTAAATGTGATTTCTTCAATTTGGATGTTTTCAATAAGACCAACTGTGTTTATTAGCTGATAAATATAGAAATCATGTTAATTCATTTTTCACTGGTGAATAGTAATCGTAATTCTAAAAACTCATTTTTCATCACAGAAGTATTAAGGTAAAGGAATAACAAGTTTCCAAACTGAATTATTAGGAAATGATAATAATGTTTTATTCAAAATATCCAAAAAAAAGAAATTACATTTCGTCAAAACTTTCTGTTAAGTACTAATATGACGTTTGGGAATTACAGAAATTTGGAATACCACATGCCCATTACAAACACATACTACAGTAAAGTAAATAATGTGAATTTCCCCATTAAATATCCTTGATTGTCAAAAATAGATTAAACAAACTTTATGTATTACTAATTCACATCCTAAATTTAATAAAATGTAGGTTACCTTCTTTGAATAGGAGGCACACTATCATGGCACACATATTCTAATTTTTCCCTCATCTAAATTATTTGAAATGGACATTTGGCATTCTATCATTTTAAACAGAAAGACAGAAAAATATGTTGGACTGCAAGATAACAGGCTGGATGTCTAGAGGACGGTAAAAGAATGATGGAAGTTGTTTTATACACTTTACTAAAACAACAACAGTAACAGAGCTTACAAGATTTAATATTCAACATTGATAATTCTTATTGCTCAAATGAAAAACACATACTAAATTTTATATTTTAATGGTTCCAAAACATTAAGAAATGTACGTTATAAATTTGTATATAACCTGATTTGTTTACATAAAGGTCACTCGTTGTTAATAGAAATAACAATGTATAACAGCTAAATCTGTGGCAACACTTATTATTGCAAGATTTGTGCCATGTCATTTGTAGATGTGCCGACAAGAATATGGCTGACCACCTTTCTTCACAGCCATAAAAATCGTTTAAGTAATTATATCTCTGAAGTCATACCAACTCGGGAGACCAGTGAGGTAGCGGTACAAAGATACTACCTGAGGAAATATTTCATTAACAACTGCCAAAGCATATAAAGTTCAGTAATAATCACACATTACGCAGCTTTACGTTGTTAAGGGGTGCTCCAACACTGTTTACAGTTGATTCATTAATTTTTTAGTGCACGTAATTCATATACATGCGTTGGTTTATATATATTATATAAAAAAAATAATTAAACATCTCTGAATTGTGAATTCAGCAAATCTTAAAAAATGAAAACCTACAATATAACTTACTGCTGTGTATAAGAAATTTGATGTGACTGACAACCAGATCACGTATACGTAAATATTGATAACTCACAACTCTTATGACTTTTTAAGTTAAGCGAATCTTAATTTTTTAAATCAGTTTGGAGATTTCTAAATAATATATGATAATTTTATTTCAAACAGGACACTGTTTTCTGATCTGGCTTGTTTATCTAATAAAAATAAGAGTTGTTCAGGAAAACAGAAACTTACATTGTAATTGGTTTATATTCTTTGATTTGACAATTTACCTAAGTGTAGTAAATTTTGTATCAAAAATTAAATATTGATAAGTATATCAAATTTTAATTCGCATACTATACACAATCTGCAAATGTCTTTTAATATAAATTTTGAAATTGTAAATTCTACTTCAGGCATATTCTTGTCTCTTAGAACACATCTTTTAACGAACACGGCAGAATTCGTTATTCACAATTATTGTATAGGCTTCTGTATGGAAGACAAACATAGTTATACGAATTCCTACAATCTTTCGATAAATAATTTATTAAATGTTCCCAACAGGGTGTCTAAACA
This sequence comes from Stictocephala bisonia, assembly GCA_035578905.1. Taxonomy (NCBI): domain Eukaryota; kingdom Metazoa; phylum Arthropoda; class Insecta; order Hemiptera; family Membracidae; genus Stictocephala; species Stictocephala bisonia. The sequence goes on along the minus strand of JAQJVL010000074.1, from coordinate 435,416 downwards.
ATGTCTAAAAATCTGCTTTGAACAAGCTTTAAATGAAATATCTGATTTATCTAAGAGAATAATTTATATTATGAGAATTTAAATAATGAAGTTTTAAAAAAATAATAATTATTAAGAACATTGGTTGCCATATTTCTTACGTTAATTACTTTATAGTGATTTACCGTAGGTCAGCAGCTTGCCATAGTTTAAGTAGGTGGTCATTGCATGCAAAAGGATGTTGGCTTGGGTGTGAGACAAGTCATGTTTTTGCCTTAAGCAGTATGTAAAATTGTAAAATTTTAGCTTTATTTTAAAATTATATTTCAATTTTATAACTATGAATATAGCACCAAAATATTAGATTAGGCTTAAAATAATACGTTTGTAAAAAGTACAATGAAGATCTAAATTAAATTTGAGGAGATAAGCAAGTTGCAGAGTACATAAGGTAATTAATGTCCACCTAATATGGATTTGGTCAGAATAAATTTAGCAAAATTTATTTTCCTTATTTTGATCTTAAAGATGGATAGAGGCAGAACCATAGCCTACAGCCTGGTTCTACATATATATATATATATATATATATATATATATATATATATACATATATATATATATATATATATATATATATATATATATATATATATATATATATATACAGGGTGGCGCAAAAAGAACGCATGGATTTGAGTAACGTAGTACCAGTGGAGGGGAGCGGTCTGTGACTGCCGAGCGACGCCATTTTGTTGGTTGAAGCGTCCAGTTTTAGTAGCAATGGAGCAGTGGAACGTGCAGCATCACGTGTTCGCTGTTGAACACTATTTCAAATCAAATGAATCTGTCATCACTGTTCAGCGAAAATTTCGTTTACAGTTTAATGTGGCGCGTAATGGTTCGGTACCTGATCGCAACTCGATACTTGGTTGGGTTAATTCATTTCATACAACAGGATCAGTGTTGAAGAGTAAATCAACTGGTCGCCCTCGTACGGCGTGAACTCCGCAAAATGTTGAAAGTGTCAGAGCCTCAGTTCTTGAAAGTCCTCACCGCTCGACTAGACGGCGTGCTCCGACCTTGGGGATATCACGTAGATCGCTACAGCGCATCCTGACATGTGAGGTACAATTCCACCCTTACAAGATAATGATTGTTCAGAAGCTCCATGAGCGTGACTTTCACGAACGAAGAGTTTTTTGCGAGAGAATGCTTGATGTCGTTGGAAATGACAATAATGTTGTAATGCTGAGTGATGAAGCTCATTTCCACTTGAATGGCTCAGTAAACAAGCAGAATTGACGCTATTGGGCAGCTCACAACCCACAGGAAATGCATCAAAAACCACTGCATTGTCCTAAAGTTACAGTATGGTGTGGGGTCTCTAAAATTGGCATCGTTGGACCTTATTTTTTTGAAGAGCGTGACCAAACAGTCACTGTTAATTCTGAACGATACGTGACGATGCTACGCACATTTTTGCAGCCAAATCTTGAAACTTTGGGGCTCGATATGGAACAAACATGGTTTCAACAGGATGGAGCCACAGCCCACACGAGTAATCAATCTATGGCTGTCGTTCGAGGAATGTTTCCTGGTCACGTGATTTCACTTTTCGGCGATCTCCATTGGCCTGTACGTTCGCCAGATTTGACTCCTTGCAACTTCTTTTTATGGGGACACCTGAAATTCAAAGTTTATCGTCGTAAACCTCGGTCACTCGAAGAATTGAAGGCTGCAATAAGTGAAGAAATTGCCGCTGTATCACAGGACACTTTGAACAAAGTTATGGAAAACTTTGAAGAGAGACTTGCAATGTGTATTCATGCAGAAGGACGCCATCTTTCTGATGTTATTTTTAAAAATTAGTTAATTGTCTTATAATTATTAACACCCAACTCTCAAATTGGGTTGTTTGATGAATGTTTTGGTGTAATTAAAATTTTGGTGTGATTAAAATTAACCAACTTATAGCCTTTTAAAATCCATGCGTTCTTTTTGCGCCACCCTGTATATATATGTGTGTACGTTATATACGTTATATGCATTTGGACAATCATCTCCATGTTATAGGCATGGACTGGGGATTGGTCACAAAAGTGTGTATATATATATGACCAATCCCCAGTCCATGCCTATAACATGGAGATGATTGTCCAAATGCATATAATGTACACACTTTTAAAAAAAACTACAAATAAAATAAAACTGGAATAGTGAGTTTTATTTTGCTATCCCACACCATGTCAGGAACTCACCAATGTACCACCTGCGTGATTGGACTGCCACCAACAACACAGTGGAGTTGGCGTGGAAGGGAAAACACCAAACTTGACTTCTGTATTACTTTAACTCAGCTATACAACGTTCATTAGGTTTGAAAAACTGGTAGAAACTATACATGTTGACTCCTTAGATAGGAAGTTAATATGATGTTTGTAGCAAATTATGAAAAGTGTATATATTTCTTTAAGTACAAGATTATTTACTACCTTTAATTTCTGTAACATACACTGAATTTAAATACAATCACAAGTCACTGATTAAAAAAAAAAAAAAATACTAGTTACTCAGTAATTTCATTAGAGTTACCTACTCAAAATAAATATTTTCTTTGGAAAAAGAATTTATTTGGACACCCTGTGGATTGACAACAAAAGTACCAACCGCCTAAAGTATTAAACTCATATAACAATTATTTCTTTAAAAAATTATGAATTGATTGGATTATGATTTACTTAAATTCTGTTAGCACGTTGCTGAAACAAGTAAAATTTATTATGTATGATAGATAAATCCCTAAAACAGCCTCTAAATAAAACAATAACATTAACATAAACTAAGGGATGTTATAAAATTTCCTACCCTCAAAGTGGCAAATTATTTCTTTTCTTAAAATTCCTTCATCCGAAAACTATTTACATTTCAAAAAAATGCAATTCACGAATCACATCCCCAGTTAAATGGGATTTTAACAATGAATTTTCCAGTCATAACAGAATTTTTAAAATCATATTCCTTACAAGGTTGAGTAATTTCTAAATATTTGAAACATTTAACTGTTGTACTTCTGCTCACTTCAACAAAGTTCGTAACACGTACAGAAATATCAAAATTCATTTAACAGTCAAATTGTAAACCCATCTCAACCATTTATATAAAAACAAGAATATGTTACAACCATAAAACCAGCCAAACACAATTTAATGGCACATTATTCCTGCAGGTCAGATAGTACTAGGAAGGCGTACAGATCTTCTATGTCTGTGATGAAACAATAGGCAATTAACTCACTTAACTTACATTTTAGCAAAGTAACAATGATGTTATACAGTAGTGATGAATGATGATGAATAAGGTTTCCAACTAAATCATTGCCAATTAATTTTTTAAGTTGAGTTTCCTTCATCAAACTTAAAAGCGTAATATAAATTATTAACTTTAAATATAGCGGAAAAATGTAATACATATGTTATATCAATTTTTTTCACTCGCTGACAAATAAATGTTTACAAGCAATATTATCGGCATATAAAAGTAACTTAGAGAAAAGTAAACCAATGTAATTTGTTACTTTCACTAGGCGTTTCCTGTAAAGCAATGTTATCAACTAGAAATGGGATGCGTTAGTATAATAGATGAAAACAATACAAAAATGACAGTTACAGAACTGTACATTATTTTATTAAAAAAAAACTTTCAATTAACTTAAAAAGACATCGAAGATCTTCAGTCAATTTTTGAACAGTAAAAAAAAAAACAGTAGACATAAAATAAAATTGGACTAGAACATTGGACAAAACCCAAATAAGGCAGCTGTTGGATTTGGGCACTTGATGTAGACCATCGCAAAAACAAGAAATTTCCTATCAAAACACACTGATGGTAACTGTTTTAAAGTAGCGGAAACAAGCAATAAACCATTTATTGCTAATAACTTATTACTAACAATAATAATATTAACTGAGCTAACAAACCTAAACAAATTTCTGGACAAATCAAATCCGTAATTCCATTTAAAATATAAAAATATATGTCGTGGTATAAAAGACGTGTGGGTGGAATGGGTGGCTTGGCGGCTACGTTGCATGGGCGGTATCATACTCCAAAACCAATCTCTTGATGTGGGAAAGTTTTTCATGCAAGTACTGGAACCTTCTCCTTGCTTCATAATGTTTTTTGTCTTTTTTGCTTTCTTGATATTCTTGTAAGATCTGATTTTTTATTCTCTGTAAAATGAAAAAAATAAAATTTATAAAACTTAATTAGGTTTGTTTTTTTTTTTTTTTTTTATTAGTTTAATGTCTTCTCAAGTGTGGCAATGTTTTACCATTGACTCTGCAAATGATACATTTGCCAAATGTTACATATATGAAACAATTATTTCCTGTGGTGTTGTTAGTAAATCAACTTCAAATATAATTTAACATTTACACTTTCATAAGATAAAGTTAACAGGTTTGCCGGAAAGTTCTGCAGATATATCAAAATATTTTGATAAATAATAAAATAAATGATAAATAATAAATTTGGATAGTTATTTTAAGAAACGGAATGATGAATTGTCAAAGGTTCCAAGTCTACAGTAGACTTATGTCTAGATCTAAATTGTAGGCATAATTACCAGATTTGAGAGTCAATAACCTAATTATATTTATACATGTAAACATAAAGTAATTTGTCTTAAAAATATTAATATTACACTGATTTTATTTTTGTCAGGTTATTGTTTTTATGCAACTTTTTATAATCTTATTGAAACCTTTGCATCGTCAACACTGTTCTATATTAGATTTGCAATGTTTTCCAAATCATTAAGTGATTAACACATTTATAAGATAAGTTTCTTTTTTTTTCATTATAGGCCCATTTTAAAACTAAGTATCGATGGTATCGGAATTGAGAATCGCTTTTGTGGTATCAGAATCAGTATCAGGAATAGAACAATTTTGCTATTGACAATCCCTACTTGTAACTAACTGAATATGAGTTAACGTATGTTTAAAAATATATTTGAACAGTAACAGCATTATGACTAAAATGGTACAATACCTGTCTATGAGTTCAAAAGAATTTACATGCTGACTACATGTTTCGGAATAAGAATTCCATTTTCAGGTCAGTAAAAACGTGGTTTTAGCTCCAGCTGAATTGTCGAGTATATACAAAATATATTACCTATAACACAAACAATAAATTAAAACAAAGACAAAGAAGTACCAGCTGGAGCTAAAATCACGTTTTTACTGACCTGAAGATGGAATTCTTATTCCGAAACATGAGGTCAGCATGTAAATTCTTTGGAACTGATAAGACATTTATTGTACCAATGTAGGCATACAAAGTGCTGTGGCTAAAACCATGAATTTTAACATCATAGTACTTTTTTTGTAAAACTACAGAAATGTTGGCATCTAGAAATTGGACCACCTGGACATACGAACGTCCAGAAATCGACCACCTGGTCCTATTAGCTCGACATACGAACGTCCAGAAATCGATTACCTGGTCCTATTAGCTCGACATACGAACGTCCAGAAATCGACCACCTGGTCTTATTAGCTTGACATACGAACGTCCAGAAATCGACCACCTGATCCTATTAGCTCGACATACGAACATCCAGAAATTGACCACCTGGTCCTATTAGCTCGACAAACAAACATCCAGAAATCGACCACCTGCTCCTACTAGCTCAACATACGAACGTCTAAAAATCAACCATCTGATCCTTAGCTCGACATACGAACGTCCAGAAATCAACCACCTGGTCCTATTAGCTCGACAAACAACCGTCCAGAAATCGACCACCTGGTCCTATTAGCTCAACATACGAACGTCCAAAAATCAACCATCTGATCCTTAGCTCGACATACGAACGTCCAGAAATCGACCACCTGGTCCTATTAGCTTTCCAGCATACCTATTAGGTGTCCAAAAAACGACCGCTTGGGGTCCAAAGAGTAAAACATATAAAATTTCCAGGAGGTGCCAGAAACCCGCTGATAACCACATTTTGATACATTTTTGCCAACCCAGATGTTTCTACTATACCTTCCATCCTTCACTGTCCTTCTTTTCACTGAGCAACCGCTGCTCGAGCTGAGCAAACTTGCTGGAGACCTTGGCGACGATGTCGTGTAGTTGCCGGTATTCAGCGTAGTAGTTATTAAAATCCTCCTTGTAGCGACGCCTCTGCTCCACCGAAGTGATAGGGGTATAGTCACTGCAAACATTTATTACTGTTATTTATAACCCAGGTACAAAGTCCCAATGTCTTATCTAGATCGCTTTCCCACCAACTCTCCCAAGTGTAATTATGGTTTTATTACACTCTGTAAATAATAAATAAACAGAGTGTAATAAAGCACTCTGTTAATTTATATTATCAAATCAATCAAATCTTACATTTAAAAACACATCTAATGGGGATTTTCAAGAAAACCATTAATAGCTCTCATGACCATAATAAGTTGGACATAATAATACACTTTAGTTAGTTGGAGCTTTCGTATATAAGCTATTTAGCCATACGGGATTAATGTATTCAACAGCTGAATAAACCAGTGACAAAGCAGTTGTACGCAGGATGTGTGCCCAAATTGTTCCAGAATTATGATGCAATACATTTGCCCTGTTTTGATTTTAGCTGTTTTTTTTTTTTTTAACATGGCTTAAATTAAACTTTAGCGATCAATCTAACGTTACTCTCAGTTACTATACTATGGATGATTACTATAATGGTATTTTACACTATTTAGAAAGTTATTCAATTTTCTATTAGCTATTCAGTTACTAAGGTGGAAGCAGGTACTTTGGTTTTTGATGGGTTAGGATTTAGCTTTCAGTGTTGCAAGGTCACTTGTGAGTCCCAGTCACTTCTTCAGTAGCTGTGAAGTCCTTGTGTGTGTAAGCAAAGGCAATATTATCTGCATATATAAATTTTCTAGACTATGTGAGTAGAATTTTTGCGGTATACACTAGGGATGGGTTAGTCTCTAAAGTCAGTTCTATCGGTTATTGACAAAAGAACCGGAACCGAGAACCGATGGGTTCTGCTTCTGCGGTTCCGGGCTCTAGAAAAACATAAATGCGGAGATAGCTTTCATATCAGAAATGTTTCAGGTGTGACAAGTACTAATAAACAGAACAATCAAACGGCATGGCCACAAGATAAACAATATATCTTTATCGGAAAATATCTGACCATAGAAGGCAACTTCCTTATCAGTACATGGTTTGGTCACAAAATAACAAAATTATCTAAGTTAGAAAATATTCACCCATAGTCTGGCCACTTCCTTATCAACACATGAAATGAGACAGATAACATTAATTCTGAGTTGGCACTGGTGGCGCAGTGCTGTAACTCAGCTACTTGGGGACAAAGTGTTTGGGAGATTGTAGGCGATAGGTTCCATGCTCGGTTTTCTTAATACAAACACTCCGTCCGTTCAATGGTTGTCATCAATATAGACACTACTTGAGAAGTCTGGAGTGTCCGTGTTGAATGGTAGTCAAGGTTCGGGTGTTGTGTAGGGAAGAGAATTAAGTGTCAAACTTGTCAGTTAGCTGAAAATCGGACCAACACTACGTGGTTTGGAGTCCACGTAAAGCTGTAGGTCCGATAGTTGCCCTGGCTATTGGGCTATTAATAAATAGTCCTTTCTGAGCTAAGTCGAACTCAGATAGTAACAATGACTGCACTTGTTCATCTACACTCATCCCACTCATTCACATCTCATATTCGCTCATATCTCTACGATCAGCGTCTTAGAGATGTTTAATGAATGATGAAGAGGAATTCATTCACACACAAAAGCCAGTGAATTAAAGCTACATTCAGTTTTTGTTCAAGAGTCCAGAGTCCAGTCTTCCTTTCCCACCTGAGGTCCACCCTTGTTTATAGCCCCTTTCTTATCACTTCCTGCCTGATAAATAACACTTGTGTAAACATCTAACATTCTGAAATTAATTATGCTTCTAGTTTTATTGTGTATTTTGAAAAATTAAATGTTTTTATGATGAACTTAAGATATTAGAGTTTATTTATTTAGACTTGTAATGAAAAAACAATGCATACAAAACCTAGGGAATTAGATTGAAAAATAAAATGTTCTTAATATTGTATCATAACTAATTAAAATGAGTCTTTAGCATTTTTATTTTAAAATAGTTAAGTTTTATTTTAATTATTAATTTTCTTTTTACAAAGTCTTAAATTTGATTAATGTTTAAAGGATTAGTGTTTTAAATTGCATTGACTTAACATTTACTGACCCAAAATAGTTTATTATTTCTTAAATTTAAAACAAAATGTATACTGTAATTTCTAAATCATTTATGGTATTATTGGCTGTATAATTTTGTATGAATGTGAGTAGCATTTATATTTTCTTAATTCAGTATTATCACCAACTGAGAAAAGAACCGATAGAAAAAAAAAACTATTTCTATTTTCAAAAGTTAGTAAAAATAATTTTTAATTATAATAAGTAAATTAATTATAATATTATTTGTTTTTGCTGTTTATTTTTGACGTACTACAATTACACCAACGTCTTAAATTTAGTTGTGGTAATTTCAATCAATTGTTGTGATTTGTTTTTGAATAAGTTTTATTACTAAACCAGACATAAAATGGCAGGTTATTTTTAAATTTTCTCTAGGCTTATAAAGTTTTGCAATTTCCTCAAGGTAAATTTAAATTGCATACTAATTTGAGCTTTATATTTCATTTAGCTAAATTTTATACTCTTTAAAATTCAAAGTAAATACTCTCTTTGTACAAAAAATTTAACAATCATACCCTAAGAATAAATAAAATGTTACCAATTGGAAAGATTGTATGTCATTTTATAAATTTTTAGGGTGTATTATACTTCATACTGAAGAAATCCCCAAAATACTATGCACCGTTTTTACTGACTGACTTCACATAATTTGTTGATTCACTGGTGTAAAGGTATTGGAACAATTTTCTGAGACTTCCTCAAAAAGTACTCAGAACCAAGAACTGGGAACCGAGAACCGATTTCATTAAAGAACCGAACCAGAACTGAAAAAAATGGAACCGACCCATCACTAGTATATACGTTGAAAAAAATTGGAGCATGTACAGACCTCTGTGGAAAACCATCCTTCAGCTGTCTAAAAGAGCTCTTTTCACGTCCTGAGATTATATCGTTAATAACCTGGCACTATGCATTGACTCCAACAGTTGCAAAAGAATGGGTCAGGGAGGAGGCTTTAGAACTTTAAAAATGCACAGTAAATTGGTGAAATATATTATAAATTTACTAGTTTATAATGGTACTGTATACAAGATCCAAAATTATTGCAAAACTTCAGAACAACTTCAGTGCCAAGAAATAAGTGCATGAAGAAGTAATAATTTACATGTTATTTATGTACTGTTAAATATACTGACAACTCTGTGAATTAACAGAGGAACCCCAATCCAGTTCTCAAATCAATAATTAACTTTTTCTTCTTGCGATGACCTTGTTGATTTAGAAAATGTTTGCATAAAACTAAATTACAAAACGGCTAATTATTTATGAAATTACATTTTTCTGATAATACTCACATAACAAACTTAAGTGTAGGTGTGGTGGCAGGAGTGGCAGACGAAGGAGAAGGCGATGGCGCAGGCCTCCTCTCTCTGTCTTTGTCAGGGCTGGTGGTGGAGTCAGGCTGTGGAGGTGGCTTGTCCTGCCTCACGGGTGGTTGCCTGGTCGGCTCCTCGTGACGGGGTATGGAGTAGCCAGTCGTACTTGTAGGGTACCGGCTGGGTTTACAGAGTGATGGGGCTTTCACCAAGGCAGGACTTTCACTTCTCCTGAAAACCTGCAACATAAAATATTCTTCATATTAGATGATGGGGAATTGAGTCAGAATTCTAGTTAAGCTGTAGAAAAAGAACACGTACCTTGAAAAATAGTACTCAAAGATGTAAGAACAGATACATAAAACACAAGAGCATACCAAAGACAAATTCTGTAGCCATTATTATTTGCTATGTACATCCTCGTTTCTGTAGGGTCAACATCTTTGCTGTGTCTGTTGCTGGTTGATTGTGTATATCTGGTCTGAAACTAAAATAACCTCTTGACCTTGTTCCTTGTGAACTCAACTGAGTCTGTTGTGAACTAATATGTATCCTCCACTCCCAGATTTCTTCTTGCTCACTGTTTAAATGCTTGGCCACAATTTTGAACTAATGTCGGAAATGTTTGCCGACTATTCCTTAAAAAGTGTCATTAATTAATAGCCCAATGACAAATGAACAGCCGGTGATTATCAGCTGATCCTTCTCAAAATTTATTGACTCTGATTGGGATCGAACTGAGAACCTTTAGCACATGAAGCTGGGATTGAACCAACTACGCTACCGACCAATTATTGAGGGAGGGAGGCACCGTCGGTGCATCGGCCATGGGCATGAGTGTCAGGACTGGCCACGGCAGACTGTGGCCAGACCACGCAGGCAGAGAATGTCAGACGACACCAGTACAGCAACGAATGGCAACACATTCACAATCCACATATTTGTAACATATGTAAGGGAATAACGTTGTTCTCCAATATCAATATAAACCAGCTCCATTTCAGGGTATGATAAATAATAAAACGTAGCATTGTTTAAACATATTACAAAAATAAAATTTGCTCTACATAAATTAATGTCATCTGGCAGTCAAAAGAGCCAGGTCAGCCATTCGAGTCACCATGCCTCTACTCTCATTCTTGTTGATCCATAGCACCCTGCCGTCGATGTTCCACGTGCTTCTCCACAGCTCGCCGAAATATATATGGTGACGCCGGAGCCTTTTAGCTTTTTCTTGATCCTGAAAACAAGGCGGCGATCTCGGTAGTTTGTGAAGCGGACTATGTAGGGTAATGTCTCTGTTTCCCATCAGATTCCGGCTCCTGCTGTTTGCCAACACGGTACGATCGGCTGATGGCAGCCGTTGGAATATTCAGACCCAGATGCTCTCGACAAAAACCAACAACCAGTGCCAACCAGTGGTTGCTGGTCAGTGTCCTCCTCCAGCCCAATAATCCGCACATTGTTCCTATGCTGATATTGCTCCAGCTCATCTGTCCTTAACGCCAGTTTGTCTTCCAGTTCTGACACCTCCCCTGTCAAGAGTGGATACCTTATCACGAAGTTTGCTAGCTCTAAGTTGACAGTAGTGAGAGCTGACCGCACTGCCGTTTCAACTGCTGCTGTCATGATCTCTGTCAACTTCGTGACAAGTCGCTGGAAAACGTAGTCTACACAGCTCTACACAAGGGCACGGTCAAACTTCTCGCTGGACTTGCTATCAGCTGGCATTGTCGTAGCAGACGATGTAGATAACAAGCACCGGAGTTTGTCCCTCTTGTCAGTGGTTGCAGATAAAGGTACCTTCGTGCCTTTACGTCTGGATCAAAGCAGTGGTAGCGACTTGAACATAAAGTTAAATAAATTTACTTTTAGGTAAACAGTACCTTTTTTTACTGAACCACGTGCACAGATTGTTAGTCGACACAAATCTCAACAATTTGGTATAAATTTAATATAAACTACTGCAAAAATAACCACCAAAATAAATGAAAAACTAAGAATCCAACGTGCACACACTCTAACTCGCACTGAGTCATCCCCTCTCATGAAAGAAATGTTTTTAATAATAGTTTTAAATACCAAAAGTTAGTAAATCCATTTTTAGAAATTCAAATGAATACCTGGGTCCTAAGTATTGTAACCAACTTCCAGATTATATAAAAAAACTGCCAAAGTATTAACATTTTTTGTAAGAAATTAATTAAATGGTTTTTTCAACTGAGGACATTTCTGTTTTTAATACTGCAATTGCCTAATAAGTATATTTATTGATGTACTAGCAGAGAACCCGTCCTTCATACGGGGTTTACATTGATTTATATTGTGCTTATTGCATTCAGTAATACAAAACATGGCGTTTAGGTACCAGCCTAAACACCATTATTTACTTCAGAACTAAGTAACTTGTTTGTTTATTCCATCAACTGATTAATGAAACTATAATAAACAATTGTGAAATTCGTATTGCCATAGTGCTTGCATCGATACTTCTTAAAGCCCCTGGGGCGATGCCCTGATGTAATTTAAAAATAAAGATAGGCCTTTGCGTTAACCAGAGACCTTAACAATGTTCACGTAAAATTCCAGTAGAATGGGTCCCATAATTTTTGCGTGATTGAGTAACACACACAGACTGAAACTATTAGATTTTTATTAAATAGTAAGATGGGAAAGGAAAGATTTATAATATTTTGTTTTTTATAATAATTACATTTCACGCCATAAAGATGTCGTGATAAGTAACCTCGAAAGAGTTTTATTTTCACTCATTTTCTTCATAGGTAATTTAACGTTAATAACTTGTGTTATATTTGTAAATATTATGAGAAATAAAATATTTATTCATTCATTATTCATGTGCAGCGATCACTATCAGTACTTATTATAGTATGTTAACTCCACAATAGCAACGTGGTTCATATACCACTGCAAATGAAATGAAATGCTGAATCCCGTGATTTATTTAGTTTGTTTCTATAACAACCGTGGCGTCGTTTGAAGAAGTCAGAAAATTGGTGTTGAGTAAAAGCGAACGCCAATTTTCTTCCAATTGATTGTTTAAAAAAACTTGTGTACCATCTTAATTGTGTGTCTTTAATTGCCATTGTTTGAGGTTATCTTTAGTCTGACTACAAAGCCAGTATATTTATTTGTTATAGGTCATATTACTTTAAAAAGCCTACACACTTATTTTGGAATATGTTTCAAGTTTTCTCATCTTTAAGATTGATTTTAGTTCCAGTGGCAAACACTGGATAGAAGATAGAGCAGCAAAATTAACAGGGAAGAGAATTCAACAAAACACTACATCAGACAAGGCAGAATATATAATCTTTCTTATTAACTACAAAATAAAAATGTCAGCGATATAGAAAATGTGCATAATATTGTGTTATATCTTGTTAAGTGAGTATATGCTGTATCAGGGCTATGAAAGTCAATCCAAGACTAGAGCTCTCTCATTCATCTTACAGATTGATACGTTGAGTCAAATAAATGTCCAATGTATAATTGACACGTTAACTTCATCAAATGGATCTTCTGACAAGTTTTAAGGCAAAATCAAGTGTCAGATCACTGTGTGTAAATTAATAAAAGATTTATTAATGAGACTTACATTGTCAGGTTTAAGGTTATGAGCGATCCTTTGACGCTTGGTAGGCAGTCCATCAGCCCCATTGTAGTAGCCCGGTCTTTTATGAGGCGGGGCCTCAATAGTGGACGGAGGGCTGCCGGGGTGGACACTTGACGGGGACTGTCCACTGCCCACAGAGCTGCCTCCATCACTACTACCTGGTGGCGTCAAGTTCTGAGGCTTCCGCCTAATTTACACAACATTATTTCACTTTAAATACAAATAAATGGTTGTTATTATTTAACTAATTGGTACCCTAAAAAGCAGTTTAACTACACGTTTGTGAAGGTAAACATAAAGGTGAAGGTTAAAGCTAAAATTTGATTCCATAAGTATCAAATATATATGAAATTAACTAGTAGTGCAGTTGTTCACTTCATATTGAGCTATATTAATTTTAACTAATGTTGTATGTTTGTGAGAAAGACTGTATACTTACAAGTTTCATACCAAATGGTATTACTACCTTTATGGTAAGAATAGTTGGTAAAGCACATGCTTATGACCTCCCTCCCACACCTGTACAGTAATGATGATTTGCATACCCCAAGTATGGTGGTAATGATACAAATGTTTACGTCACATACAATAAAACTTGTACCTTTTGAGCTTTTGTCGATCTTGTTCTGTATAGAACGGCCAGTCTTCTTGCACATCATTCCAGACGTGCCGCATTAAATGGTAAGTATTGTCCCTAACACTAGCTATACTGGACAATGTACTCATCAGTTGAGTTCTGTCTTTGTCACGGATTCCCTCTGAAACAAAAACCAATTGGCTTTAAGAGTATTTAAGATAAATCTGGGGACATTACTAGAATGATTGCCAGTTAACAGGCAGTACGAGGGAATGTGAGTTGGTACTAATATATCTTCACAACCAAGACTTGAGTGAGTACATGTGCCTGTGAGCTCTGCTCTCTCTGCTGCTAACACCCGTATTTACTAACTTGAACAGTAGAATCTGTATTATTGTACTATACTATTCTATTTTAACTCTTTTACAATATTGTTGTTGTAGACTATAACTCTTCTCTATAATTCACTAAATTAATAAAACGATACATACATTTACTACTACCTTTTGGATAATATACACTAATATTCTATTATTTTTTTAAATCTGTTTGCATTATATAATAATCGCTGCTTTCTTTCACCCAATTTCAAAGTCAAAAATTCTCTTTAATATTATTATTGTTTTTACAGATGGGTGTCCATGGATAGCTTTGAGGATTTCATTACCACAAATGATTTCAAAAGTAATTTTTAACACTAAAGTAACTCTTAATCCTTCTGTAAACAGTTAAGTGGAATACATCATCAGAGAAAGCATATTAATACATTATTAATTCTGTGTGGGGGTGCAGTATTCTATGCTAAATGACACATTTGTAATGTGAATATTCTAAATGATTGTAGTTATTGTTTGATTTGCCATTCACAAGTGCATTCAGTGATTGGCACTGTCTTATAAATGGACTATTTACTATCAGCACGGCAATTATATGTACCCAAGTTTGAAGGTTGTTTACCAAGAGGCCTGTGACAAATCCATTCTCACTGTTCTGTTGTGTATTTAGTTAAAGTTAGCGAGATATTACTATCTACAATTATAATCACTAATTTGTATATTTTATAAATTATTACAAATATTAATTTGTGAAACTCTTTATTTCTCACTTATAGTTTAGTTATATATTTTCAATAATTAACCATGCAGTATCCATTCTAAAAGGTAGCATTATCTGTCAGATTCAAATTATGATACAAAGTTCACTTCAACCAATAGTCGACATGATATCCCTTCCCATAAGTGTGTCTTTGACATAATACTGTGGAATGATACTGTCACAGTTATGGTTTTGATGTGTGTGTGCGTGCGTGCGTGTGCGTGTGTGTGTGTGTGTGTGAGATCACCCAACTGCATCACTCTTATCAAATTCCAGTGCGAGTATAATTTTTAATATTCGTATAACCTCTTTTCAATGCTGTACCCTTACTACACATTTTTTATTAAACATTTACGTATTACAGCCGTTGTACGAAATACAGTTTCGGTCTTGGAGGAGATAAACCTAACGGAGCCATTGCAATCTCAGAGGCACCTGCCAAGAAAAAAGTATGTTTTCTTGTGAATGGTGCTGATTTTATATTTGCTGGAAAAATAAATTGCCTTGCATTTTAGTATAAAAACAGAATAAAATTCAGCAAACATTTAAATATTACTTTTGGTGAGTCAGCTATCAGTAACACAAAGTGAGACAAGCACTTTCAAGGAGACTTGAGCACAGCAATGACAATACCAAAGCACCTCAAAAATTGATGAAAACACGGGAAAAGTAAATGTAATGACTTATAAAAATCGCTGAATCAGAACCAGAGAACTTACTAATGTAGATGGCAGTAATCAGTATTTTATTTATTTATTTATTCATAAGACGCCGATCGTCAAGATATGGGCGAATATGGATTTCGAATGAGTGTAGATGAACGAATGCAGTCATTGTTACAAAGTAAGGCCGACTATTCCTTAGGAAGTGTCATTAATTAATAGCCCAATGACAAATGAACAGCTGGTGATTATCAGCTGATCCTTCTCAAAATTTATTGACTCTGATTGGGATCGAACTGAGAACCTGTAGCACATGAAGCTGGGATTGAACCAACTACGCTACCGACCAATTTACAGTAGTTCAAGCTGTAACATTTTCTCGGATGTGAGGCATATAACACTCTCAAAATTATTAGAAAAAGATTTTGGTGCGTGTTATTATTTTTATAACAACATTTCATCAGACAGTAAAGATGTTAACACGCTTCTACCTTTCAGTAAATCTGTGGAACTCCAACATGAGAGACAAGAAATCTTATTCGGCCTGTTCAATCCTAGGTCATTATCTGTTTCTCCTGTAAGTGTCACCGACACTGTTTTATGAATAACATCATACCTGTGCAACAATCAATACTTTACGATTTAAAGCCTACCTGGTATGGCTTTTGGATTGCATCGTAATAATGTCCATAAGTCGATTCCCAAGCAATCTTAATATGCTGCAATCTGTTTGTTAACATTCAGTACTATGTCCATAAAGCAGTTTTGTCAAATAGCAGTACAAAATATTACAAATAATATTATTTTAACTGTGTATTTCACAACTGATTTTTACTTCACTTATTCTCATTTGGCCAGGTATTATGCATCGTTACTTGTGTTACTGTTTATGATGATAGTTTTACAGTAATTTTATGGTAATCAGAGACGTACGGAGACGATCTCGGAGCGTACATCTCTGACCACGTCCTTGTGAGTGTAGTGTGTATGTTTGTCTTATCCCCGTGTTTTATCACCTTGGAGGGAACTTCGTAGACACTGCATTTGGATTTTATCATCCTCACTTCGTGCTTGGGACGTCTAGACGCCATTGTCACTGCGAGTCGTAAGACTTCATCATTTTGTAATATTTGATTATTGTATTGTTTTATTCCTAATAATTGTTGTCATTTCAGGTTAAAATGTATTTGTAATAGTTAATTAGATTGGATAGTAGTCTCAGTCCTTCCGAGTCACATATATCACTTTTTGTGCATGCTTAATGTTATTTTAAATTAATAGTGTTTTTCAGGTACCTTATATTTATGATTAGTTAATGTTATCTCATTTCAGTCTGATTTGAATATTAATTTAATTGTGTTTTAAAATTTTTTTGTTGATTTCGTGACCTTGGCAACGCCTAATTGGTTATATTAATTTAATCCTGTTAACATTTTTATATTTAGCAGAAATTCATTTTGTTGTACCCCATTCTATGATCTAGGTTAAAATGTACATAATTATTAATGTAGATAAATTTTATAGTTTAAGAATGTAGTTTTATAACATGTTTGTGTAGATGTAATTTAGTTTTTAGCACTTGAAAAAGGTTTAGGTTCTACCAAATCGAAACATCGTGATTGGTAATTTTCATGTAATGATGGCAAATGTCCAACAACCTTTGTCTTCCCCATAAAGAAAAAAATGTGGTACTTACATTTACACTAGTTTTACTTTTTAATATAATGGTAAATGCAAGCAACATAATAATAATAAATTATACTGATATGGTTAGAATAAATTTTGATAAAATGCATGATGTGGCTGCAAATACAAGGGTTATCCGTAAATTACGTTATCCAATGAGCTCCTGTTGTGAAGGAGTGAGCTAGCGTATAACTTATATCACCACGCTTCCCTCACCCCTATCTTGGCCAGTTCCCACCCCTCTGCCAACGCACAGTCTTGGCTTAGCAGCCATTAATAGAAGGGCAAATTGACGCTTCCGCCAAGTGTGAATTGTGGTTTGTAATTAGATTTCTGTGGTTTAAGAAGTCAACCACTTTTCAAACTATTACAAGTTACTAATGTGTATGAACGGAAATAAAAAATATGCTTAAGTGGTGTAAGGAGTTTTTGCAGAAGACCAAACAAATGTGCACAACAAACGCAGCAGTGTTTCGGACGAGATAGTAACGAAACTTGAGGAACTTTTGCTAATGACTGTGTGTGAAATTTCTGAAGAGAGAAAGGACTGAAATCTAAGACCACTGTGCAAGATTTTGTTGGTCTATTCAGACAAAAGAAGGGGTTGGCTGACAAAGAGCATTTGTTTGCACCATGCCCGCCTACACGTTGCACAAACCACAAAAGATTTCATCGCCAAATTTTGGTGTAAATCAATGAACATCCTCCATTCAGCCCTGATTTGGCCCCCAGTGACTCCTATTTGTTCTTCAACTTGACAAAAAACACTGGTCAGGAATGAAATTCTCAAGCAACAAAGAGCTGAAGGTAGCTGTCGATTCGTTCCTGCATGAGCCGGCGGAAAATGGTATGACGTGGGTAAAGCTTCTGGAGCAACTCCAAAAATGCTTTATCATGATAGGGACTACATTGAAAAATAACTAAAAGTCCAAGATAACCAATCTGCAATAACCAATCTATTATTGGTTTTGCAACAGAATGATGTTTAATATGTGAAAAAAAGCATTGGAGAACTTAATTTACAGACAGCCTTCGTAAATCATAGTGTACCAGAAAGTAGGCACCTGGATTATAAGGTGCATCTTTTACAAATTATAATCTTAAGTTTAAAAAACAGAACAAAAATTTCCTTCAGGATTAAAATCTTAACAGCATACATATTTCTCTTCAAAATCTCAAACAAATTTAAACAATTAAGGTAGGTATATGTCATATGGCAACTCCATTTTCAGAGACTTATTTTAAATTTAAAGAGATTGATCTGTTATTTATAACCTGAGTATAATTGATATATGAACAAAAGAAAAATTGACCCAACTACGTTCAACAAGAATAATCAACTTTTAATAAATTATTTATACTTAGTACTGCTGTATTGAACTCACCTCGGTTGATTACAGAGTAGAGTTCGGGCTTTTTGTAGGGCCTTACAGCTAACAGGTGAATTAGTCGATCCCTGGAAACAGCATTATAAGTAAAGGCTCATGATGATCCAAGTAATCTTATAGTATAGAAAAATTACAAGTTTATATGAACATTAGCAATAGATGATCTCTTACTCACATTATCAACATCTCATGTAATTATACTATATTTTTATTTAATCTGTGGCAGATAGTAAATATCTTTTTACACACTCCCCTTTAGTTTTGAAACTAAATCAGGCCACTGTGTACATTTGAAACCATAATTTTTAACAATATTCCATGACAAATATTGTGTTACATACCTGATTGACCGCCTCATGATATCCGGGTTCCCGGGCTTCTGTGCATGGTTGTTGCCCTGCGGCTTGGTATGTGCTGGGGCTGCTGGTTGTTGAGAGTTAGGGTACAGGCCATTCCTTGGAGGAATAGAAGCTGACGGTTTACTTTTTCTATATTTGCGGCAGATACCACCAGCTTTGTTGTCTAACTCAATTTCTCTAGTACTGAAAAAAAAAAAAAAAAATGCTGTAAGTGTTTAAAATAACAGTGTTAATAAAATAATAGGAAATATTGTGCATGAACAAACTCACCTGAGACAACAAATCCATTAAACATAAACTCCATAAAAGACGGACCCACAAACATACACAAATTTTCAAAGCTAGTGACTTCAGTAGACATGACAGTGGCTTTAAAAATATGTTTGTGTCCATTATGTTTGTCTTGCGTTTGTGTTTGGTGGACTTACCCTCTCAGGTAAGGTAGACGTTACCTCCCATCTCTCCTATTATATTGATGCATGGCCTAGTGTAAGTCGCCCGTACCAAAATAGTCCACTGATAGCTGTTGCAATGAAGCCCTCCCCTCCCTTCTCACCCAGCAATGTTGTCAAATATAAATTCATTGAAAATATTAATGATTTGTCTAAACATCTGTAGCAGTAAACAGACATCATCATTTGTTATTATAAACAAATGTATGTGTAATAGTTATATGTATTTACTTACATGATTATGGATTAAAAAAACAGCTATTTCGCTTGATAAACAAGTGAATGCCAATTATATACGCAAACATTTTTCTCCAAGCGAGCGGTGTGCATATATATACACACACTGTTTTTAGCTCAAAGAGCCTTTGCCAGGAATACCCGTCATATGAAATTTGAGTTTGTTTTATCCCCACCATGGTCAGACGACCCGTTATTAGGCATACTAAACCCTCCACCCAATACTATTGCTGACTCCCCCTCCCCATCCCTTCCCTACTCTCTTCGATCCTCCTCTCACTCTAAAACTTGTGTCGTTGTTAGTCCAGCATCCAGTGCTTCATCAGCTGCATTCCTCGCCGCAGTGATAACTATTACACATACATTTGTTTATAATAACAAATGATGATGTCTGTTTACTGCTACAGATGTTTAGACAAATCTTTAATATTTTCAATGAATTTATATTTGACAACATTGCTGGGTGAGAAAGGAGGGGAGGGCTTCATTGCAACAGCTATCAGTGGACTATTTTGGTAGTTTGTTATAGAAGAACTTGTGTTTCGTTTTACATATAAGATTATCTTTACAATATCGTATTAGTAATTTATATGATATTGACGTTATTATACAGTTAGTTATTAACTTCTGTCAAAAATAAAGATGTTTTGATTTAATTCACTTTCTCTTACTCTGAAATTACTCTTACTCTGAAACATGTGTAAAAGATTTTGTGTAGTTAATTTTGATTTTAAGTAGTTATGTAATTGTTGTATTAATTACTTCAATACTCTGTGTTGTTATAATAATACCAATATTTAAATTAGTTGACATTTTTTGTTACTAATCCAAATAGAATTGGATTCTAGGCTAATTGTGTGATAGAAATAGTTACAATGCTTCGGTTTTATTTAATAAATTTAGTTTTAAAACAAAGCTAAAAAATACATAATAAATATATTTCTTTACTTAGTTTATATATACGTTTAAATCTTAACAAATAAATTGCCCTTGGTTTGTCTAAACTGCGATGATTATTACTGCGCGCAAGCCAGCAACTGCTTTTTGCCTTAATAGGTTCTTCAGTTCTCCAAATGCAACCTCGAAAATCCGCTCGGCCTCCACAGACCAGCCCGTGATCCAGTAGTATTTATCGATGACTTAGACACAAGTTACTTTGACTTATGAATTCGATTTTTTCTGTTTATTTTATTTATGTAGTTTAGTTCTGTTTACTTTTGCAAAACCTGCCAGGGAAAGCCTATCATACTAAAGAGAAATATGCTTGAACACACTTGTAATATCATGTTTAGTCATTAGATTATATAATCAAATGAAATTAACAACTAATTAGTATTTTATTTCAAACTTACCTAACAACTGATTTTAGTAGAACAAGCTAATGACGGGTAAAAACGTACAACACAATATCCCTTAAAGCTAATGACGTGTATATACGCAAGTATTATTAGCTCTATGGAAAAAAATGTAAAAAGAATTATTTCACCCAAATATTAGATAATTTAGCATATATAAAATATTATAACCAAGCATAATATTATATTTAGTAAAAAATTCAGTAGTAACCCAACCAAGTTTCATATATGCTATGCTTACATTAAGAATATAAATTAGCTCGCTAAGGGTTAATAGTATCTAGTACTGCACTTTCTACAAAATAGAACATATTTACATTAATATAATGCTGTAAAACATTATATGATCAACACATACCATAGTTAATTTTATCACTACCCTTTAGAGACCTTTAAATATGATAATACAGTTGTTTTGTAAATAAAATTACAATTAAATTGACAGTACTGAATATATGCATACTTGTCAAAGATGAAACATGTGGTTGGGTGGTGCTCAGAAATGGTATGGCAACACTTTCATAAATATCATCGGACTATTTTATGCGGTTTACACTAGTTCCAGTATAACATAAACTAAATTCAAATACAAATTTGTATAGTTACTGATATTCCTACATTTAACTATATAAACATCCAACCTATAATAATTGGTAGATCAAAATTATTAAAAATAAAATAAGAATTAATGTGTACTAATCCACACATACATGGTGGTAATGAAAGGGAACACAAAGTGGTATCCACACTTCAACGAATCCATTGTTTATAATTCAGAAAAATTTGTTTAGACCCTGGATTTTATGTATTCAGCTCTTTTCAAGGAGTTAAATGTTTTACCAAATCTCTATCTAAATGTTGACAGTTAGCAATTTTCAAAAGTACCAGTACTTCTTATTTTGGATGATCGAAACAATTCTGACTAATGCAGTCAGATTCAGATTCTTTACTGTACATATTCATTGAGAACAGAACAAATGTCAAAAATTATGTTACTGTTACATCAAAGTGTATAATATGTCAATGAGTGTTGTCAAAGACGCTCTCCAGAAATTCTTTCTCTGTGCAGAAGGGTCTGTCTTCCAGCCATGTTGTTAATTTCTTGTTAAGCTGCTGTCCAGTTTCATTCTTGAGGTGTCCAGGTAGATGGTTATAATATAAGGCTCCTTTGTAGCTTGATTTTTTTTTATAAAGGCTGAGGTGATGAGTTGGTAGTGCAAAATCAGCTGCATTTCTAGTATTGTGTTGGTGCAGGTCATCGTGTCTGTCTTTGTTAGTTCCTACAATGTACAGGATGACTTCTTTTATGTATAATGCCATTACTGTTAGTATTTTTAATTCCTTAAAGGATTCCCGGCAACTATCTTGGTAGTTTAACCCTGCAATGCACCTAACTGCTCTTTTTTGTTGTATGAGGATTCTTTCCATATTTGAGTATGCTGTTCCACCCCATATTGCCAGACCATATCTCAAATGTGATTCGAAGAGCGCAAAATATGCAATTTTGGCTGTTTTCATCCCACTGGTTTGTTTAGTCCGTCTGATGACATATATTCCTGTACTAAGCTTTTTACATAGCTGTTCGGTATGGGGTTTTCATGATAGGTTTTCATCTACTACAACACCAAGGTACTTAGAGATTTTTTCTTTCTTCAATTCTGGAACTCCAGGTTGGATTTCCCTTTTCCTAATGCTGTAGACAATCTGTTGAGTTTTTTCTCATTTAATATAAGGTCATTTGAGTAGCAATACTGCTTTGTCATGTTAAAAGCTATGTTTGTATTTATGTCGTGTTGCTCTTTAGATTTATCTGCTCACTGTTATGACGGTGTCATCAGCAAACATAACTGTTTGACAGATATCTTTAAGTTGGTCTGGTAGGTCATTTGTTAAAAGTAGAAAAAGAGCAGGGCCCAACACTGATCCCTGTGGTATACCTCTCTGCACAGGAGTTAGGGTTGATTGAGCTTTCTTTAGAGTGTTGTTAAAGACACATGTGACCTCCACCAACTGTTGTCTGTTCTTTAGGTAGCTGTTGAACCAGGCCAGTGCAACTCCCGTGACTCCTAGAGCATTTAGCTTTTTAAGAAGACGATCATGACTCAGGCAATCAAAGGCCTTGCTGAAGTCTAAGTAGAGGCTAGTCACTACGCTCCTTTCTTCCAGTTTGTCAATAACACCTTCAATGAGTTCTATGATAGCTGTAGTAGTCGATCTGCCTCTCAGAAAGCCATGTTGGTGTTTTGTCAGCAGATTGTTTCGCTCCAGATGTTGCAATAATCTATTTAGGGTAATTTTTTCTATTATCTTTGAAAATGTGGGAAGAAGAGAAATTGGGCGGTAGCTTCCTGCTTCTGTAGTGGGTCCATTTTTATACTTTGGGTATATTTTGCAATTTTTAATTTTGATGGGAAGATACTTTGTTGAAATGATTTATTTATTATATTCATTAATGTTTTTGTTATTTCTTCCTTACATTCCTTTGCTATCTTTGCAGAGACATCATCAAGGCCTGATGATGTTTTTGGTTGAAGGTTATCTATAGTTTTAAGAACTTCTGCAAATGTAGTGGGTTGTAAATAAAATTGTTCTATTATTTCTGGCTGTAAAAAATTAAGAGTAGGAATAGTATGGTCCTGCTGCCATTCACTCAATGCTCTTTCTGCAGTATTTGCAAAGAAATTGTTTAAGTTGTTTGCTACATCATTTGGTTCTTTTACAGTTTTTCCATTTATCTCAAGAACGATTTCATTTTCCTTTTCACTTTTCTCCTTTCTTTCTTTGTTTATTACCTGCCATAAGGCTTTTGATTTGTTTTTTGATTGATCAATAAAAGCTGCATTTTGATCCCTACGTAGTTTTTTTAATTTTAGGTCATATTCTTTTTTTATTCTTGCTGTCTCTGCTCTATCTTCCCCACGTTCAGTGCACAGATACTGTTTATTTGCTTCTATTAATTTTCTCCTGAGCACCTCGCTTTCCTCATCCCAGAGATGTTTAGATGAATTGAATTTCTTGTTTGAGGTTGTGTAAGGGCAGGTAATATTGAGGTAGTACTGGAAGACATTGTGAAAGGTATTATACATTGTATCTGCATCATTTGTTGATTGAAGTTCAGCCCAGTCTTCATTTCTGAGGAGTAGTTTGAGATTTTGCATTGTATGTTGATTAAAAATTCTTCTTCTTACTTTAGGTTTAGGATTGGAGATATTTTGGACATTTATTATTATTTTCTGTGCTGTGTGGTCTGAAAGGCCTGTATGTTCCACATGTATTTTAAGTTTGTTTCGGTCCAGATTTGAACATACCCAGTCTATGAACGTTGATGAAGATGATGTTATTCTTGTTGCTGGGAGTTCAAATCTTGTAATGTTGTAGCAAGCTAGTAAATCTGATTTTTTTAGAATTTGTGCTCTCTTGCAGGTTATCTATATTAATATCTCCAACTAAAACTATGGGATTTTCTGTGCTTAGCCCATCATTTAGTATGGCTGTAAGATGTTGTAATGCAGCATCAAGGTTAGCACTAGGTGGTCGGTAGACTCCCAAAACTAGAAGGGGTCCTCTTTTCCCCTTAATTTCATACAGTGCCGACTCACATACAAGCTCAGAATCTGTGCTGCTTGTTTTTAAAAGCCTAATATAATTTTCCAAGCCTTTCTTTGCAAACGCAGCTATGCCTCCCTTTGTGTGATGTTGTCTACAGAAACCACCAACTAGAGTGTAATTTGTTATCCTAGTATTTTGAAGGTTTTGTTGACTGAGGCCATGTTCTGTTACTATAAATAGGTCTGGGTTTTCCCTGTTTAGGTAGTGTGCCACTCTCTCCAGTTTGTTGGTTAGCCAGTCATCGTTTTGATGTCCAATTGTTATATTTCCGTGGGGTTTGCTGTATACATTTTTCAATGGTTAAACAAAATCCAATAAAACTAAACATCCGAACCAGGTCAGTTCTACGTATTTGTAGAGTATTAAAATAATGCAGAATTACATTATACAACTAATTCATTGAGCATTTAAATAAAAAAAAACAAAAAAACAGCTAAATCAATACTGCAATAGAAAAAGTCAAATATGTCACAATAGAAATATATCACGTTAACTATTGATATATCGCGGAAGAAGACGTTAGGGGACATGTCAATCAAGTATATGGCATATTATTTTCATTAAAAAAAAAATATTAAATAAGTGATAATAACCACCAATAAGACAATACTTTGGTATATTTCTCATTAACGCCTCAAGTAAATCCTCAAATCCTAGGCTGGCTGTTACTGGAGATTTCCAGAATCATCTTGTTTAAACTGTATGCAACTGCACAGCAAACAGAGGTTGTAAGGTTGCTACATACCACTCCATAAAGGTCAATTCAATTATGTAATTAGAACAAAAAAATTCTACTCCTGATCACTGACAGCTGGATTTTCTGTACAATTTTGAATGTGAGTCAATACCACCGTATGTACATAGGCATGTAGGTGGGTCAGTAGAATGTATACAGTATCGTAAAGGTTTACACATTTGAATTTCTTAAACCCCATACACATACAACAGTAAAGGAATTTTCAGAGAAAGTCAGAGACAATTTTAGTGAGAGATTTTAGTGATTGTAAACTTACTAAAATTCTTTAAAACCACATAGTTAAGGCATCATGCTCGTTCTCCTATGTTTTATTACATGTGTTAAAGTGACCATCTCACCAATTTTGTTTATGTTGCTGTTCGGCTGCGGCCATCCGGTGCCTGGTTGCTTCATACACATCCTCCTTGGCCATGATACGCATCTTGCAGTGCACTGCCCCCAGGCTTTCGAGGCACCTGTACATATCATTTCATTACTACTACACCAATCATGTGTTTATAGCACATGCTATAACCAAACCTTATCAAAACAATCAGTACAAATACAGTCAAGATCTCGGAAAGCTTGTT
This sequence comes from Stictocephala bisonia, assembly GCA_035578905.1. Lineage (NCBI taxonomy): Eukaryota > Metazoa > Arthropoda > Insecta > Hemiptera > Membracidae > Stictocephala > Stictocephala bisonia. Next base: position 409,441 of record JAQJVL010000074.1, on the reverse strand, counting down.
CCAAGTTTTTATCAATTTCATTTTCAAGAATATAATTCCAAATATACATGCAAATATATAAATATATCAGAACATTTAAAAAACAGCCTTTCAATCATTTGAATTTCCGTGATGGCCATATTAAATGATGGAAGAAAACATTTATTAAGAAAACGGCATCGACACTCAAATTGTTGTTATATACCTAAAATAGACTTGGCATGTGACCAAACTAAAATGACAAATAGATTAAATTCATTTTATTTTCAGAGTTTCCTCAATTGCTTTCAATTATTATATACACTCACTTTTTAGATCACATTCCCACCAATACAGAATTTCATATGCTAATAACAAACCAATCAAACTTTGTACTATTATAACTGAAATCATTTGTTCTTGTGACTATCAACAACTCAAGGTCAACATATTAAAACAACATCACTGACATTCTTGGTTTTAGAGCTTAGGCATTAGTGTCAAGCGCCCGCTAATGTTGTATTAGATGTAAAACCTGACATTCGACTTGTGTAAAACTTGAACTAGAGTGGTGTAAAAAATATACAAGTTGTGATAAAAACAAAAAAATTAATTGAACTTAACTTCATCTTCTGTAAAAAAAGTTGTTTTTTAATGCTGCTATACAAATATTCACTATTATTTTGCTTGGTAAATGAAAAGGATTTCAGCATTTAATCAATATTACAATCAGAACTCAATAAAAATCTAGAAAACCCAATTTTCCTGGATTATTGATTATAAATAATAACAAAAGTACAAATTGCAAAGTTGATGAGACATCAATGGCTCTGAGCAGGGCACACAGTATGAGCATTTAGTAGTTCGTCTTACTACCACATTGTGCTGGTCATTGTCTTTGCCACCAGTTCACGGCTGAGTAAGCAACTACGTTTATGAAGTGAGTGTAAGTGCTTGTTAAATGACTTTCATAATCCAGGTAGTTTATGAATGCAGTGTTTTGCTTCATTATGACTATATTGCCGGTGTGGGAGTTCAGAGTCCAAGGTTCCTATTCCAAACTGAGCTGATGGACAGTACTTACTTTAATAATAACACATTTTTTTAATAGCAAAATGGATATGTTGTTGACTAATACAATCTTTTACTGTCATACAGTAAATTCATCACAAAGACTTCCTACTACATGCGACAATATACTCCAATAAGTTTAACAACATTGTGCTGTTAAAAATTTGTGAAACTTTCAGTGCACCCAGCAAAAATATAGTTAAGTACATTAAAATAATACCACAAATAAAAAAGTCTTAGAATCACTAATTAAACATAAAAAATAGGGGTTACTATAAGTAATATCAAAGTTGCCTGCTAATTGAAAAATGGCGCCTTTAAACAACGTGATTGTAATATTTTTGTATAATATATGCATTTTTGAAATTACAAGAGCTTTTCAACATTCAATAGAATCAAAATAATGCATTATAAGTTATGCTTTATTTTTTTAAATGACAGAACACGCCTCTTTAATAAATTGTTGAAATAAGGATTTCTGAAACTTTCAGTGCTCCTAGCGGCGAAACAGGTAAGTTTAACAAAACAATACCAAGAGTAAAAAAATTCTTAGAATTACTATTAAAACCTAAATTCATCATAAAAAATAGGGGTTCCTATAAGAAATTCCAAAGTTGACCGTCATATTGAAAAATGGCGACCAAATTTTAAAATTTTACCTATGTAATTTTAATGAGCATAAAAAATGAGGGCAAGTCCCCCATTTAAAGTTTGCTGTAAAATAATTACTTTTTGAGATCCCAATTGTGGCCACCTTGAGTTGATCACCCTATATATAGATAGAATTACAGGACTATATTTGGGGGGGCGGGGATTAGTTAATTGAATAGCAGTTTAAACTTTTAATTCAGTTTGTGAAGCTAGTAAATTATTGGCTATTAGTTCTGTTAAGCCCCAACCTTAATCTGCCCAGTTGACTTACATTAACCAGCAAGAAGTGGAACCTCGTTAATTCAAAAACCTCTGCAAATCAAATTTTCCCTAAGAAAAAACCTCTAAAATTCAAACAAATATTTTAGCACTTATATATTATTACAAACGATATTTAAAGGGTTTATTAAAAAATAATAACATGATACCAAGTTAAATTAAACTTGTATCGAAGCCATTAATGTTTTGACATTGATAATAGAAAGGATATTAGTTATAATTTAGTAAACTGTCACACAGTGAAAGTTTCACCACTACAGTATGGAGCCTATTCTAACTGGTTTTGTACATGGTAGCTGTTATTGTAACTGTAAGCACCCACTACTACAGAGGACTGTTATTTCACCTACCATAACAGCTGAGCTCTCCAGAGCAGGAAGAGTGGCTACACATAAATCTACTGCACACTGCAAGTCATGACTGAGATGCCTTTCACTAGGCCAATCTCACACCTTGGTGTAAATGTCACCAACAGAGAGTAGCTCACGTGCTGTGTTCAGTAACTGGCTCACTTCTAACCAACAGACGTATCTCATTCAATAATTCACTCACTTCCACTCAACGGGAGACTAGAATATGTACCTCATTCAATAACTGGCTCACTTCTTGACAACGGAGACTAACACACATACCTCATTCAATAACTGGCTCACTTCCAGACAACGGAGACTAACATGTACCTCATTCAATAACTGGCTCACTTCCAGACAACAGAGGTTAACACACGTACCTCATTCAATAACTGGCTCACTTCCAGACAACGGAGACTAACACACATACCTCATTCAATAACTGGCTCACTTCCCGACAACAGAGGTTAACACACGTACCTCATTCAATAACTGGCTCACTTCCAGACAACGGAGACTAACATGTACCTCAATCAATAACTGGCTCACTTCCAGACAACGGAGGTTAACACACGTACCTCATTCAATAACTGGCTCACTTCCAGAAAATGGAGGCTAACACACGTACCTCATTCAATAACTGGCTCACTTCTAGACAATGGTGGCTAAAAAAAAAAATAATGGATATAAAGCAAAATCTTTTGAAATACGAGTCTGCCCAACCAAAAATTATACATATCCATGTTGGTACCAACAATATAATTAATGAATATAATGGTGGTGCGGGGTATAATGGGGGCTGGGGGAAGAAACAAACCCTATATAGCATGGCTGACTTGTTGTTTGCAACAACACTTCTCTTTCCAAAGTCAAAAGTCGTCTTAAGTGATGTATTGCATCGAAGGGACATAACGGATTCATCCCTTACACTCTTCAATGACGAACTCTACATCATGTGCAATAACTTCTGAGTTGAGTTAGCTGTAGCAAATCAATGTGTAAAAAAAACATCACCTATCCTGTAACTGTCGTCACTTGGGCTTACAGGAAATCGCCTTCTAGGCAGGTTCATCTTTCACCAGGTACAAAAGGCAATGTTTATAGTTGCCATGCTGGTTGAGCAGTATGTAGTTCTTCCATTGTCCTCCATCCCAAAAAGCCTTACATCCACAACTGCCAAACTGTCAAGAAATGGCGTCATGGCATTGCCCCTTTACCGGATTAGGTCATGTCAATTTTCGCTCGCTTAACACCGCATTTAATGAGCTTGGCGCTGTAGCTGAAGACTGATTTTGATTTTTTAGGAATCTCAGAAACTTGGTTGACTCCAGATATGTCTTCAGAATGTTACAGTGTGAAAGGGTATTCTCTCTTACGTAGTGAAAGAACAAGTGGGGATGTAGCCTCTTCGACTGGTGAGGGTGTTGCACTTTATTTCAAATGAAAATTTGATATGAAGCGTATCTATCTTGACAGTATAGACAATCGTTTAGAATATGTTTGTTGTGTTGGGAGAGCACATGGTTTGCGCTTATGTATTTGTGTGGTTTACAAATCCTCAACGTTGCTTTTATCATGTTTTATTAGTCTTTTCCATGCACTTTTTATTGATATACTTTCTGAGGTTGGTGAGGTTGTGTTGGTTGGAGACACAAATTTTGGTCTTTCGGAATGCACCAAACCCAAGTTCAAATTCCTCACAAACCTCTTAGAATCTTTAAACCTTATTCAGCTCATTAAAGAACCGACACGCGTGACGGACAAATTGAAGACGCTTATACCGTGAGCAAATCTTTGAGTGACATAATTATATGTTGGTGTGATCGACACATCTAGTATCTTTGACTGTCGAGGCAGGCGCATCACGGACCACAAACATGTGTCCCTGTAAAGTCAAAAGGAGAGTCAAGGAGAAATTTGTAACTTTCGGGGATTTCTCCAAGTTAGATCTCGACAGGTTTACAACGGAGCTCTGTGTGGTTGACTGGGACAGAATAAAATTTCATAATGGGGTGGATGAGGCGGTAGAAATATTAGCTACACTGATATTTTGCGAGTTTTTGATCTGTGTGCACCGCTTGTTACCAAGCGTGTAACTAAATGATAATGTTACCAAGCTACTGTAAATGATAATGACGCTTGCCTGTACTCTGAATACAAACACATACATGGAAGACCAAGGACTGACAATTAAAAAAATAAAAATGTCAACCAAGCCTTGAAGGAAGCAGAGACAAGTGAAACAGCTGAAGCAAGTAATGCACTAAACATGTCTGTAAAACAACTCGAAGAGAGCTTAACAGAAGAAAATTTAATAGAAGGTTCAGAAAATGACGAAGAAAAACTAAAACTGGCTGCCAAAATTGGAACAGCACTACTGGAGGAAAATGAATTACTGAAGAGGCAAAACTTTGAATTGGAATCAAAACTCACAATTGCAGAGGAAAAGGCAGAGGGACTTGAAAAAGAAATATATGCTTTAAAAATTGAAGATCTTTTATACCAGATAGGAGAAATACATAATAATTTTGAGAAGGAAAAACAGATACATACAGAAATGCAGCAGATGTTTGAGGAAAATGACAGAATAAAAATCAAACAATACATGAATATACACATAAAACTGACAAGTTAGAGAAAAATATAAATGTTTTACAAAGAAACCTAAAAAAAACACATAACACCACTTAACGAATCTCTAAGCTATACAAACTCCGAAACTCAAACTCACCAAAATATACAAAACATAATACTCCTACTCCTATGCCTAACAACAAAACCCTTTTTATTGAGCTAGCGGAAGTGAAGTCAAAACAAAATCTCCTGGAGGAAGACATTAAAATCTTAAAAGCTGAACTTGCTAAAAGTAAATTTCTCAGTGAAGAAGTCCCAATGACTCCGGTGGCAAAAACACAAACTACCTCATACAACCCATCTGGCAACTCCTTACATACCCACGCTCAGACCCATCTAAATACAAATAATACACCTCACTCTTTCAAAATAAATCCCTAACCAGGACAAACAGGAAAAATAAATTTAGCGTTTCTCTACAGGTGGCTAAAAGTAAATCAACAAACAATCTCAGCCAATCAAAACCACCACAAATCAAAACAAGCACTGTTTGCAACCAAGGCGCTATTAACACACAAAGTTTAAAGAAACGTCTGAATACTTCTATTGCAGAAACCAGTGGAACAACTAAAATGTTTGGCACTGTTCGAGTTCAAAACAGTCAGCCAATAGCAGCAAAACGTCTTGATAAGAATGAAACATATGAAAGGAAGTTTCAACACTACAACGGACTCCAAGCAACACTATCATCACAATACCCTCTCCACCAAGTACCATTTTATCCGAACATGAACAACCACCACAGCAAGACACAGGGAGAGTCAGCCAAACTCCCTTAAATAACAAACTGATCCACACCATTTTACCCCAAAATGACCAAACATTTAAAACTGATGATAATTTTTTAGAACTTCACCAAGGCAATTCAACCAAATTAAAGGCAACAAAAGAGCCCAACATCTAACTGTAATGCATCTAAACATAAGGGGCCTATACACAAAAATTTATAGATTAAATCATTTTTTAGCCACTACTTCCCCTACCCTCTTGGCCCTTACTGAGCATGGCTTAAACTCGGAAGCTTTGATTAATACTAGATTACTTGGATACACCTTGGTGGCAGAATACAGCCGAAAACACCACAGATTAGGGGGTGTCGCCATTTACATAAAAGACAACACACTGTTGAGTGCAGACTCAATAAATGTAGCTGAGCACTGTAGAGAGCTCACTATTGAGGCAGCTATGATAACTGTAAGTGTTGACAAAAAACAGCTATATGTACTTGGTGTCTACCGGTCACCAAATGCACCCATAGGACCTGCATTAGACACTATCTCTAATATTCTAGACACAATAAAAGCTCAGACAAAATCAGTTATCATAATGGGAGACATAAATATTGACAGGCTGAAAGACAAAATAGAAAACAGACTTTTAATCGAGGAAATATCCAATCACAACTTAAGGAGACTCCCTCTCCCAGCAACCAGAATCACAAGAACTGGCGCCACTTCAATCTACTTCATTTGTACGAACATCTCAGACACAAACATCCACTTTACCATATTTGAACCCGGCTTATCAGACCACACTGGACAAACATGCACTATTAAATCCCTCTCAGAAAACCCACGAAAACCTTCAGTATCTTTAAAAAGGAACTTTTGCACTCAGAACTTAAACACACTGAAACAAACGCTAGAAGGAGAACACTGGGAACATGTTAAAAATGCTCATGACGCCGAAGAAGCATACAAGTTATTTTATGGAACATTAAGGAGGGCCTTTGACCACTCCTGCCCCATTAAAAAAAACAAGGCCTAGAAACAGAACAAAGCCAAATACTTACTATGACCAGCAAGCAAATCAGTTGAAAATGCAATACCAGGAATCACTACAAGCATTTCAAAACTCAGTGGCCCTTGACGACAAAGCTATGATGATGGCCAGAAAGAAAGAATATGACTTGAGATTAAGAAACCTAAAACAAAATGCTACTACTCAACATATCGCATCATTACAAAACAAATCAAAAACCCTGTGGAACATTGTGAACTCTGAGCAAAAAACCAAACAGCCAACCAAACATAAATTCCAATTAAAAATAGAGGTAAAACTGAATGAAAACCCTACAGTTATAGCAAACCACTTCAATCTCTACTTTTCTCAGATAGCTGAAAAAACTATAAACTCAAACCTACAATCCAACCACTTACCATCTATAGACTCCTGCCTTGCACAGTTCCACTTTCAATCTGTTTCTATTAAAGATGTAAAAGACACCATAGCTACTCATTGACGAGATTCCTGCTAAGGCAGTAAAAAACTGTGCAGTAAATCAACTTGCAATCCCTTTAGTACATATCATCAACAAATTTTTCACCTTCAGCCAGTTCCCATGCTTATTGAAGATCTCAAAAATATACCCAAAAAATAAAAAAGGCTTCATAAAAGATGTTACGAACTACCGTCCAATTTCACTCATCTCTGTATTCTCCAAAATAATTGAAAAAATTGTTCTAACCCAACTAATAGCATACTTGACAAAAGAAGACCTCATAAGCCAACATCAACATGGATACATAAAGGGAAGATCCATCTCAAGCGCAATCACAAACATCTTTGAGTTCATCATTGACCAACTAGAAGAATGCAAACATGCCTCAGCGATAATGCTCGACTACAGCAAAGCATTCGACTGTCTGGGCCACAGTCTATCACTCAAAAATTAGTTTCCCTTAGAATAAAAGGCAGAGAAGGTGCATGGTTTGCTAGCTATCTTCAAGAGCGCACTCAAGTGGTAGAAATCCAGGACATAAACAATGGCAAGAAGAACATATACAAATCAGAGTCCCAGCCAGTCACGAGAGGAGTACCATAGGGGTCTGTGCTTGGGCCCGTCTTATATGTTTTATTTGCAAATGACTTTCCTAGATTGATCATGGAAAACACTACATCTAAATGCATTATGTACGCAGACGACACCACTCTTCTTTTACAAAATGACAATGCAGAGCAGCTTAACATAGATTCCCTTACAGCACTAACTAGAACAGAAAAGTATTGCAAACAACATGATTTAACCCTCAATCAGGCAAAAACTGTCCGTGTCAACTTCAGCCGTAAAACAGAGCTAATAGCAAATATACCAAATGTGAAAACCGAACAAGAATTCAAGCTATTAGGTATTAACACTGGACATAGACCTTACATGGAATTGCCATATCAATGACCATTGTAAGAAACTCAGCACTGGTGTATATGTGGTACGAAGAATTAGATGGATTGGAGATTTACTGTCAGCTAAAACAGCATACTATGCGCTAATTGAATCTCACATACAATATGGCCTTGTCGCTTGGGGAGGGACTTCTGAAAGCAACTTAAACAGAATATTGATCCTGCAGAAGAAAGCCATACGTATACTCGCCAACCTCAAACCCTTAGATAGCTGCAGGGAAGCATTCAGATCACTTGGAATTCTCACTGTGGCAAACCTTTATTTACATCAAAGCTGTAATCCTAATGGTGAGCGAGACAGACCTGCCAAGAGGTACAAGTATCCACTCTCACAACACCAGTCGTGGAATGATTTCATCTTACCATCACACCACACCACACAATACACTAGAAAACCATCTTATATTGGCCGCAAACTTTACAACAGCCTACCACAAACACTGAAGACACTGAAGGGAAAATCACTCAAGACTCAACTACACAAGTGGCTGATAGAGAGACCTGCCTACTCCTTGAAAGAATTTTTTGAAGTCAGACTACAACAACGACTCATACAATTTTATAGTCTTCTATTCTATAAATAAATCTTTCAAATGTTATATCTTTTTGTGTCTTTTATCATCTTACCTGTATTTTTGCTTTTAATGTCTTAAATTTATTACAATTTTATTTGTATTTTTTATCATTTTAAAATTTTAGCTTTTTTACATCAAACAACTGTTGGAAATAATTATTTTATGTAATAAGTGTGTCTTTTTTAACTTCAAACAAACTTATTGTAATTAGTTATAGGTATCTATTTTTGTATTCCTTGACGCCATTGCAATTTCTTGAAGATGTTGTAAATAAAGAATATTTTGAATTTGAATTTAAAAAGAGGGCACCTTGGCAGAACTATGAAATAAAAATCCTGACACAGATAAAAGATAAGGGATGTGACACCTAATGATATAAATCGCTAATTTGCTGCTATGGGAAGTGGGCACAAAGTAAATGTAGAGAGGCTTGCCTTTTACAAAAATACAACAAGTGACAGAGTAAAAACAAGTTTTCAGTTTTGTAAAGTGAGTGAGAGCGAGGTGAAGGATATAATAAATAAGATTTCAACAACTGCCTTTGGGTCGGATGTAATTTATATCCAAATGATAAGAGCTGTCAGTCCATTCTGCATCAGTGCCATCACCCACTTAATCAATCTTTCTCTCCTCAGTGGCCATTTCCCTTCTGCCTGGAAAAAGAGCCTTGTTATACCCCTGCAAAGATTGGTAGTCCTTCTTCTTTGTCTGATTTAAGGCCCATCTCCATATTACCAGCAACGTCCAAAATATTGGAGAGAATTGTTTGTAATCAGTTGGTTTCCTTCTTGAACTGTAACAACATCTTGCCTGACAGCCAGTCAGGTTTCAGAAAGGGCTTCAGCACCACATCAGCTTTACTGAATCTAAGTGACAAACTGTTTTCATCTAAGGACAAAGGCCTCTGTGGTAGTCTGGCCTCTATTGACTTTTCTCATGCATTCGAATCCGTCAATTTTGAAATGTTTCTTGCTCAGATGAACTATTATGGGTTTGGTAGTAATGCGGTGATGTGGTTTGATTGGTACTTGTCTGGGAGAACTCAAGTCACTGAAGTAAATAATCATTTCTCAGATGTCACTTATAGAGTCTCAGGGGGTGCCTCAGAGCAGCTGTCTGAGTCCCATTATGTTTCTTCTATACAAAGCAGATCTTGAATTTGTACTAACTCATTATTCTCTGTACTTGTATGTAGACGATACTCAGCTGGTACTATCATGACATCCTTCCAATGTAGTCTTGGCTGTTCAGCAAATGAATGCGAAACTGTTGGAGGTCAAGCTTTGGGCGGATGACCACGGTCTTCAAGGCCTTAACAATGTGCAGGTTAAGAGTTTTATTTAGGCTTAGGGGGTTGCTCCAAGAGCAACCCAAGCTATCGGAAGTAGGTTATCCCTTGACAACACTGTCTCATTCCAAAGACTGCAAAACTCGCCTATTAGGTTTGTGTATGGTCTCAGAAAATATGACCAGGTCAGTCAAGCTTGAGAAAAAGGTAAAACAATGCTTCCAATAAAGTATATATTTAGTTTGGAAGTGGCTTGTTTAGTCCACAAAATTCTGCTATCTGGTACTCACTTATTGAGGAACATCCTGCGGGCTCATTCAGAGGTTAGAGAAAGTCGCATGCGCCAGGACAGAATGCTAGAGGTACCCAAATTCAGACTCGAGGTGGGAAGGAATGCTTTTTCTTACTTTGCTCCCCAGATTTACAACGGAATTCAACAGAATTTCAAAGCACTCAGCTATGTATCTTTTAAAAATAAACTTAAGCTACATTTGGAATATGATTATTTTAAAATGTAAGTTATGTAAAATATATTTAGCCTAGTCCTAGTCCTACGTGTCATTTTTGTATGACTTGAGTTTTTTTGAAAAACAACTGTACGTTGAAAAACTCTCCAAATAAAGACATTATTTAATTATTTACTCTACATAAACACGGATTTATACAACATTTCATATCTATCCTTACCTCTCTTTCTCTCACTCTGTTAATTCATTTTCCAGTTAGGTATTTATAAGTACTGTAAATTTTCTAATCAAAATTTTGGTTCGTTTTAAAGAATAACACGTTTTTAATGGATTAACCATGGATCAGCAATTCTTAGTAAGAGCCTTATTTTGATCTTAATGTAATACACTATATTAGTCAGTACACCGATTGCCGTTATCGCCTCTCATATACATAGAACACACGTGACTTTCACAACTTCTTTTACATGTACAATAATGAAATAGGGTTTTATTATGACGAGACGCTAGTTTTAATTTACAAACCACATTCCCTGTTATGTGTAAGGTAAACATGGTGAGCAATTGTGGATTTATTATAAATACATACATGCTCAAGTTAATTGTATCAGGTTTTAATGGCTTCAATAGTAAAATTGACACTTTGTAATCAATTATCAGAATTCTTCAAATATTGCCCTGCTATCAACAATTATTATTATTATTATTGTTTGTTAGTAAGACACCGATCGTCACGGTATGAGCGAATAATAGGGGCAAATGAGTGAGATGAGTTTAGATGAACAGGTGTAGTCATTGTTACTAAATAAGGTTGACTGTTCCTCAGAAAGAGCTATTATTAATCATTCATAATTCATTTATTTATTAATAGCCCAATAGCCAGGCCAACTAAGGGACCTATAGCTTTACATGGAATCCGAACCACGTAGTGTTGGTTTGATTTTCAGGTAACTGAAAATCTGACACTCAGTTCTCTTCCTTACAAAAGATCTGACCTTGACTAACATTCATTATGGACACCCAAGACTTCTCTGGTAGTGTCCATGTCTATTGTGACCATTGAGCGGTCACCATGTTGGTTATATTATATTATACATAAAAAAAAGTCAATTAATTTTATCAAGAGATTATGCATTTTGACTAAACTTAACTGACTAAAACCATGATACTTTCAAACCAAAGCAATAGACTATTACATATTTACCTAGAACCAGTCTGCTGGATGCATTCAAAGCTCCCCTGTGGTCCCTCAATGTCCTGGTTGGAGGATAAACTGAAGTTAAATCTGGCGGCATCCCCTCGGCAAGTTGGGAACGACAGATGCTGTAACAACATCAAATCACTTACAAACCACATATAAATAACAGAGTATAATTACATGTAGTAAATATGGGAAGTAAAACTGCTAACAGAATCAATTTTACAGTGGAAACTGTCAACACTGCTACTAATTACATACTTGCCAGGAATACCTTCACGATTCTCTGGTTGGTGCTTTGGTCTTGTCTTGAGAGCACCGTACCTTTTGAAATGTGTGTGTCCATGTTTTACCAATCAAACCTCTCTTAAAATATTTATTTAACAAGGGGGAGAATACTTACATAATATTGGTAATACAAGGGGGAGAATACTTACATAATATTGATAATACAAGGGGAGAATACTTACATACTATTGATAATACAAGGGGAGAATACTTACATAATATTGATAATACAAGGGGAGAATACTTACATAATATTGATAATGCAAGGGGAGAATACTTACATAATATTGATAATACAAGGGGAGAATACTTACATAATATTGATAATACAAGGGGAGAATACTTACATAATATTGATAATACAAGGGGAGAATACTTACATAATATTGATAATACAAGGGGAGAATACTTACATAATATTGATAATACAAGGGGAGAATACTTACATAATATTGATAATACAAGGGGAGAATACTTACATAATATTGATAATAAAAGGGGAGAATACTTACATAATATTGATAATACAAGGGGAGAATACTTACATAATATTGATAATACAAGGGGAGAATACTTACATAATATTGATAATACAAGGGGAGAATACTTACATAATATTGATAATACAAGGGGAGAATACTTACATAATATTGATAATCCAATTTGTATTTTTTTAAATTTTAATGATTTTTTCCTCTATTTATTTTATTTTTTAATTTAAATACGTATTTAACTTTAAGATCCAGGAATTATAAATGTAAATAATATAGTATTGTTAGTCACCACTCATTTTTAATGTAACTTAAACATTTTTCATTTACATTAATAAATACCAACAATTTCAAATAAAAATAAATAATGGGTTAAACTGGATCACAGAGCTTAATCCAATGCACCAAGCCACCTTATTCTTGTTTCGTTAACTTTGTTACAACAGGCAAATCCCTCCCTGAGTGAGTGCAAGAGCATTCTGTAATTATGTGATCCGTTCTCTGCAATCACATGACATCTCTGGTGATCCCAATTTCCATTTTCGTAATTACAACTGCCTACACCATTTCGAAAACACTTAAGGGGAGTCGGATGGGTTTTTGGTAAAAAAATATGGATTTTTGGTTTTTAATGTTTTATTATAGCTTAGAATCTCACGGTTATTTTAAGACCTAATATATGAAATTCCTTGCAGTGTAACTCGTTTTATGAACGTTTTAGTAAAATGTTGCACCTTCAATTTTTGCAGTTGTACGTGCAATTATTTTCATACACTCGTTATAGTACATATTCCCTTTCTAACTGTTTATAACGCCCCTACTATTACAGCTGTGATGTTGGAAGCACTGTTTGTTGTTGTTTCAACAGCTGTCTGCTTTGTTTTGAAGTGGTTTGAAACTTTTGGTGGTTATAATACAAAATATTGTGAGTTTATCAGTGTTTTTGTGTAAATTAGTTTATGTATGGTGGTGTGTTCTTATTTCTGTAAATAAAATGCCTAGGGCACCTACTAGGGTTTTCCAAAAACGTAGAAAAGTGTGTAATGTAAACACAAAACGTTTTAGGCCTAATGAAGTTGAATCAGATGCTGACCAACCTATTCCTAGGCCTACTACAGTTTGTATTCCAAAACAAACCAATGTTCCAGTGAGAGAAAGCACATCCAAAAGGAAGTTACAAGCTAGTTTAGCTGAGTATGATTCTTTCCTAACTGATAATAATGAATGTAATGATATTATAAACCTAAATAAGTTTGAAAATTTACTATCAAAAATCGCAGTTTGCGTAAAATGTGGCGGTTCGCTTAGAATACAAACTGACAGTAGAGTAGGCCTAAGCTGTAAAATTACCATTTTATGTAGTGAATGTACATTTGAAGTATCTGAAAGAAATGATAGTAAGATAGATAAGGGAAAAAGTGAAATAAATACAAGATTAGTGTACGCGTTTAGGTGCATCGGAAAAGGTGAAGATGCGGCCAAAAATGTTTGTGCCATAATGAATTTTGCAAATCCTCCAGCATTCAAATATTATAATCAAATTCTCTGTAATGTAACTAAAGAGGTATGTATGGAAAGCATGAGAGAGGCTGTACAAGAAACAATTGTTGCAAATGATGGAAATCGAGATATTTGTGCAGCATTCGATGGCACTTGGCAGAGGCGCGGACACAGGTCCCTAAATGGCGCGGTGTCAGCAATTAGTGTGGATACGGGTAAAGTTTTAGATATAAGAGTTTATACCAAACACTGTAGATGTAAAGATAGGCTACAAAGAAAGCATGAAGCTAATTGCATTGCAAATTATCAAGGTGTAAGTGGGGGGATGGAGGTTGAAGGAGTGGTGAATATGTTCAACACGTCAGTAGCACAGTACGGTATACGCTATACTCACTATTTAGGTGACGGCGATAGCTCTGCTTTCCCTGCTGTGCTAAAAGAACAACCTTATGGGCCAGACTGTTTACCTGAGAAACTTGAATGTGTTGGTCACGTCCAAAAAAGGATGGGCACTAGGCTTAGAAAAATAAAGACAGCGAAAGGACGTGACCAACTAGAAGACGGTAAAACTATTGGGGGTCGTGGCCGCCTAACGGATGCTGCCATTAACAAAATTCAAAATTTATATGGAGTAGCCATAAGAAGAAATGTCAACAAAGACCTAAATGAAATGAAACAAGCTGTGTGGGCAGAATTTTTCCATATAGCGTCATCCAATTCGTCGCCCTCTCACGAGCTTTGCCCAAAAGGAGACGAGAGTTGGTGCAAGTACAATAAAGCGTTGGCAAAGAATGAGCCCTATGACCATACTCAGCATTTTCATCTTCCACAGATAATTATGGAGCAAATAAAACCAATATTTAAAGACTTGGCACAACCTAATCTCTTAAAAAAGTGCTTGCATGGGGGCACTCAGAATTGTAATGAATCACTAAATAGTGTAATATGGTCACGAGTCCCGAAAACTACGTTTGTGCTGAAAACAACATTAGAACTGGGGGTATTTGAGGCAGTAGCCTGTTACAACAAAGGATTTACTGTTAGATGCCAAGTATTAAATAAGTTAGGTATATCACCAGGCAACAATTTAGTCAAGATGATGAAAAAATTAGATCAAATTAGAACATACAAAGCGGAAAAAGCAGTAGATGAAATTGAAAAGAAGTGCCGTAAGAAAGCAAGTTTGGCAAAACTCCACCTGGAAGATTTATTTCAAGAGGAAGAAGACCCAGATAACCCTACGTATGGAGCTGGGATGTATTAAAGTAAGTTTAACATAATAATATAGCATACATAGAGTAAATCAAAAGTTCCAATGCGATTCCTGAAAAATGAGTATTATTTATGCAAAGGTACATTTTTCTCAGGAAATAATAGAGATAGCTCAGTAATTTTTTTTTTTGTTTTGATTGTCATAATAAACTGCTTATTTTGAGTGTTGGATATTGCTCAACTGTTCATAGTTTATGACATACAATTATATAATTAATTGAAAATGGCAATTTTTTAAACGATATTTTTAAAAACTCGTAAAAAATTAAAAACTCAATTTTTTCTAATATTATACACTCAAAATGTAGTAAAAGATACTCTCTTTAAAATAACAAAACAATTGTGTAGCTATCTTTTTCAGTTCCTGAGAAAAATGTTCCTGAACTTATGCAAATTAACATGGGTGAGATAGGGCCATCCGACTCCCCTTAAGCAAAGTTCACCCCTGTAAATTCAGCAAAATTCACAAGAACATGATGTGTCGTATAAAAACAATGTTGTTCAACAAAATGTTATTTCTCGGTAAGGAAGAAGCCAGCACAGTCCAGTGAATGGTGAATCCCGGTGACTCAGGCCGACTGACCTCGCCCACAAGGTCGCTCGTGACGGCCCTTCATTGTCGACGTCAACTTTCGATTCGCTGAAATATCCCGATTTCCGATTAACATTTATGGTAATCCATCATTTAGAAATTATCATCCTTGAATGTATTATGCTACTTAAAACAATTAATTAAATCATAAAATCAACTTAATTTGCAATTGACAAGAATATTTTATCTTGTCATTTTAACCATTAATTCTTGAACAACAACCATTTAATATTTTACAAAATATCGTGCTGTATTAGATACATTCATATTACTATTCTATAATTAATTAAAGTTGAGACGAAGTCCGGTCAGGATAGTTTAACGCATTACTTCACGTAGTCTATGAAACAGTTACCATTAAAGAAACATTTGATACTTTATTAGCCGTAAAATTCCTTTCTCAGCGACAAACTACTGTAGTACTTCTATACACTAATGCGTTACACGTGATCGGCATGGTGATTACAGAGAACAGTGCGAAGGAGACCAGTGATCCAAATGAGCTCACCAATCTCGTTCAGCTGACGAGGAATCATTAGGCAAACTTCGACTTCTTGCCAGTGTTTTACACTGAAAGCGCAAAAGACGACACGCTCTGAAAACTGATCTATTTGTTTTATATGAATTACTCCGATGAAATCTGAACTACAAAACTATTTCAAGAATATTATGTATTGGTCACTGACCAAAAGTCAGGATGATTCATTCACAACAGTAACCTCGAACACAAAATGAGCATGATCAAACGTGTCTGTCCCATGTTAAATCCATACACAAATACAACACCACTTGATCAATTCCATTTACAGGTCACTGACCAAGAGACAGAATGATTCATTCACAATAATAACTTGGAACACAACACGAGGATGATCAAACGTGTTTGTCCCATCTTAAATCCATACACAAATACAACACCAGTTACCAATTGATCAATTACATATACAGATCACTGTCCTAGAGACAGAATGATTCATTCACAATAAAACTCTGAACACAACACGAGCATTATCAAACGTGTTTGTCACATCCTTATCTATACACATATACAACACCAGTTACCAATTGATCAATTCCACATCCAGCCACTGACCAAGAGACAGAATAATTCATTCACAACGAAAATCTTCAAACACTAGCATGTTCGAACGTGTTAAATAGACCATAAATCATATATTTGTTTTATTTATCACGTTAAATTTAAAACCCGCGAGCATATAAATAAATGGGCCTACATAGTAAATATTTGAAAACAAATTACACCAATAAAAGATTACTTGTGACATAAAAGCTCAGGAAGCAGTAAGGACATTCTGTGTCACATTTGGTTTTGCAAACACAGACTGGTATTAAATCCCAGCAAACATAATGGAATTTTTTCTTTCTTCATCTATTCCAATAAAAACGTTTTTCCTGTGTTGATACGAAAGATAGAAATGCCTTTTCCTCGTGTAATGGGAAGTCAATGGTCGAGTTTTCCACAGCTACAATTCTGTTGTGATCGGTGAGAGATTATTAGTCTTACTTTCCCAGTCATTACCATTGACCAGTGTCGTTAGTGCTAAGGAGGGAAGCTGAACCAAATATAAAACTTCATACAAACTAAAATCCTTTTCAGGAGCTTTCTCTATAAAATATAAATAAATAATTACTACTTTTAACTTGGACAATTGCCGACTACAGTTATTGTGGGGTGTTCCTCCATTTTTTTTTACAAAAAAGTATGTTTGGGGAAGCGCCACTACCACTGGCTTATTGACTACCTTTCTTTAGGATTAATATTGTCGATCAATGCTCACTAGATACTGTATTTGCCTTTTTGGAAGGATTGCTTCGCTGTTTTGTATTTACTCTCAATTGTAATAAATCGTTAACAAAAATTACAATAACAAATCAAACCATCTGATTAACATTCGATATATACAACACAGACTGTTCAGGGTTGTCATCTGCCTGTTGTGTGGCATCCGACACATTTGCCTCATGACATACTGTTTACGGTTGTCCTCTGCCTGATGTTGTGTGGCATCCGACACAATTGCCTCACGACATACTGTTTACGGTTGTCCTCTGCCTGATGCTGTGTGGCATCCGACACAATTGCCTCACGACATACTGTTTACGGTTGTCCTCTGCCTGATGTGGTGTGGCATCCGACACAATTGTCTCACGACATACTGTTTACGGTTGTCCTCTGCCTGATGTTGTGTGGCATCCGACACAATTGCCTCACGACATACTGTTTACGGTTGTCCTCTGCCTGATAAGGTGTGGCATCCGACACAATTGTCTCACGACATACTGTTTACGGTTGTCCTCTGCCTGATGTTGTGTGGCATCCGACACAATTGCCTCACGACATACTGTTTACGGTTGTCCTCTGCCTGATGTGGTGTGGCATCCGACACAATTGCCTCACGACATACTGTTTACGGTTGTCCTCTGCCTGATGCTGTGTGGCATCCGACACAATTGCCTCACGACATACTGTTTACGGTTGTCCTCTGCCTGATGTGGTGTGGCATCCGACACAATTGTCTCACGACATACTGTTTACGGTTGTCCTCTGCCTGATGTGTGGCATCCGACACAATTGCCTCACGACATACTGTTTACGGTTGTCCTCTGCCTGATATGGTGTGGCATCCGATACAATTGTCTCACGACATACTGTTTACGGTTGTCCTCTGCCTGATGTTGTGTGGCATCCGACACAATTTCCTCACGACATACTGTTTACGGTTGTCCTTTGCCTGATGTTGTTTGGCATCCGACACATTTGCCTCACGACATACTGTTTACGGTTGTCCTCTGCCTGATGCTGTGTGGCATCCGACACATTTGCCTCACGACATACTGTTTACGGTTGTCCTCTGCCTGATGTTGTGTGGCATCCGACACATTTGCCTCATGACATACTGTTTACGGTTGTCCTCTGCCTGATGTTGTGTGGCTTCCGACACAATTGCCTCACGACATATTGTTTACGGTTGTCCTCTGCCTGATGTGGTGTGGCATCCGACACAATTGTCTCACGACATACTGTTTACGGTTGTCCTCTGCCTGATGTTGTGTGGCATCCGACACAATTGCCTCACGACATACTGTTTACGGTTGTCCTCTGCCTGATGTGGTGTGGCATCCGACACAATTGTCTCACGACTACTGTTTACGGTTGTCCTCTGCCTGATGTTGTGTGGCATCCGACACAATTGCCTCACGACATACTGTTTACGGTTGTCCTCTGCCTGATGTTGTGTGGCATCCGACACAATTGCCTCACGACATACTGTTTACGGTTGTCCTCTGCCTGATGCTGTGTGGCATCCGACACAATTGCCTCACGACATACTGTTTACGGTTGTCCTCTGCCTGATGTGGTGTGGCATCCGACACAATTGTCTCACGACATACTGTTTACGGTTGTCCTCTGCCTGATGTGTGGCATCCGACACAATTGCCTCACGACATACTGTTTACGGTTGTCCTCTGCCTGATATGGTGTGGCATCCGATACAATTGTCTCACGACATACTGTTTACGGTTGTCCTCTGCCTGATGTTGTGTGGCATCCGACACAATTTCCTCACGACATACTGTTTACGGTTGTCCTTTGCCTGATGTTGTTTGGCATCCGACACATTTGCCTCACGACATACTGTTTACGGTTGTCCTCTGCCTGATGCTGTGTGGCATCCGACACATTTGCCTCACGACATACTGTTTACGGTTGTCCTCTGCCTGATGTTGTGTGGCATCCGACACATTTGCCTCATGACATACTGTTTACGGTTGTCCTCTGCCTGATGTTGTGTGGCTTCCGACACAATTGCCTCACGACATATTGTTTACGGTTGTCCTCTGCCTGATGTTGTGTGGCATCCGACACAATTGTCTCACGACATACTGTTTACGGTTGTCCTCTGCCTGATGTTGTGTGGCATCCGACACATTTGCCTCACGACATACTGTTTACGGTTGTCCTCTGCCTGATGCTGTGGCATCCGACACATTTACCTCACGACATACTGTTTACAGTTGTCCTCTGCGTGGGGCACCCAACACCTTTGGTTCACGATGCACTGTTTATGGTTGTCCTTTGCTTGTTCATTTGTGTATGGCACCTGACTTCTTTGCCTCAAGATGTAGTGTTTAGGGTGTGTGTACTCTGCCGTTGATCGGTGTGTGGCACCTGACACCTTTACATCACGATTCATTGTTTAGGGTTGTCCTCTGTTGATTTATGCATGGCAACCAACATCTTTGCCTCACGATTCTCTTTTTAGGGTTATCCTCTGCCTGTTTATCGGTGTGTAGCACCTGATATATTTGTCTCACGATGCACTGTTTAGGGTTGTCCTCTGCCTGTTGATTTCAGTATGGCACCTGCCATCTTTGCCTCACGATGCACTGTTTAGGGTTGTCCTCTGCCTGTTGATTTCTGTATGGCACCTGCCATCTTTGCCTCACGATGCACTGTTTAGGGTTGTCCTCTGCCTGTTGATTTATGTACGGCACCTGACATCTTTGCACACCAACCTCACAGCACACCATCCACCTTGGTTACAAGGTGACGAGAAAAAAAATTGGGAATTCGATAAAACCTTAAGAATGCAATGGTCATAAAAAAGCGACCGATTGATTGTGGGCTGATTAGCATGACAGGTTTGTGTTCCGAGAGTTGGCTGCGTTCCAGATGTTACGAACGAAATGTTACTTGGATAACCTGCGAGGCCAAGAGAGAATGTAAATATCTTATGTTTTCAGAGATATTTGCTCATTTTCAAATCGTAAAGAAACCCTATTACTAAATTCTGTTATTTAATTATGTTGTTTTCATGTTTACAAAACGCAATCATTTTATCTAAACATATATTTACAAAACCCTATGATAAGTGTATCAATAAAAGGAAAGGAAATATTGTTTTATGAGCAATATTACTTAACCACAAGTAACTCGGCTATCTGGCCACAAATCTAGGTAGTCATCCTCGCCGTATTTTCATACAAACCAGCTAACAAATGTAAGCCTGGAGGAGTAGCTGCCCTTGTACTATTGACAAGCGTGTTGATGTCGCGAGTGTCGCCTCTCTTTACTCCCGGCGGTGAAAGACACTTCGGTGATTATGTGTGAGGCTGCATCGTTAACAGGGATCAAACGTCGCGGCGTCGTCAAACAATCGATACGTCGCGACACGTCTGTGTGCAGTGGCGTCCTCCCCAGGCAAGGAGCACTAACAAGCCGGACCAATACAGCATCTCACTCATTGACCCATAAGCTTTGAATTTGATATGTACAGTATTCGGCGTATTCGAATAAAAATTGTGTTCAATAACGATTGTAAATTATCGTAGCATATCATTCAAAATAATACCGTTTAAAAATACTAAAATGTCATCTGAAATTCAGCCTCTGACATAACAAGCATCCTCCGCAACTTGTATGTGACATCAACTCACTCCCATCTTGGCATATTGAATAGTTGGGAGACCAGCTACCATAATGTCAGCTGAAATGAAATGAAAAATGGCTTTATTGGAGGCGAAGTTAGGACTATAGAGTCCTCTCTACCACTTAACCTCAGATAAATAATACAACTTGAAATAGATAACATAAAATCATATTAAACTCTACGCAATGGAATATAAGACAATTTTAGTCTATATAAAAATAAACAAAAATTAAAAGATTAACTAATCTAATAAAGCTAATCAATACAAAAGAAATTGGCACTAACTATTCAAATTTAACAGTAAATTCAAAAGAAAGAAAGAAAAAAACGCTCTAAAGACACTCACCCATTCATACCTTACTCACACCCCACATAGCCCCCGCAAACCACCAGCCCACCGCCACTACAGATCCCGCATCAAATGACCTTTAACTTCCACCCCATAACGAGGGTAACCTTCGATTATTTTGATGCTGTCAGGGAGCGCATTCCATAGGCGACAAGCTGTTACAGTGAAAGATTTGTTATATAAAGTAGTACGATGTACAGGAACTGATAATATTGATGCCCCCTGACGAGTATTTCTAGAACTTATTTCGTTGATGAACCTGAAACGCTCGGACAAGTAACTGGGATTTTTTGTTTTTAAAATCTTGTGAATCAGTAATAGTAAATGATACTCACGAAGCTGTTTAAGCTTAAGAATAGACAGTTCATTGAAGAATGGCGTAACGTGATCATAACACCGTAGATTGAAAATAAATTTTATACAATAGTTCTGCGCACGTTGAAGCTTGTCCGAGAGCTTAACAGTCATGTCACTAGTTACGATGTCACAATAATTAAAATGAGGCAAAACAAGTGTCTTGACCAGCATCACTTTAACGTTAAATGGAAGAAAAGATGCATAACGTTTCAAGCAGTGAATGCCAGCAAACACTCGATTGCACGTAGTCATAATCTGATCAGTCCAATTCAAAGTCCTACCCATGACAAGACCAAGAGTTATTTAGTTGAAGCTTAGGAAATGTGTCAATATTAACTTTAGAAATTAGTCTTGGGTGTCCAATGACAATTGCTTGTGTGTTCTGACACAATTGAAGTGAAGTGACAATTCATCTACCAAAATGCTCATGGCCGTCATCGGTGGAATGAACATTTCTCGTAAGGAACAGATTACGTTGAATCGTTTTCGCACGAGTGTGAGACAATGCAACTATTGGAAATTTAAGTAGGGTAAGTAAATGATTAGGCATGCACTTGTGGAGTCGAAGTTCAAACTTTGCATCACATAGTTAATGAGTGCCCGTTGCGTTCTTTTCAGGGGGGATTAGCTGTTCTTTATCCAATCGTAGAAGCATGTGTGAGTGGTTACGGAACCTGAATTTGGCTCCGTGACCGAAGATCAATATTTAAATATTAAGACGCAAGTTCTTTGTACTTTAAAATTTATTTTATCTTGATCAGAACGGTGCATATGTTCGGGCAAGCCACAACACTCCGATCCGTTTTACCCTAAATAGAGGCATTGTACATTTATCAATACTAGCACTAAGTTCTAACTGACACAACGTTCAAGTACCCCAGATTGTGTGCAGGCATAATTGTGTCAAGTTATTTGTGAACACAGCAATACGTCAAGTGAGTATTCACAGTTTAGGACGCGACAAATGTATCCATTTGGTAAATAAACCAACCGTTCATATATACAACAATGAACGGTTTGTCTGCTAACTTCACTCTTGGTACTGGACATTCTGGCTGTTCAATGAATCAACAGACCGTTGGGACGGTAAACAGCTGATGTGACTTTGAACAGCGATCTTGATAACATCTTCAACTAGACAAATAAATCTGTACAATAGATGTAATTCAAATTTTCCAAAAATATGCGTATAATACGTAAGCCTATTTTGGTTTTACTTCAATTTTGTTTTAGATTTACATTTTTTATCAACAATGTTTGTCAAATGTTATTTGTACCATAGCTAAAAAGTAGGCTGCCTAAAATTATAATAAGGCAACTGTATACTTCTACAACGAAAAAATTAAAACATTTATATCGGAAACAGGTTAGGGTTAGACCATTGGAATAGGATCGACATTACTCGACCACCATCGGCCTTTTGTAGTATTGTATTACACACTACACACCTGAATAAAATATACACTTGTTATATGTAATTTTCAATTAATTTATAATATTGTAAGAAATGTTCTTGCCTAACGAACCAACCACTCGTCGATGTTTAACTCGTCGAAAAACTTACTGCCAAAATCTCCGACGTATGTGGGAGTGGGGGAGGTGGGTTGCAAGTGTTCAGAGAAGTAAAATTGGCATGTGATGACGTAATACACGTTATAATGAGAAAGACATTACTATATGTTAAATACGGATCTACTAGCACTCACTGTACAAATATGACACGATAACAGTTGTTTCAACCGCACTGACTCATACTCGCCAAATTGAACAAAAGCGTAAGTGTGCGGCTATTCCCGTCACAGTGCATCTATTTATAGATTGGCACGGAATCCATATCTGTAGCGCTCATCTTTTCCGTATTCCGTCACACTTCTACACAACAACACACTGTGTAACATTAACCATTACACGTAATTAAAAAGTCACAGTTTCATGATGAAACACATTAGATGATCAATAAAACAGAATATTGTTGCCTTTAGTAGCAATTGATTTGCGTATTAGTATTTGAACATTAAACCAACATATACAGATGTATCGTACAGTAATTCGTAGGCTTACGCAGCCTGTGTCATTACTAAAATCTAAAGCTTCCACGTAAATACAAAGCTTTGTAAATATTGTAACAGCACCTTGACGCGGCCATTACAAAAAGCTCTAGTTTTTATGGATTGACAGACAAGTAATTCACGGATTAAAAATTGCACAGTTACATAACACAGATTATTTTACAAACCTATGCTCATCTTTAAAATCTTTAAAACAACTATATTCAAATTTGAGTAATCGATTCTGTTTCTTAAATACGTAAATACAATTTTGCCTACTTAGTTTCAAATCGATGGAATTTATGTAATCAATTCTCCTGAGAGGCTCTATGAAGGTCCTGGTAATTTTCTTTACGAAGGTGGCAATAAAAACGACCACTATACAGTAAAGACAACACTAATCAAATAAAATACCGAAGTAGTGTCAAGCAAAAATAAGTGACCTTATCAAAAACAAACATCATTGTACATGCATGGTTTCCAAAACATAGTATATAGGAACTGAGTGAACTGACTATAAAAACATAGTGTCCAAGGCAATGCATTTAGACGCACGCATGTGCTGCCATCTATCAGTGAACGGTAAGACCTAGGATGTCTGTTTAACATACTTTAGTCCCTTCAGCGTGACTAGACGTTAGGAGATGTAAAAAGAACTAATTTAATAGGAACCCGGTTTTACGGTACCTATATGAGTGGATAGGCTGCTTTATTTTTGTAGTCCGTTATAATAGATAAAGACGTTTGGTTCTATCTTAGCAATGCTAGTGACAATAATCTTTAGTCCACGTCAGAGTGCGTGGCTTACTGGTCACCTACAAACTGACACACAGCAAAATATACTACCGTGTTTTAATCGAAATGACAGATGAATACCAAAATATTATCACTTTATTGTGCAGATACTGAACAAATATAAAATTTCTCGGACCATACAGTATGGAGCTGACGTTTCCCAATCCACTGGAGTAAGCATAGACATTTTCAAAATAGTTCAATTCTCAAATATTCACAGTAAATACGACATCAAATATTGGTAAATTAAAACGAACTTATAACAGTCTGTGCCATCAACATACGAATACAGCAGCAATCCAAGTAAGGAAGAGGCCACAGGCCGATTAGCCATTCACAACAAGTACAATTACTAGTGCAATTTCTTTGGTTATGTGTTCGTTTTGAATAGATTTATTTTACGCCATTGTTTGCTAATTGAATTCTAGTTACTTGATACAAAACATAATTCAAACAATAATTTTTGTGATGAAATTAATATTTCTGCCTCATTTTTTTAAATACCAATATTACTATTATTTTACATTTACGGTAACCATTGGACCACTTTAATCGTAAATTTTGTCTTGTTCTTCTCCTATGTCTTTCTCCAATAAAATTCAATAAAGATCCAATAAAGGATCGATCCGAAAACACCCATATACATCTATTGTGGTATTTTTGTTGAATATTGTATGTTTGTCCTTCAAATTCTCTTTTCTGCGTTTTATAGATGATATCTTCTAATGTGAGGCAAAACTATTGCATATCCTCTATCATCTCTTTTCACCAATAATCCGTTTGATCGAAAATTCTTGTAATTAGTTTTGTTGTTTTGTGTGTTCTTCTGACGTCCTTAGAATTAAGATTACTATTTAGTATATTTCTGTTGATTTTATGCAATTTCAGACAATCTGTATAACCTGAGATAACAATTACAAAATTTTGACAAATAACTAAAGAGAGATATTTTTAGTATTAAACATAGGATTAGCAAATAAACCGAAGGATAGACCTTTACCTAATGAAATATCACGGAAGTTAAAACATTCATGTAGATATTGACGGTTATTGTCAGTTATTTAAACTTTAATAAACCGAAGGATAGACCTTTACCTAATGAAATATCACGGAAGTTAAAACATTCATGTAGATATTGATGGTTGTTGTCAGTTATTTAAACTTTAATAAACCGAAGGATAGACCTTTACCTAATGAAATATCACGGAAGTTAAAACATTCATGTAGATATTGATGGTTGTTGTCAGTTATTTAAACTTTAATAAACCGAAGGATAGACCTTTACCTAATGAAATATCACGGAAGTTAAAACATTCATGTAGATATTGATGGTTATTGTCAGTTATTTAAACTTTAATAAACCGAAGGATAGACCTTTACCTAATGAAATATCACGGAAGTTAAAACATTCATGTAGATATTGATGGTTATTGTCAGTTATTTAAACTTTAATAAACCGAAGGATAGACCTTTACCTAATGAAATATCACGGAAGTTAAAACATTCATGTAGATATTGATGGTTATTGTCAGTTATTTAAACTTTAATAAACCGAAGGATAGACCTTTACCTAATGAAATATCACGGAAGTTAAAACATTCATGTAGATATTGATGGTTATTGTCAGTTATTTAAACTTTAATAAACCGAAGGATAGACCTTTACCTAATGAAATATCACGGAAGTTAAAACATTCATGTAGATATTGATGGTTATTGTCAGTTATTTAAACTTTAATAAACCGAAGGATAGACCTTTACCTAATGAAATATCACGGAAGTTAAAACATTCATGTAGATATTGATGGTTATTGTCAGTTATTTAAACTTTAATAAACCGAAGGATAGACCTTTACCTAATGAAATATCACGGAAGTTAAAACATTCATGTAGATATTGATGGTTATTGTCAGTTATTTAAACTTTAATAAACCGAAGGATAGACCTTTACCTAATGAAATATCACGGAAGTTAAAACATTCATGTAGATATTGATGGTTATTGTCAGTTATTTAAACTTTAATAAACCGAAGGATAGACCTTTACCTAATGAAATATCACGGAAGTTAAAACATTCATGTAGATATTGATGGTTATTGTCAGTTATTTAAACTTTAATAAACCGAAGGATAGACCTTTACCTAATGAAATATCACGGAAGTTAAAACATTCATGTAGATATTGATGGTTATTGTCAGTTATTTAAACTTTAATAAACCGAAGGATAGACCTTTACCTAATGAAATATCACGGAAGTTAAAACATTCATGTAGATATTGATGGTTATTGTCAGTTATTTAAACTTTAATAAACCGAAGGATAGACCTTTACCTAATGAAATATCACGGAAGTTAAAACATTCATGTAGATATTGATGGTTATTGTCAGTTATTTAAACTTTAATAAACCGAAGGATAGACCTTTACCTAATGAAATATCACGGAAGTTAAAACATTCATGTAGATATTGATGGTTATTGTCAGTTATTTAAACTTTAATAAACCGAAGGATAGACCTTTACCTAATGAAATATCACGGAAGTTAAAACATTCATGTAGATATTGATGGTTATTGTCAGTTATTTAAACTTTAATAAACCGAAGGATAGACCTTTACCTAATGAAATATCACGGAAGTTAAAACATTCATGTAGATATTGATGGTTATTGTCAGTTATTTAAACTTTAATAAACCGAAGGATAGACCTTTACCTAATGAAATATCACGGAAGTTAAAACATTCATGTAGATATTGATGGTTATTGTCAGTTATTTAAACTTTAATAAACCGAAGGATAGACCTTTACCTAATGAAATATCACGGAAGTTAAAACATTCATGTAGATATTGATGGTTATTGTCAGTTATTTAAACTTTAATAAACCGAAGGATAGACCTTTACCTAATGAAATATCACGGAAGTTAAAACATTCATGTAGATATTGATGGTTATTGTCAGTTATTTAAACTTTAATAAACCGAAGGATAGACCTTTACCTAATGAAATATCACGGAAGTTAAAACATTCATGTAGATATTGATGGTTATTGTCAGTTATTTAAACTTTAATAAACCGAAGGATAGACCTTTACCTAATGAAATATCACGGAAGTTAAAACATTCATGTAGATATTGATGGTTATTGTCAGTTATTTAAACTTTAATAAACCGAAGGATAGACCTTTACCTAATGAAATATCACGGAAGTTAAAACATTCATGTAGATATTGATGGTTATTGTCAGTTATTTAAACTTTAATAAACCGAAGGATAGACCTTTACCTAATGAAATATCACGGAAGTTAAAACATTCATGTAGATATTGATGGTTATTGTCAGTTATTTAAACTTTAATAAACCGAAGGATAGACCTTTACCTAATGAAATATCACGGAAGTTAAAACATTCATGTAGATATTGATGGTTATTGTCAGTTATTTAAACTTTAATAAACCGAAGGATAGACCTTTACCTAATGAAATATCACGGAAGTTAAAACATTCATGTAGATATTGATGGTTATTGTCAGTTATTTAAACTTTAATAAACCGAAGGATAGACCTTTACCTAATGAAATATCACGGAAGTTAAAACATTCATGTAGATATTGATGGTTATTGTCAGTTATTTAAACTTTAATAAACCGAAGGATAGACCTTTACCTAATGAAATATCACGGAAGTTAAAACATTCATGTAGATATTGATGGTTATTGTCAGTTATTTAAACTTTAATAAACCGAAGGATAGACCTTTACCTAATGAAATATCACGGAAGTTAAAACATTCATGTAGATATTGATGGTTATTGTCAGTTATTTAAACTTTAATAAACCGAAGGATAGACCTTTACCTAATGAAATATCACGGAAGTTAAAACATTCATGTAGATATTGATGGTTATTGTCAGTTATTTAAACTTTAATAAACCGAAGGATAGACCTTTACCTAATGAAATATCACGGAAGTTAAAACATTCATGTAGATATTGATGGTTATTGTCAGTTATTTAAACTTTAATAAACCGAAGGATAGACCTTTACCTAATGAAATATCACGGAAGTTAAAACATTCATGTAGATATTGATGGTTATTGTCAGTTATTTAAACTTTAATAAACCGAAGGATAGACCTTTACCTAATGAAATATCACGGAAGTTAAAACATTCATGTAGATATTGATGGTTATTGTCAGTTATTTAAACTTTAATAAACCGAAGGATAGACCTTTACCTAATGAAATATCACGGAAGTTAAAACATTCATGTAGATATTGATGGTTATTGTCAGTTATTTAAACTTTAATAAACCGAAGGATAGACCTTTACCTAATGAAATATCACGGAAGTTAAAACATTCATGTAGATATTGATGGTTATTGTCAGTTATTTAAACTTTAATAAACCGAAGGATAGACCTTTACCTAATGAAATATCACGGAAGTTAAAACATTCATGTAGATATTGATGGTTATTGTCAGTTATTTAAACTTTAATAAACCGAAGGATAGACCTTTACCTAATGAAATATCACGGAAGTTAAAACATTCATGTAGATATTGATGGTTATTGTCAGTTATTTAAACTTTAATAAACCGAAGGATAGACCTTTACCTAATGAAATATCACGGAAGTTAAAACATTCATGTAGATATTGATGGTTATTGTCAGTTATTTAAACTTTAATAAACCGAAGGATAGACCTTTACCTAATGAAATATCACGGAAGTTAAAACATTCATGTAGATATTGATGGTTATTGTCAGTTATTTAAACTTTAATAAACCGAAGGATAGACCTTTACCTAATGAAATATCACGGAAGTTAAAACATTCATGTAGATATTGATGGTTATTGTCAGTTATTTAAACTTTAATAAACCGAAGGATAGACCTTTACCTAATGAAATATCACGGAAGTTAAAACATTCATGTAGATATTGATGGTTATTGTCAGTTATTTAAACTTTAATAAACCGAAGGATAGACCTTTACCTAATGAAATATCACGGAAGTTAAAACATTCATGTAGATATTGATGGTTATTGTCAGTTATTTAAACTTTAATAAACCGAAGGATAGACCTTTACCTAATGAAATATCACGGAAGTTAAAACATTCATGTAGATATTGATGGTTATTGTCAGTTATTTAAACTTTAATAAACCGAAGGATAGACCTTTACCTAATGAAATATCACGGAAGTTAAAACATTCATGTAGATATTGATGGTTATTGTCAGTTATTTAAACTTTAATAAACCGAAGGATAGACCTTTACCTAATGAAATATCACGGAAGTTAAAACATTCATGTAGATATTGATGGTTATTGTCAGTTATTTAAACTTTAATAAACCGAAGGATAGACCTTTACCTAATGAAATATCACGGAAGTTAAAACATTCATGTAGATATTGATGGTTATTGTCAGTTATTTAAACTTTAATAAACCGAAGGATAGACCTTTACCTAATGAAATATCACGGAAGTTAAAACATTCATGTAGATATTGATGGTTATTGTCAGTTATTTAAACTTTAATAAACCGAAGGATAGACCTTTACCTAATGAAATATCACGGAAGTTAAAACATTCATGTAGATATTGATGGTTATTGTCAGTTATTTAAACTTTAATAAACCGAAGGATAGACCTTTACCTAATGAAATATCACGGAAGTTAAAACATTCATGTAGATATTGATGGTTATTGTCAGTTATTTAAACTTTAATAAACCGAAGGATAGACCTTTACCTAATGAAATATCACGGAAGTTAAAACATTCATGTAGATATTGATGGTTATTGTCAGTTATTTAAACTTTAATAAACCGAAGGATAGACCTTTACCTAATGAAATATCACGGAAGTTAAAACATTCATGTAGATATTGATGGTTATTGTCAGTTATTTAAACTTTAATAAACCGAAGGATAGACCTTTACCTAATGAAATATCACGGAAGTTAAAACATTCATGTAGATATTGATGGTTATTGTCAGTTATTTAAACTTTAATAAACCGAAGGATAGACCTTTACCTAATGAAATATCACGGAAGTTAAAACATTCATGTAGATATTGATGGTTATTGTCAGTTATTTAAACTTTAATAAACCGAAGGATAGACCTTTACCTAATGAAATACCACGGAAGTTAAAACATTCATGTAGATATTGATGGTTATTGTCAGTTATTTAAACTTTAATAAACCGAAGGATAGACCTTTACCTAATGAAATATCACGGAAGTTAAAACATTCATGTAGATATTGATGGTTATTGTCAGTTATTTAAACTTTAATAAACCGAAGGATAGACCTTTACCTAATGAAATATCACGGAAGTTAAAACATTCATGTAGATATTGATGGTTATTGTCAGTTATTTAAACTTTAATAAACCGAAGGATAGACCTTTACCTAATGAAATATCACGGAAGTTAAAACATTCATGTAGATATTGATGGTTATTGTCAGTTATTTAAACTTTAATAAACCGAAGGATAGACCTTTACCTAATGAAATATCACGGAAGTTAAAACATTCATGTAGATATTGATGGTTATTGTCAGTTATTTAAACTTTAATAAACCGAAGGATAGACCTTTACCTAATGAAATATCACGGAAGTTAAAACATTCATGTAGATATTGATGGTTATTGTCAGTTATTTAAACTTTAATAAACCGAAGGATAGACCTTTACCTAATGAAATATCACGGAAGTTAAAACATTCATGTAGATATTGATGGTTATTGTCAGTTATTTAAACTTTAATAAACCGAAGGATAGACCTTTACCTAATGAAATATCACGGAAGTTAAAACATTCATGTAGATATTGATGGTTATTGTCAGTTATTTAAACTTTAATAAACCGTAGGATAGACCTTTACCTAATGAAATATCACGGAAGTTAAAACATTCATGTAGATATTGATGGTTATTGTCAGTTATTTAAACTTTAATAAACCGAAGGATAGACCTTTACCTAATGAAATATCACGGAAGTTAAAACATTCATGTAGATATTGATGGTTATTGTCAGTTATTTAAACTTTAATAAACCGAAGGATAGACCTTTACCTAATGAAATATCACGGAAGTTAAAACATTCATGTAGATATTGATGGTTATTGTCAGTTATTTAAACTTTAATAAACCGAAGGATAGACCTTTACCTAATGAAATATCACGGAAGTTAAATCATTCATGTAGATATTGATGGTTATTGTCAGTTATTTAAACTTTAATCGGTCTAACAAAAAACTGCGTAGTAGTTTTTAAAAAATTACTTTAAATCTTTTTTTAAATTTCACATGTATGTAAAAGTAATACAGTACTCATTCCAGTTTTTGGCTACCAATTGTTCTTGATAGGGTAGGCGATAGGTTATTGAATTGCTTGATCCTCATAATTCCGACGTGGTATTAGCTAAATCGGCATGGATGCTACTAGAGTTGTCTGGAGCGTCCGTGTTGGATGATGGCCTAAGTTCAGATGTTTTCTAAGGAATGCAACCGATTTTCATCTTGACGGCGATAGTGTGTGGCCGACAGGTGACGTGGGGTGGAGCCGATATACACCAAACTGTTCGGGTGTCTGAGGGTTGCAGGCTCAGCCCTAGGTTGTTGTCGACGAGTGACGTGGAGTGGAGCCGCTGTACATCTGACTGTTCGGATGTCTGAGGGTTGCAGGCTCAGTCCTTGGTTGTTGTCGACGTGTGACGTGGAGTGAAGCCGCTGTACATCTGACTTTTCATGTGTCTGAGGGTTGCAGGCCCGGCTCTCGGGTGTTACCGACGAATCACGTGGGGGGGAGCCGCTGTACATCTGACTGTTCGGATGTCTGAAGGTTGCAGGCCCGGCTCTCGGGTTTTGCCGACGAGTGAGGTGGAGTGGAGCCGCTGTACATCTGACTGTTCGGGTGTCTGGGGATTGCAGGTTTATCCCTCGGGTGTTGCCGACGAGTGACTTGGAGTGGAGCCGCTGTACATCTGACTGTTCGGGTGTCTGAGGGTTGCAGGCCCAGCCCTCGGGTGTTGCCGACGAGTCACGTGGGGTGGAGCCGATGTACATCTGACTGTTTGAGTGTCTGAGGGTTTCAGGCCCGGCCCTCGTGTGTTGCCGACGAGTGACGTGGAGTGGAATCGCTGTACATATTGACTGTTCGGGTGTCTTGAGGGTTACAGGCTGCCGGGTGTTGCCGACGAGTGCCGTGGGGTGGAGCCGCTATTCATCTGACTGTCCGGGTATCTAAAGGTTGCAGGCCCGGCTCAAGCCCGTTATTTCAAGGTAAACCGGTCAACAAGGCGAGCCTGTTCAGCTTACAACCTTCCCGCCCAAAACCCAAACCTCTTAATCGAGATGCAAACTATCTTGCAATACACAGCATTCAAACATATTCAAGTAAATTTTGAATACATATATGACCAACTATCATTTACGTGAGACATTTTATATGTAAGCAAATTTACAGAACGACAACAACAAACCTAAGACAAACTAGCATATTTTACCTCGTACTCTTTTAAATTGCGATAGGACCGTAATTGCGTAATGCGTGACATTATCAACATCTTCTTGTTTGCGTTATTGATGACACTGTCAAAGCTGCCGATAATCGATATAATCGATACTATAATGAATTGTATAATCATTACCTAATAAAAGGAAAATAGGGGAATACATTCTTAACCTATTCCCTCCGTGCAACATATGATTGTTAACTAATGTAATCATCTAAGTTATTGATATGGTCCTAGGCTATATGATAACTACGTGTCTATATGGTCTACACTAAATTAAATAGTTTGCGAAACCTCTACTGCGGTTTGCCTATGTTATTACAAAGCCTACTGCTATTACAATATGACAAGTAGACATCGACCCAAATATCTTTTGTGCATCAAAGATGAGTCAGATGGATTAAGTGGAGAGGGTGTGGTAATTCTTAGAAATACAATATATTCTAAGGCTAAATTCAAACTTAAATGTTTTTCTTTGTACTTAAAGATAATTGGCCGCGTCTTAAAGACAGTTCCTTTGATTTATCTTATAATTTGGTTCCGAGAGGACGTGACTCAGGCGGTAAACTTACCAGTTTGTCCTCGAGTGTTGTGATAGGGCCTATCAGACAATAAGTCCTGTTTATCGCACCTTCATGTCACAGATCTCCCTGGAACCGAGATTATGTCATATAGAACGCTCACTTCAAGTGTCATACCGGGGCAACGCATGCAAAACGAAACTTACGATGCCCAACGTCAAACGTGGTACAGTAAATGTAATGACAGTGACACAGCTGACTGCGGGGCGCTATGCAGCATGTATCTTTAGTTCTTACTCACTTTCTCCTCGCGATGGGCTCAGTGACCTTGTCCACTGCACGACGACCTTTGCTGTTTACCAATCGATATCGCCGCGGCCTCGTATTTCTTGCTACTTGCCTTTAGGGATCGTTTTCTTTGCGTAGCGGTCAGTTCCATGAAATTTCTTGCATTTTTTTTGCGGGGAGTGGCACTGACCTTGACCACTGAACCTTTGCTGCTCACCAATCGATATTCCCGCAACCTCGTATGTCTAGTTATTTGCCCTAAGGACTCGTTTGCTTTGCGTAGCAGTCAATTCCATACCATTTCTAAGTTTTGAGCGAAGTGTTAATGACCTTGTCCACCGCGCGACGACCTTTGTTGCTTACCAATCGATATCACCCCGGCCACGTTTGCCAGCACGTTAGGCTTGTTTTAGTTGGCGCTGTGCGAAGCTATAAACTGTTTTCCAACTTAACTTTACCTGTTACCGTGATAATGGTCGTGTTACTAGTACACGCAACGCGTACCTATACTGATTTATGTTGCCATCTTGGACGGTGGCAGGCCTATATACCGGGTGGTCAAAAAGTCCTGGACCGTTTAAATAGTTTTGAAAATTTTTAAGATAGAGCTAAAACAATTTTTAACAAGTTACAGGACATAAAAACTTATTTAAACACATAATTTAGTGCCCTTTACCTCCTTAGGGGGACGGCACGCTGAGCCGGAAGAAAATATTAAATGTAAGCCTAGGTCGATATGCACACCATTTTAAAGGTCTTAATTAGTTGAATATCATGCAGCAAATTAGACCCAAAAAGGTTAATCCTGGACAAAATGGCGGCGTACGAAGTTTCAATACTGATCTTAAGCGCGTATTCTTTGGCATTGGCACTCAATACAGAATTTTTGACTAGACCCATAAGTTTTATATCTGTATAAATTCAAATTAACAAAAATCCGCATAAAAGAATGTTTACTAACTTCATTTTAAAGAAATATATTATCCTGTCTACTGTCAACAATCTTCTTGAATGTTCATAAAAGCGTCATTAATATACACTACTTCACCGTGTCCATACAACAAAACGCCAAGCCAACCCTCCAAACTAGGGACAGTTTGG
The DNA here is from genome assembly GCA_035578905.1 of Stictocephala bisonia. Taxonomy (NCBI): domain Eukaryota; kingdom Metazoa; phylum Arthropoda; class Insecta; order Hemiptera; family Membracidae; genus Stictocephala; species Stictocephala bisonia. Next base: position 374,211 of record JAQJVL010000074.1, on the reverse strand, counting down.
CGGTGGTAATATGGCTTGTTTTGGGTCCGAACCCACCTAACCACCGTTCCAAGAAAAATCTGGTATTACACTTTGACAGAGAGAACTCTTGATGCCTGTGAACCAAATCAAATGGATGAAGTTTGTTCTGGGTCGCTCAAGTCAAGACATATTCTCCTTGAATTGGATATTAAGCTTTACGGCCTGGTAACTGGAGGACTACCAAGTTAGTTGACTTGAAGGTATGTTAGCTTGACGTAGATATACCTTGATGCCTGTAAACCAAATCAAATGGAGGAAGCTAGTTCTGGGTCACCGAAGTCAAGACATCTTTTCGATAATACTGGAGACACAGCTTTACGGCCTGGATACTGGAAGAGTACCAAGATAGATGACTTGACGGCATGATAGCTTGATGGGTGTGAAGTAAAGGGGATAGTTTAACACCGTTCTAAGCTATGATATTACACGTTGCAATGTATTTATATAAATTATAATATTACATATACATATTATAGTCGAATATCTGAGATTATGAGTTACTGCAATTGCAAAACATACAAGTTAGACAGTCTCTACTTTCATTGGAATACATATAGAATTATAGTGAACAAGTTAATCTGCTAAAAATCACTAATAAAATAAATGCCACTTACTGTAACTAATTAAAACGGCGAGTTATATTCTAAACCAAATGTCTCGTCTGTCAGTCAATCGGATTATTTTGTACAAGAAAACCAGTGACCATTATTATATTCCGAGTTGCAACTGAAATTTATTTGACCTTGCCGATACATGCGTGGAACGTCCCTACGTGCACAACAGCTGACAATCGGCCGTTACACGCTGACCTGACACCACGCTCAATATGTATTTGACCTTGCCGATACTTACGTGGAACGTCCCTACGTGCACAACAGCTGACAATCGGCCGTTACACGCTGACCTGACACCACGCTCAATATGGATTTGACTTTGCCGATACATGCGTGGAACGTCCCTACGTGCACAACAGCTGACAATCGGCCGTTACACGCTGACCTGACACCACGCTCAATATGTATTTAACCTTGCCGATACTTACGTGGAACGTCCCTACGTGCACAACAGCTGACAATCGGCCGTTACACGCTGACCTGACACCATGCTCAATATGGATTTGACCTTGCCGATACATGCGTGGAACGTCCCTACGTGCACAACAGCTGACAATCGGCCGTTACACGCTGACCTGACACCACGCTCAATATGTATTTGACCTTGCCGATACTTACGTGGAACGTCCCTACGTGCACAACAGCTGACAATCGGCCGTTACACGCTGACCTGACACCACGCTCAATATGGATTTGACCTTGCCGATACTTGCGTGGAACGTCCCTACGTGCACAACGGCTGACAATCGGCCGTTACACGCTGACCTGACACCACACTCAATATTTGACCTTGCCGATACTTGCGTGGAACGTCCCTACGTGCACAACAACTGACAATCGGCCGTTACACGTTGACCTGACACTACACTCGACATAAAATATAGTTACTTATATATATTATATGCCTTGCCGATACATGCGTGAGACGTCCCTACGTGGTAAACAGCTGACAATCTACCTTTACGTGTTGACCTGACACCACGCTCGATATGGATTTGACCTTGCTGCTGGATGCCTGGAACCTCCCGACGTGGTCAACAGTCAACAATAGCTGACAATCGACTTTTACATGTTGACTTGACACTACGCACTGTATGGATTTGACCTTGCCGCTGGATGCTTGGAAACTCCCGTTGTGGTCAACGACCTTCGCATGATTAACTGGCATCGCACTTAAAATCTAAACACACTTTAGAATTTAATTCAGTTTATCGATCTGATAGTACTTTTGAACCTTACACTAATCGCTGTGTAGTTATTTAACTATATATATAAACAACACAGTTACTAACAGCACTATTTATAATGTAAGATGTGTGTATTTTTACTAGAAAGTCACCTAATAGCAACGATTCAACATTGGTTCAACTATTTACATCTATCCATAGCCTATTTACCAAGTGTAAAATGAATCTAACTATGAACCATCTAACATTGTTATTGAGACGATGTATTCCCCGGGTTCTAAATACCTGGCACAGGAAACGCTAATTCTCACTTGCAGGATAGTAGACGCCATGAATAACAAACACGCGAGTTAACTATAACGATGTGTCTGAATTACCTTGGTAACTACTGTATTATGAAAGGTGCCATCAAATCAGATCTCAATAACCAATGACGTAACGGAATGATCGGTGATCCACTTGAACGGATCCACTGCTCGGTGAACTAAATCAAACGTCCATGTAATAACAGAGGTCTAAACTTCTTACTAGAAGTTCTTGCTGTCATCACCTTGTTGTGCTCTCATAGGTAGTGGGTAGCAGACGCTACTACTCAAGTAGTGCTGACTATATCGTATTCAAGGTGCATCACCACATTACAGACCAGCTCGTCATTGCAGTAGCCTGGGGGTTCTTGAGGCAATCATCACACCAGGTTAGTTCCATGGCCGTGAGTGGGTGAGCGGGTCGGGTCAAAGAAGGATAAGATTGCGGGGTTACTTGATAAACACAATTCAAAATATTGTAAGATTAAACAGTTTTGAAATTAAAATAATTTAAGATGGTAAAAAATGTAAAGCAAAAAATGTTGTATTTATTAAAAACAGTAACACAAGATAACTATACTGGTCTAGAATTAAAAATGAAACTAGGTGCTCTATTGCTTTATTGAAAGCATAGCCTAATTAATGAATGATTGGAGAACGCAAACGGTCTACTATCAAAACAATAAATTATATATGATAATGACTCTCGTTACAAATCTAATGGTTAATATTTAACTATTTTAAAAAATGCTTACATAAAAATATGTCTATTAAGATCTCTTCAAGCTCTTTGGCTATATTGAAATACGAAGATCTCGTAGAATTTATTGGATCATTAAATTTAGAAGAAATTTAGAGTGTCGGATCAACGAGTCACGCCCACCTGTAGGACGGTCCTACCTGTTGCGGTGGGTTGGCGTGCGTCTGCCGCGGCCAGCCCTAATTTATACATTGACCTCAACAGATCACCTCTGGTCAGGTACAACCACAGAGAAATTTGTCTGTGAAACAAGATACTTCTCATCTGCTATTTTTTATAGTACACACTGGCATTAATTAATTAATGTGTACTATAATTGTGTAAATTAATTAAGTTAAATGTGCGACTTCAGCTGGATCCTCAAATAAGGGTCATCTACGTTAGCCTCGCTCATTACGCCTACATTAACCGATATGCAGGGCCGGCGCGACCGTATAGGCGAACTAGGCGACTGCCTAGGGCGCCGACACTCCAGGGGCGCCAGAGAAAAAAACGGAAAAACCAGTTTTAAAGGAAAACTTTTTTGGGGTAAAATAATTTACTGCAAATTTGTTGACGATAAAAGTAAAACAAAGAAGTTGAGTTTTAATTGACGCAAGGTATTGTTGGTGGAAATTGCAAAATTACGTCCTTGAGTGTGACTGTGAGTAGTGGTGTAGGCCTACTGACTGACAATGCGATGCGCCACTTGTCTGTCTCCAAGGGGGTCGGCGGGAACGCCCCCTCCCCTCACCTAGTAGTTTGCATCGTCTCGTCTTTAATACAGCACAGCTGTTCTGATCTCTGGTGCGTAAATTGCTCCAATCTAAAGAATTCGACTTGGTTACTGCAACTCAACACCTTGACAAAACAAAGGAATTTTTGAAAAAATCCAGAAGCGATGATGAGTTTGAGAAGCTATTAGTTGATGCTCGAAAAATCACAGAAGAGATCGACATACCTGCTAGTTTTGAGTCAAATTCCGCACCGAAACGTTTAAAGAAAAAAGCCAGACAGTTCTCTTATAAAGGGAAAGATGAACCCATAAAAGATGGAAAAGAAAGTTTCAAAATTAACTTTTACTTTTCAATCTTAGACACTGCTATTAATTCAGTTGATGAGCGATTTACCCAATTAAAAGAAATGGAATCAAAATTTGGATTTTTGTACGACAGCCGAGCACTTGTGGAAGGATCAAACCAGTATATAATGGATAAATGCAAATCACTGGAAAACTCTCTGACCTACAACGATGTTAAAGACATTGATGCCTTAGAATTATGTAGTGAACTACAAGCCATTTCAAGACGCGTTCCACAACAATCATCACCAAAAGACTTCCTTGAATTTTTGCTGAAATCCGACTTGACCCAACCTGGTTGTTGCGTTAAGAATTCTGTTGACTCTGCCCGTGTCCGTAGCCTCAGGAGAGAGAAGTTTTTCCAAACTTGAACTCATCAAAACGTATTTGCGGTCAAGTATGTCGCAAGAGAGGTTGGTAGGCTTGGCAACCATTTCAATTGAGTCAGAAGTTGCACGAAGCATTAACCTTGGTGACTTGGTGTCATCGTTTGCAAAGAAAAAAGCAAGAAAACAAAAGTTTTAATTGTGTTCATTTATTAATGTTTATAAATTTCGCTGTAACTTTTCACTGTTATGATTAAATAAAGTATTAATTAATCATTATTGTAGTTTGTTTTGAGCCTAAATTTTCAAATTTTGGTGAAGTTAACAATCAAATATGTTCAAAATACGTGTTACATATTAAATAGAATTCTGAAGAAATATTTTGAAAAATATAGACATTTAAACATGTACTGACTAGTAAGGTCTTCATTTTTGTCATCAAAGTACCCATATTCTTTGATCCCGTGCTTAGCAGTCCACATTTTCTGGATATTCTCTTATACATGATTATATCAATTAAAAGCTTACTTAAAAAGCTTATTTTAAAACAGAATGCCAAATTGAGTCGTGTTTGATATAATTTTCACTGTTTTCTTTAATGTAAAATAAAAAAAAGGTACACCCCTGCTTTACACAGCTGCAAAAAGCTGTCACTGGTTTGGGTTTACGAGCAGGGGACCTTTATGAATGTGTTCGGAGTACAATAGGGGTCCACAAAATCAGATAAGATGTTTGGGTCGTTGGTTTAGTGTACGGGCTGTAAAGTGGAGCTGGGATGAGGTAGTTTTTTATCACTATAAATATAAATAGGGGCGAAATAAAAAATGTTTCGCCTAGGGCGCCGTAACCTCTAGCGCCGGCCCTGCCGATATGTGTTACTCAGAACCAACTAGAGAGTACAGAACGACGAATGAACAGACTCTCTAAGAAGAACAAACTAATGGAGTTCATTCACACATGGAGTTGGGCATGTACACGCTTGAGCCTTTTTCCTCGATTCTAGAGCAAGGTGAAGGCTGGAGTGACTCCGCCACAAACTTAGTCCCCCGCCCTCTAACTCCTTAACCCTCGTCGCACTGGCAGGCAATTTTCACAGTTTGTGCAAACATTTGTTTGAAAATTACTATAAAATCATAATTTGACCAGAATATAATGTGTCATATATCATTGTATTCACAAATTCATGTTTTACCACATAAAAGCAAAAAAAGGTTCAAAACGTGTATTGAAAACATTTGTTTTTGTCGTTTGAAGTTAGAATTTTTATTTTCCAAAAAACGTTTTCCTAAAAAGATTTACAAAATGTGCAAAATGTTCACAGTAACACTATACGTGTATGGGCCGGCGAGTGGGTCAATACCACTGTAGGTGTATGGGTGGGTCAGTAACACTATACGTGTATGGGTGGGAGGGTGGGCCAGTAACACTATACGTGTATGGGCGGGCGGGTGGGTCAGTAACACTATACGTGTATGGGCGGGCGGGTGGGTCAGTAACACTGTACGTTTAGTGTCCCTCTCCCTACAAACATGCGAAAAATATCCACTGACGCATCTCATCTCTTACTTGCCGAACTATAAATCTATGACTGTTTTTGGCTGACTTAGCTCTTGTTTGGGAGTTTTTATTCTTTCGTTGTACTCTATATTTGGGTTTGAAGCAAATTTCTCAAACTTTGTAACCAGATTTAGTTCTTTTAGATTTTATATTCATCGGTCAACTGTGTGAGGTGCGTGGGCCAGGCAGGATCGACTTGCAACCCGTTTCTGCCAGACATCACGTAACCGGTCTGTTGGGTCAACACTACAGATTCCCCTTCGACTTCCACACTGTTACGACCTACACACGTATGTTTAAAGTGAAGTAGAAAACCAACTAGTAAAGACAACTGTGTGAGGTGCGTGGGCCAGGCAGGATCGACTTACAACCCGTTCCTGCCTGACATCACGTAACCGGTCTGTTGGGTCAACACTACAGATTCCCCTTCGACTTCCACACTGTTACGACCTACAAATCTCTAGAGTATTCGGTAAGAGGAAAGAAAGAAGAAACAATTATAGCAATTCTTTATTTTAATAGCTACACAAGCTACATAATAACGTCATCTTGATAGTAAGGCAAGTAAGATCATAAAGTGCCAACTTAGACTTACTGAATTAACATCTTATAACTTAAATAAAATATAAGTAAAAAGTAAAATATAAGTAAAAAACTTATATAAGTAAGTAAAATATAAGATTACCTCACAGGTTTCCATAAAATAAGCAACAACAATAAACAACACTATCCTATAAATTTCCTTACGCAGTAGTGGCAACCCTGCAACAACTCTTTTATTTGTCTTTAAAATCTCCGCTGACTAACCTCAGTAGAAAACTATAGTCAGCTGGAGGTACTCAGTAAAGTGTGTATCTTACATATACTCATGGGGGTCAATGTGTTAATGTATGGCCTACAAGTAGTGATGTAAAATACCCGGTTTCATAGGGTATATTAAAAAAACGAAAAATCTACAGATTTTTACTCCAGAAAATTTCATAACTATCATTGTATGAAGTTCTAGACTTGCCTGTTACCATTTGTTCAAAGAAAAATGTTTTTATTAATGTCTAATATTAAAAACGTGTACGATCCGTCGAATCAACTGTTGGTACGATAATATTATTATTGCATATTGAGTAACATTCTAGGATAGTCCACGGGCACAGCTATTTCAAGTGATTAATAACTTTATTATTAAATAAATTAAATAGGTTTTAAATTAAAACCCACAAATCTAGAATTTTGAACATTTATAAAAATCGTGTAGTAAAATCAATTTAATTTACTCTTGATGATTAACTTATTACTACCATTATGCATAAAATTCTACAATATTCAAATAATTATTGTAATTTATTTATCATTTTACTAATATATAAATAAAATCTCTTTGTTAATTAACACCATAACTGCACTATATATATATATATATATATATATATATATACAGGGGTTGGGCAAGTCTGGAATATATTTATTAATTTCAAACCCATTGAAATAAATGTAATGAACGTTGCAGTTATGTACACGTCCCTATACCAAACATTTAGAAATATTTTACTTGTTTTTGCATAGCCAGGAGATGGCCCATGTAGGAAGTCTTAAGAATTTTAAATGTGAGCCTGCCCCGAGTTATACCTCATTTTAAAGGTCCATTGTTTGTAAAGCACAAGAGTGCAAACCTGAGGTCAAAAGATGTCCGAGTCAGAAAATACAGCCACTCAAAGAATTTAATGTCAGGGTTGGGCAAAAGTCTGGAATGTATTTATTAATTTTAAAACTATTAAAAGAAAAATAATTAAACTTTGTAGTTATGTACATGTCCATATACAAAACATATGGACATATTTTACTTGTTTTTGCGTATCCAAGAGATGGCCTATGAAGGAAGTCTTAAAAATGTTAAAAGTAAGCTTACCTTGAATTATACCTCATTTTAAAGGTCTTTGTACAATCCAAAAGTGCAAATCTGAGGTCGAAAGGATGACTCATTCACAAAATACAGCGATGCAAAGAATTTAATGTCATATTACTAATTCTTATCAGTTATACAATACGGCTATTTATTTAACAGTTTCAGGTCCCTGTTGCTGAGTATGTTGTTGATTATTAACAATTGAAACAAACGACTGCGTCATAGAAATAGCTATGCTAAAAACTAAGATAAAAATAAGTAAAGTTATAAAAACACTTTTGACAATAGGTTTACCTAAAAAAGTCTAAGAATATTGTTATAATAATTTGTTACTTATTTTTTATGAAATTTAATTTATCATATTCAGTTAGATAAATTATAGCTCTACGCAGCAATAGATAATAACTATCTTTACATTTGTCTTAAGCAGTGTTAGTTATATGACATTAAAGTCTTTGAGAGGCTATATTTTCTGACTGGGTCATCCTTTTGACCTCAGGTTTGCACACTTGTGCTTTACAAACAAAGACCTTTAAAATGAGGTATAACTCAAGGTAGGCTTACATTTTAAATTGTTAAGACTTCCTTCATAGGTGATCACCTGGCTATACAAAAAAACAAGTAAAATATGTCTAAATATATGGTATAAGGACATGTATATAACTACAAAGTGTCATTACATTTCTTTCAATGGTTTTGAAATTGATAAATATATTCAAGACTTTTGTATACAGGGTGTTCCCAAACTAAGTTCCGAGACTTCAGGTTATGATTCGTTGGGTAAAAATAAGTAAAAATGTTCCTATACATATAGGTCCTAATTTGCGTCATTTTCAATTTAGCGGCCATTTTCGTATTTTCACTAAATTATTAGTAATTTCATAACCCCTTACAATACTGTGCTCAAATTGGGAATGAAGGTACCTTTTCTGATTTATTTAAGGTCATGATAATATTATTTTATTATATTCAATATTAACAAAATAGCGGCACTTAAAAACCTTTAATTGTAAATTGCGCAAAAACGCAGGATCTTAGAAAAAATGTACAGGAAATAAAAAAAGTTGCCAAATGTAATAACAAATCTAACAAGTTCCAATTGAATAAAATCAGTTCATAAAAAGGAGTAACACATATTTAGGCAATACGATTTATGCTCTGTATCATTTTACTAGACATTGAATTGCTGGTGTTGAATGCATTTCATATCAGCTGATGAAGTAAATATTAAACTGCTGATATTTTAGCATTTTCATTACAGATTAATCATTGTTGACAAATTAGATAGTATATTTTCAAATAGTTTAATTAATTTCTTTGTGCTTAATAACAGTCAAGACCACTGCATTCATCAGATTCTTGGCTGCCTGAATGAGCGAAGTGGCAGTAATGGAACAAAAAATATTGTACTAGAACTCACAAAAACTATTCATATGACGTAATATAATTTGTCAACAATGAGTAATCTGTTTTGAAAATGCTAAAATAACAGCTGTTTAACATTTACTTCATCAGCTGATATGAAATGCATTCAATACCAATAGGCCTTAACACATTATTATACTTAAATCTCCTTTTAATAATTTTTTATTAGATTACAGTCATTTAACACTCAAACCTATGAAAACATAAATACCCAGGACTTGATTGTTCTACACCAGTCATGGTAAGAGTTAAAATGTTTGTGGAAACCATATAAAAACTTTAAACACTTTTAGTCATCATTTTAAAATCCTTACAGCATGGGAATTGCTAACAGACAAGTCAATCTGCTCTAAACTCAATAACAATTATAAAACATCCATTTTATATTTACCTACCCGCTGGTTATTTACCCGGCCCACATCACTACCTACAAGAATGGCTACGCTATCTTGTAATTTGAAGACCAGGTTAGAGCCCAGGTACCAGCACCGTAATTAAAATAGGATAACTAATCCATAGTAAACTAATAAATCCTTAATATCTTGAAAATAAGGATTTCAAGACAAAAACTCCCGAATTTAGATTTTTTGCGAACTGATTTGATATGATCGCTCAATTTTAAGTTTCTGGAATGTTAATTCCTAGAAACTAAGTGACAGGAGATTATAGTAAAAAATAAGTAACGGCAAGAGAAAAAAATAATGAAAATAGCTATATTAGCTACAGTCAGGAAAATTGACAATGTAAATCTGAAGATCAAGTACAATAGATTACTAAATTCCATTATACGTCAGCGTATTGCTATCAGTTACCTCCGAGGATTTTAACAGTGGTCATCAAACAAATAACATTAACTGTGGGAGTGGAACGAAACTGTCTTCCGTCATTAAAACGCCATTACAGTGCAAGAGGTGTTCCTGTGGACAATCATTCCAAACGCCACATGATTTATTTTCACGTCATATAGATATTTTAATCACACTTAGAGACCGAAAAAATATTAGAACAATACAAAATAAATACTAACAAATCACGCGTACAACAAATTCTGCCAAGAAACACGGAGTAAAGAAAAATACAGAGGTCGCTTTCTTAAGGCAGAAAGGAGCGTCTCAGTGGCGGTTAACAATGATGTAAATCATTATAAGTGTTTAGTAACATTTACTTCGTTTACCCTTCAGGATTTGATGAGGGGGGAAGAGGGGGCACTGACAACGGTGCTGGCTGGAGAAGTAACTCTGCTCCACGCCCATTCAGCACACTATTGTAAGCAACCTCAGTTTATTTCACCTCTGTGTAAGAACTGAGTTATTACAAGGTATTTATCCCAGTTTTAATCACTTCATTCAGTCATCCGCCAGTGTAAGTGGGCACTTATAATGTTTCAGCCCGTGCCCTCTGCACCATCCATTGTATATTTTACACAAATAAGTGTGCAAGAGCCGTGTTCTGCTAATTTGTCGTCACCTTGGCCTGGTTTGATGGGCAGTCGGGTCTGGAGGTCAACCGTTTGGCCAAGCATTGACAATATCAGTATTTCTGAAACAATATCAGTAACAAAATATTTTATTTAAACTATTTTTCGAGGTGTTCTGTATCATAGCGTGGTAGAAGAGGCGCTAATTTTCACAGTCTAAATATACGATCTGGAGTATCACTGCTAGTGTGGGAGGGGAAAGGAGTGTAGGGTATAGTGGCATGCTAGAGGAGGCGCTAATTGTCACAGTGTTTCCACAGTCTAAATATACAGTCTGTGCAGTACAGGGGACATAATTGAGTCAGCCGCTATACCTCTATGCGACTTACAGACACTCTTGTTCACCGCTGGAGTGGGATGTGAAGGGGTGTGTCCGGTATAGTAGCGTGCCAGAGGAGGCAATAATTGTTATCGTGTTTCCACTGTCTAAATATATAGTCTGGAGTCAGGTGACATAACTGAGTCAGCAGCTATACCTCTATGTATTACAGACACTCTTGTTCACTGCTGGAGTGAGATGTGAAGGGGTGTGTCCGGTATAGTAGCGTGCCAGAGGAGGCAATAATTGTCACAGTGTTTCCACTGTCTAAATATACAGTCTGGAGTACAGGGGACATAACTGAGTCAGCAGCTATACCTCTATGCGACTCACAGACTCTTCTATGCATTTATAGTGGAGGGGAGGGGTGTGTCCGGTATAGTAGCGTGCCAGAGGAGGTGCTAATTGTAAAAGTATTTCCACAGTCTAAATGTGCAATCTGGGAGTATCACTGCTGGTGATCATGAAATATATAGTTGGCAGTTGACGGTTGAATCAACTAAAACCACTTCCTAATATGTGATGTGAGGAGTAAAGAAGAAATAGTGTATCAAAGACTATTCAACAAGCTATTTTAAAGAGCCTGCAAAATAATTGGTAAGAACGAAATAAATTCAGAGTAACCTATAACAAGTCCTAGTTCAAATAGTAACCTTACAGACGGTGTAGTGTCCCTTGGACACACAAGAGGTCAGATTCTTGATTTCCAATCTCAGATAAAAGAATGTATCATGGTTGTTGATTTCATAAGACAATTGCTTGCTATACGGGAGGCCAACTTTTGATGGATACTATTTTAGTTTCCATGCAACGCAGATGAATTCATGTGCCTTATGTGACATTAATTTTTATGAATCATTCTGGTTCAATGTCAAGTGTTAGAATAGTGTATGTCTAGAAACTAATATTTTTAAATTTCGTATTGTGTAGTTAGTAAGTGTAAATAAAAGCAACAGTTGCAACCCTGTCAGAAGCCGCATTATTTAGGCCATAAGAAATAACGATTTATATGAGCCATAACAATAATTACTTCTGTAAATGCAGATATGGTCGTTATGAAAGGCACCAAAACTTGGCAACATTTCCATAGTTGGCGTTTGAGTTCCACAAAACTGCAGATAGTAAACAACCAACCACAAATACGTAATTGCGTTCTTCAGTCAGGGGTGGTGGGGGGAGTTTTGCAAGAGTCGGGCGGACGGCCACCACGCCACCACTAGAAAGTGGGCACCAGACAAACAACTTTCTACCACTCGGCACACGTAATTATAACACCATTACTGTGTGTTTTGATCGCCCCTAGCTGACCATAGTCGCCGACAGTGCAACCGCTGGCAGAAAAAGTCAAATTTTCCGATCAGAACATCCAGTTTCGGAGGTAAATTTGTTGTGGTCTGACTTCCACAGATTTGTTTGGACATATCTTTCAACTACTGTTTCAACAGTTTAGTTTGATCTTCAGAAAACCTGACTCTTAACATCCAAAATAGTCTCTCTCTTTAAATGTGCCAAATATTTTCGAAATGCTGTTTTGGATGCAGGCCAAAATGTGATCAAGTTTTAATTATAAAACTCAAATAAAGCTTGAACAATGTGTATTTCAAGGCTATTTATAGGCCTTCAGGTATCAAGTATTTTCCTATCCCCTATCACACTAATAGGGTAGTCTTGAAAAATGTGTAATAAATTTGTCGCATAAATTTACCAAATAGATTTACTGTCTTGAAAATTGATGTACAATAATTTTGTTTAAATTTATAGATAGTTGACCTCAAAACAAAATGTATCACACATAAGGCATATCATTTGTTAACGTATTGACCGCCAAAGGCCGATGAGATCGGCTTTGTAGTTAGTATCCAAAACCGCCAGAGGCCGAGTATATCAGCTTCGTAGCTAGAACCGTTGAGGGCCGATCTCAACGCCACGCACTGTCGGACCAAAATCACCGCGAGCCGATCTAATCGGATTTTAGTAATTTTGTCATATTTTAGTTATTTATAGGAATAAATAAATAAATGGCATATCTCGTAGAAGGGGAATAGTCTCTCTTTAATACAATAGCCTCAACAATGTTTATTTAATTTAGTAAATTAACATACCATAACAAAAATGATTGACATTGATGTAAACTTCTCTGGATTATCAGCTGGTTTGTACAAACTATAAACACACAGTCAATATGCTGTATACAGTGTAAATAAAAATGTGTTGAATGCAATTTGTATTACTTATTTAAAACTTAAGAGTGTTTCAGTTAATGTTTTATATTTTTGTGGTGAAAATTATCTTTTTTCACGCACTCCTGGGAATCTTTGAATTGTTAGAGTAACAATTTACACGTATTTTGAGTTAAATATCATAATTATGTGTGATGTTGTCATTCATTTGTGTTAAATTAGTTTTTTTTACATTTCAGGCACTTCTGGAATAATACATTACAATGTCGAAAAACAATGCAATTAGGCTACATAAGTAAGCATTGATTTTTGCATAGTATAAAAACTTTCACAAAATTTAAAAATCTTTTACGGGTATTTCTAGCTTAAATTCACAGGAAAGGTTCTTCTTAGTTGCTCTACAGTAAAAAGTAAGAGTTTTATGTTTATTTCGAAGTATTATTAATGTTATTGAATTTAAAAAATAAAAATTTATAAAATTTTAACTTAATTTTGTTACTTGTTTTTATTTTCAACAATAAATTAAACTAAAAGCGTAAAACAGTCTTCATATATCTGTTGAGAATATCTTTACAAAAATAATAACAAAAAACATTATTCTATCTTTAAAATTAGCGAAACGGTAAGTATGTATTTGTACTTATGCAAAATCGGCTGAAAATGGTTTGGCGGTTTTGAGTAACACACCGCCAAATCGGCTCGGCGCCTGGCAGTAGCACTTGCGCGACTGGGCCCGGCGGTTCTGGGACACAACGTAACATTGTTGAGGCTATTGTATGAAAGAGAGACTATTCCCCTTCTACGAGATATGCCATTTATTTATTTATTCCAATAAATAACTAAACCGTGGCAAAATTACTAAAATCCGATTAGCTCGGCTCGCGGTGATTTTGGCCCGACAGTGCGTGGCGCTGAGATCGGCCCTCAGCGGTTCTGGCTACGAAGTGGTGTGCCGATGTAGTCGGCCTCTGGCGGTTTTGGATACTAACTACAGAGTGAACTAATGAACTACCTTGAGAATAATTACAGAGAGTTCCATTGAATCAGATTTTAATGCTATACGCTAAAAAAAGAATAAAAATAAATATTGTTCAAATTAAATGTTGCTTACACCAAAACCAATTGGAAAAAAATTCATCCCATTGGGCTCTAGTCGTACTTATTATATACAAAAACCATGTAACAATTTGAAATACATAATTCATTGTAAGCATGACAGGTCTGTAAATGAAGTAAAGTGTAGGCCTACTACAAAACGTGGGCATCAGCTATCGATAAATGCGCTGCCTGGCGGGCAAGCGGGGAAGATAGAGCAACTACCTTGATAATCTCACACACTAGTTTGGGGACGGACCGGTCCTGGGGTGAACGACGGAGTTACAAGTAAAGTGTAGGCTTACTACAAAACGTGGGCGTCAGCTATCGATAAATACACTGCCTGCCGGACAAGTGGGAACTACCTTGATAATCTCACCCGCTAGTTTAGGGACGGACCGGTCCTGGGGTGAACGACGGAGTTACAAGTTGAGTGTAGGCTTACTACAAAACGTGGGCGTCAGCTATCGATAAACACACTGCCTGCCGGACAAGCGGGAACTACCTTGATAATCTCACACACTAGTTTAGGGACGGACCGGTCCTGGGGTGAACGACGGAGTTACAAGTTGAGTGTAGGCTTACTACAAAACGTGGGCGTCAGCTATCGATAAACACACTGCCTGCCGGACAAGCGGGAACTACCTTGATAATCTCACACACTAGTTTAGGGACGGACCGGTCCTGGGGTGAACGACGGAGTTACAAGTAAAGTGGTTCAAAAGTCAAAACAAGGTACAGTGTCAGAGGTCGACTGCGAAAAGATTATTCACTAAAGAAGACAAAGAACAACCGTTTGACGGCAATAGACTATATGACTCAAAGCTATACCAAGAAATGGAACAAAATCTTGACGGAGAGACGTCTTGACTTCCGTGAATATTTGATCAAATTGTATAAGACAATCACATGTTGAACGAGAACTCAGAAATCCTGCCACTAAGTATTTCACAATCCCAGTATTTCACAAATACTGTATAACATACAAGGAGACTGATTTATGCTATTGCTCGTTTGGAATTACACATTAATTCCTTCAGAATATTCTAGTAAGTCGGTTTGAGGTATGCTTGATTTAACTAAGGCATTATCAATTGTCGCGGGAGATTACCCTTAATGATAGTACAAAGCCGTGGCGTGATGTCGTCTCTATCGAAGGCACAATACGGAGACAGTAAAGCCGCTGAGATAAGTGATAAAGATAAGGTCGAATTACATCACGTCTCTGTTATCAGTTCCCACGCAGAGAGACAATGAACGCACGACCATATTCCAACAAGAGTGATCAATACTTAAACGTATGAGACAATCTTAAAGAGATTCATTAAAATTATTCAACGTAGTCAAAGAAGGTTACGATCACAGAAAATATTAAGTAACCGAAAACTACTACTGTATGTAAAGTTTTACCATTATACACGGTGTCCAGTAATTACGGGATCAAACTTCACAAAGTGATTGTTCAAGTCAAAATAAACAAGAAATTTATAATAAAGAATAGTCCTATACTCACTTAAGCTTCCGTGTGTCTGCCTGTTTGTGATTGTTGCTAAAAATCGGTATCTTTCGAGTCGATAGAGGTATTAATAATTATTGTTGTTAGTATTACAAAGACCAATAATTAAAAAAATATAAATAATTATCACGTCCGGTGTCAAAATGGCGGCAATAGATAAGTGTAACAAAACATGTAAAAGATTTTTATGTACATTTTGAGACCAAATGTGTTGTGCTATGATAAATAATAAGGGAGAAATAATTAAGGTTTTCTTAAAATATTCTCAATCAGAAATGAAATGTAAACAAATGAAATGAAGTGTACATGAAGACAACTGCAACAATGGGCTGGTTATTCCTTAAGTTACAGGTCGTTAAAAATAATAAGCTGATTGAATAATAATCATGTAATTATGATGTTGACATAATCTACAATCAATTTTAAATTTATTAGTATGTTAAATGTAAATTATTTATTTACATTTAACATAATAACATTTAACATACTAGGAGTGTGCCAGTCACAATAAACAGAGATATTGTGTAATAAGTTTCACATCAATCAGGCCTACACATACACTAAAGTAAAAACTATTCAAAGCAATATGGTTCTTAGGAGGAATAATAATGGTAAAGACAATTAAAGCAATACAAACACTAAACACTGAACAATTTATATGGCAAGCAAGTAACAACACACGATAACGGTACACCCGCAACTAAACTTGTTTTAAAGGTTACAGCAAATTAAAACTACCGTAGAATACAGTTCAAGATATAAAACCAAACATTAATTACACACGATAGTCAAAACTTCGTTGGTGAAAAGTGTATGACAACACGGTAAGGGGAAACGACAATTTAATAAATAAGGAAAGTTACGAATGAATGAAGCGAACTACAATTACCGCTGCTTTGCCAACTATAATGATACATTTGCTTACCATACTCTTTGTTTCATTCTATGATAATTTGCGATTAGATCTAAGTGATATCTCTTTGAAATACGAGGGTCATTCAATAAAATTAAAGAAACATACAGGACTGGGGAGAAAACAGTTGGTAGAGTAATTTTGATACTTTTATAGCTTTAAGTTGGCATCACTGGTATAAGCCCTGATCAGCTGATTGATTAACATTATTGTTTTTATAACCTCAAAACATACATTTAATTATGGCAAGTCCACTTGAAAGTTCCATTTTAGTTGAACAACGTTCTGTTATTCGTTTTTTACATGCTAAGGTGAAAAACTAGTGAATATATACTCTAGAATGAAGTGTACGGTGAAAATTGTTTGAATCGTCCAAATTTTTACAAGTGGGTAGAACAGTGAAAAAATGGCCGAGACTCAGTGACTGCGAACACCGTCCTGGCCGACCAGTTGAAGTTTCAACTCCTTCACTTAAAATTCGAATTGATGACAAAATTCGTGCTGACTACCGAGTTACTGTTGAAATGATAGTTGAAAAGTTCATGTTAGTATTGGTAGAGTTCATAAAATTATTAAAAACAAGTTGAAGTACCACAAAACATGTGCAAAATGGGTCCCAAAGTAGTTGGCACGGAAACAAGGTTGAGAGTGTGCACAGAGCTACAGGAGCGTTATGAAAGAGAAGGTAAGCACTCCTCAACAAAAATTTAACATGTGATAAAACTTGGGTTCACTATTATGAGCCAGAATCAAAAAGGCAAAGCACGGAGTGGAAGCACACCAGCTCACCTTTCAGGAAACAATTCAAAACCCAAGCATCAGCAGGAAAACTCATGTTGACGGTGTTTTGGGATGCTGAAGGTCCGGTTTATTTGTGATTATCTTGAAGAGCAGCGTACAATTAACAACCAATACTACTCGAATATGCTTCTAAACAAAGTGAAGCCAGCCATGAGAAAGAAACGCCGTGGATCTCAGAGAAGATGTGTGATTCTCCAACTAGACAATGCACATCCTCATACTGCTTAACTAAACAGAGAAACCATTAACAAAATGGGCTGGAAAGTAATGTCTCGTCCCCCTTACAGTCCCGATTTAGTACCAAGTGATTTCCACTTGTTTGGTCTGCTGAAGGAGACATTGCGTGGAAAGAGGTTCCAGGATAACGAGGACGTCAAGAAGTTTGTGGGAAATTGGTTGAAACACCAAGATAAAGAGTTCTTTGCAGCTGGCTTGTAGTCCGTTGGAGCAAGTTCATAAATGTTCAAGGGGATTATTTTGAAAACTAGTAAACGTGTTGTTTTGTAAATATAAGTTGTTTCCTCTCTAGACCTGTTTGACTCTTTAATTATTGAATGACCCTCGTATTAATATTTTCAAAAATATATAAACTTGACAGCGAAAATATCACGTACCCCTCAGTATTAAGGTGTAGAGTTAACTTGAATGAGAAGATAGGTGCATTACAAAATTGATGTAGTTTCTCTACATGCTTTCCGACATCAAAAGTAAAACTTCACAATTATACATGTCGAACTTGCTTAAGTATGAATTCTTCTGTTACAAAGCGACTTATTGTATTTGTATGGAACAAATCCGTATTGAAGGGGACAGAAGTACGTCAGTGTTTGTCACATTGGCTTTATCTTATCTTATTGACCACAGATATCGTGTAGCGCCAGGGGAATCAAAACTACTCTCCGTTTCAAGGCGTAGCAATAAATCATAACCTTAAGTATTATAAATGTTATTTGTCTGAAACAAATCCGTATTGAAGGGGACAGAAGTACGTCAGTGTTTGTCACATTGGCTTTATCTTATCTTATTGACCACAGATATCGTGTAGCGCCAGGGGAATCAAAACTACTCTCCGTTTCAAGGCGTAGCAATAAATCATAACCTTAAGTATTATAAATGGTATTTGTCTGAAACAAATCCGTATTGAAGGGGACAGAAGTACGTCAGTGTTTGTCACATTGGCTTTATCTTATCTTATTGACCACAGATATCGTGTAGCGCCAGGGGAATCAAAACTACTCTCCGTTTCAAGGCGTAGCAATAAATCATAACCTTAAGTCTTATATATGGTATTTGTCTGAAACAAATCCGTATTGAACGGGACAGAAGTACGTCAGTGTTTGTCACATTGTCTTTATCTTATCTTATTGACCACAGATATCGTGTAGCGCCAGGGGAATCAAAACTACTCTCCGTTTCAATGCGTAGCAATAAATCATAACCTTAAGTCTTATAAATGGTATTTGTCTGAAACAAATCCGTATTGAAGGGGACAGAAGTACGTCAGTGTTTGTCACATTGGCTTTATCTTATCTTATTGACCACAGATATCGTGTAGCGCCAGGGGAATCAAAACTACTCTCCGTTTCAAGGCGTAGCAATAAATCATAACCTTAAGTATTATAAATGGTATTTGTCTGAAACAAATCCGTATTGAAGGGGACAGAAGTACGTCAGTGTTTGTCACATTGGCTTTATCTTATCTTATTGACCACAGATATCGTGTAGCGCCAGGAGAATCAAACTAATCTCCGTGTCAAGTCGTAGCAATAAAGTATAATTATAAGTCGTATACATATATTGTGTCATATGTATAACACATAACTGATCCTCAGTGTAGTAGTTCGAGTAATTTCGACAAATATCACAAATAAATTTCGTTATAATATTTTTTTACCCAAAATGATTTAGAATAATAAATTAAAATATTCATTAATATTGAGTTTTCTTTTCGGCAAATAAATGTTGTTATCTGAACTACAGTAACGTAAATGTTTAATTATATTTTATCTGTTTTATTTCTACTGTCATAATATAATTTTTATAATTAATGAAGGCTTAATCAAAACATCATAGACTGGAGGCGTACTTATTGTTGGAAGGGTTATAACTAATAATTCCAGCCAAGTTTCGTCCACTTGATGAGAATAGAGTGATAAATAGATAACCAGTGGAAGTTGTTAAGTTAGATAGTGCTTGTCCGGGTACACTGTACAGCGATAAGACACTGTTGATAGTCGGCCAAGCGGTTCAATGTCACTGTTATCTTATCTGTGCATTAGATATAAATCTAACAGTTAGTTAGTTGGTAATTACACTTTACTAATGACACGTCCATAGCGAGCATCTCTTTATGTACAGTACACAGTATAGCAATTATCTGTTGTACCGTACAATAATTTAATCAATATCAGTTATTTGATTATCACACTACGTATTGATAGAAATGCAAGTAAACGTCAAACAGTCTAAATATTATAATTCCTTTGTTAAACCCTTTGGTCTGAGGATGGTGAACATGGTTTTCGGTAAACGATCATCATAATATTTATAATCTACATTGTATAGTTATATTGTTATAAGTTTCTGTTGTGCATATTCATATTCATATCTTTATTGTCGTCCAACAAGTTGTACATGCATTGACAAAATATAATCTAAAGTCTTATATTACAAACATGCGTCATTCCTAATATTACAATCTAAATCAATAGAAGTTAAATGTAGGCCTAATATTCACTTATGTTTTACTATTAATAAACTAACTCAAAAATACAATTTTGTCGATCTTTTCGGAAATTCTTTGAATCATCTTTAACACTATCGGTACTACATTTCAAATCAAGTTTTAAGTATTGAGTAGAACAAAACTTTTTACTATTTTAATGGCATTATCGTTATAGGCCAACCACTTACAAAAACCTTCCATCGAGTGAGTTTTGCTACTATTCCTATAAACATCGGTGTAATGCGGAATGTTTCTTCTAAGTGTCCACATATAGCACACTCATAGAACCAACCCTTCAAACAATTCAACTTAAGACACTGCATTACAAAATCGTTAGTTTTGCATAAATCATATGACATAATTTGACTTTGCTAATTGAATCTTCAATCAACGGGCCACTTACGTAAATGCGTTTCCCAAGTCCGCCCACACGGCCACATTCCACACCTAACGCGAATTTATCTAGACCTACGACTGTCCACTGAGCAATGGAAGGGTCCAACCGACACCTCCACCAGACCTGTTCGCAAACAATGAACTTAGGTCACTTAAGTCATGAATTGCAAACAGATCGGAAAAAAATATTTCGGGAGCTCGAGAACCGACTCGCCTCAGAAGGTTAGGTTACTCGTCCAGTACTGATAGGCAATTGTGAAGCTACGACTTCAGTAGTCAATTCTAGCACAGAATATAGGCTGAATATCTGTCTTTATTCTGTGATTCTATTAACTAACGGTGCTGGGACCCGATGTGCGACTGTGAATTACAGTCCTTGACGACACGGGTTATTATAATTATATGGAATAGTTTCACTGTTAATACTTAAATCTCACTGCTTAACCACAACAATTATTTCAAACTAAATTTAACCTTTTGAATTTTTGGAACGTTGTTCCTTTAAGCCGGCTGAAGTGGTCGGCCATTCTCCATAACACTGATATTAAACGAATAAGCCGATAATTTACGTATTGTTGCGATAAAATTATAATTGATATGTTATTTTGCAGGTAATGGAGAATATTGATGGTTCTGTGATTTTATTTTTAGTTAAAAAAAATTAGTTTATACGTAAAAAGCCAGCAAAAACATAAAACTAAAACATTAATCATTTATGCTGAAATTTGTAATTAAACATTTAAGTAGTTAAAATTGATTAATAGACAAACACTCAGAAGGTATATATTTTTTGATTTCGGAAAATTTTACGTTGGTCTTATGGAGAACAGATTCGTGCTGGCCGGAAATCATAAGAATTTGTATCGCTTAAGCCTTAAAGTGTATTCCATTACAATCACCATATAGTACAATAAGTACTATGATAATCTCTAAATGTATATTAGTTATTATTAATTTTTTTAGTGATTAAATACAAATTTAAAATCAGCGCAGAGTGTTAACTAGTTTTCAAAATTTGTATTCGTCATATTAAGTCAACAGTTGTGATGCCATAACTATATTTCAGTCAACGGTCTTTAGCAGTTGCCGTTGATTATTTATTTGTGAAACATGTATGTTAGTCATCAGATTTCATTGGCACAATTCTTGCCAAGAGAGTGCACGACGGGATCCTACACAATGTGTTAAAATGGTACTTGTATTTATGCGCTTTCTAGACGCCTCGCCAAACTTGATTTTTTTATTGCCAGTGGGTAGAATCAGGTCTATATTTTATGATAAAACACTTCTTATTCCGCGGAAATAACATTTTTCATGATTTTTCATAATTTTTTTTTTAATTTGATATTTTTGTTCGTGCTAAACTATTTTTGTCTACAACAATTATCTATGAAGATATCACTGAAAACTCACCTTATTGGTTATTGACTAGAATATAAATGTTCCGTGATAACCGCGTCAAGGTACTATCTACAATATTTACAAGATAACCCAGACGTTTCGCCCATACTGTGATGTGGCATCCTCAGTGGGTCTCAGAGAAACCACTGAGGATGCCACATCACAGTATGGGCGAAACGTCTGGTTATCTTGTAAATATTGTAGATAGTACCTTGACGCAGTTGTCACCGGAAAATTTAGATTCAAGTCATGACACCGGCCGCTTAAGCCTAAGAGGTTATAAAATTATTGGTTATTATTGCAGATAATATTGCAAATCACCTAAGGTGCCCATATGGACAATGTAAGTAGCTATGACTAACCACCGAGGTCAACAGTCTTGCCGGAGTGACGAATTAGTGCAAGTTTTGTAATTGTTGAGTATATTGACAATTAGGATTGTAAGTTGGGTTAGGTATGTAAAGTTTTTTTTGGGCCGGAAATTTTATTTGATTGAAAAACCAATTATATAATCTTGTTAATCATTAAAACACTAGTAAAAAAATTTTTTAATTCCAATTTTTTTAAAGTTGTTTTTTTTACTATCACATAAAAACCCAGTTTTTGGACTTTTCGGTAAAAAATGAGTTTTGCGCGGCTAAAATCAATCTCCCCAAAATTATACACTCATATTTAACCACTTTTCAACAATAAATTGCATTTTTGGAGGCGTCTAGAAAGTGCATAATTACCATGGTACTTTTTACAACCGTTTTCATAATGCTATCTTAAGCTACTTTTGAAATTCTCATTGTACTCGTAATAATTTACAGCATTTTGCTGGTTCCTTTTTCTTTCATTATGTACGTATAAGACATAGCTTATATGCTGTAAATAATATAAGGTTTTTTTTTCTTTTCTTGCACATCTTAACTGTATTTAAAAGTATAAATAAAAAGATATATATAAAGTCACACCTGGGAAGTCGACATACAATTTTACCGCCAACTGGCCAAGAATTACAAGTAAAGTTTTACATATTTAACTATAACAACATTTTTAAAGTACTCAATTTATTATACAAATCAACTTATGGTCCATTAGACTAGTTTTTTACCTACCAAGTGACATTTCAAGAATTAGAACACATCCATTATTTCGGCTTGAGTCGTTGCTATAGAAACACATGTTTTGGGCGTTTTTCATGGAGCGATACGGCTCCCTTAAATTGTATAATAGACTAATTGAATTTTGAATTCAGTGGGCCATAGAGCATAATTGAGATTATGTTCAACTTGATCTTCGAAATTGTCCCCCCCCCCCTATAATCTCACAACTGACATTTAAACTATAACCCTTCTTTATTGCAGTTTTCTTCCTATTATATTTATATTATCTTGTTATTTGCTGTACATTGTTTATTTATTGGACTATTCATAGTTAGGATATTGCACATAGAGATTGATTTACATTTATAATGCTTAGTTTCATTAATAATATAAATTGCATTGTATAAACCTTTAATTAATTATCTGAATTGTTATATTTTATTAATTATTGTTAATGTGTACTTTGGACTGAAGTGGAGGTGTATACGATTCAGAACTGCTTCAATGTAATTGGTATTCACTGTATTGAGGCATGTAAATAAAATAAATAAACATTTTGCCAATTTTCAATAATTATTATAAATTGCTGTACCCAAATGATCCCCCTGAGAAAGGTTCCCCCAGAATCACGACATAATTAATACATTTTGAGAAGGATCAGCTGATAACTACCGGCTGTTCATTTGTCATTGAGCTATTAATTAATGACACATTCTAAGGAAGAGTCGGCCTTAGTTTGTAACAATGACTACATTCGCTCATCAACACTCATCACACTAATTCGAAATCCATATTCGCCCATATCTTGACGATCGGCGTCTTATTAATAAATAAATAAATTTATCTATACTTTGCGTACTGTTGCAAATCAGTTAATTACTTATACTATTTAATGAAATGGTTCTTGTTACCGGACTGACTCTCAGCTCTGCCTTCGAACACCTTACCGAGGTACGAGGTGGAGGTCGCTGATTCAGCCGCTTTCCACACTGATGGAGCTAAATATGGGCATCACGTCTTCCATCATGACTTTCTAATACGGAAGCGGATCGTCCGCCGCCTGTCCGGAACTGACCGGCACACAGCCGCCGCCACAGCACTGCCAGCCTAGCACCTGAGGAGTATGTGGTCTTTCAGCATTTCGCTTTTACAGAATGTAAGTTGGGTTTTACATTTGTGGGTTTTGCTAGACAAGTCTTCGAAAATATGTTAAAAAGTTGGGGTCAAGTAGGAGAGGGGACTTTCAACATAGTGTGATCCTTAATTTGGCAAGTAACTGCAAGTATAAAAAGAACCATTCCACTTCGAATATGGCCCTTACATGGGCAAACCATGCCACTTCAAAAATGTCCCTTACATGTTCAAGGAACTGCAAGTACAGGCTACAAAGAACCTTACCACTTCAATACTGACCCTCACATTGGCAAGGTACTACGAAGAACAGTGCCACTTTAAGTATGACCTTTAGATGGGCAAGGAACTGCAAATTTACGAAGAGCCATGACACTTCGAGGATGGTTCTTACACTGGAAGAAGGATTAAGAGAGCTTTTTGGTTAGAGTAACACCGAAAGCAACTGATGAATCAGCACAAGGCCTTCCGCGGCGGTCAGCAGCTTGCCGTACTCCCACATTGTGGTTTACATCAGTATTGAGTTACCTAATGAACAAATTAGTTGGCCAGCAATAAGTACGTATCCCCCTAGAAAAAAACAAAACTAATTCTGGTATAAATAAATTTGTACTGTGATATGCAATTTGATCTAGTTTTGTGTTTTAAATAACCACATAGTGTTTTAGAACTACAAGTTTTAGTTACTGTATATTTTTTTAGCTAAATAATATAGCATACGTAAGCTCTAGTTACCAGTTATGAATACGTTCACAAAGATGTAGACAAGGCAGTCCAGTGTCCTAGATATGCAACATAACTACGTTGCCGATAACTAAATAATTGGATTACTTCCAAGGCAAAACAAAATTACCCACATGACAGCACCTATTGCTTAAAGTTCACCTATTTTATGCTATAGTTAATATCAGTTTCCTGTCTACAATTTATACATTCATTGTTAAAGCTGAAATTAAAATTTTCCAAATAAATTATATTAGTATTTAAATTGGACCATCATTACTTTAAGTATATTTAATTAGGTTACTTTATTTGTTTACTAATAAAAATACGAGTTAAATTTACACGGCTAAATAATGTTACTCTGAGCAGTCATGTTTGTAGCCAACACCATGCTTGGTCCTAAAGCGTCCTTATCCGTGATCCCTCCCAGTTGTTGGGAGCTACACTGTTGTCAGCCTCTCGGATAACGGTAGGCCCATATCACACGCACACTGACCGGGTTACCACCATCCTTCATTCTTCTCCCTACTCCTTCACCACTAAGCTAATTCAAGGTCCCTTTCCACGTTGTAAGGAGCTACAATGTCGTCAGCCTCTCGGATAACGGTAGGCCCATATCACACGCACACTGACCGGGTTACCACCATACTCCTTCCTCCACTAAGTTAATTCATGGTCCCCTTCCACGTTGTAAGGAGCTACACTGTCGTCAGCCTCTCGGATAACGGTAGGCCCATCACACGCACACTCACCGGGTAACCACCATCATCCTGCATTCTTCTTCCTACTCCTTCCTCCACTAAGTTAATTCATGGTCCCCTTCGACGCTGTAAGGAGCTACACTGTCGCAAGACTCTAGGATAGCGGTTGGCCCATGTCACACGCTCACTGACCGGGTTACGACCATCCTGCATTCTTCTTCCTACTCCTTTTTCCACAACGTAAATACGTGGTCCCTACTCGTTTTAAGGAGCTACACTGTCGTCAGTCTCACGGATAACGGTTGGTCCATGACACACTGACCGGGTTACCACCATACTCCTTCCTCCACTAAGTTAATTCATGGTCCCCTTCTACGTTGTAAGGAGCTACACTGTCGTCAGCCTCTCGGATAACGGTAGGCCTATCACACGCACACTCACCGGGTAACCACCATCATCCTGCATTCTTCTTCCTACTTCTTCCTCCACTAAGTTAATTCAAGGTCCCCTTCCACGTTGTAAGGAGTTACACTGTCACAAGACTCTAGGATAGCGATTGGCCCATGTCACACGCTCACTGACCAGGTTACGACCATCCTGCATTCTTCTTCCTACTCCTTTTTCCACAACGTAAATACGTGGTCTCTACTCGTTTTAAGGAGCTACATTGTCGTCAGCCTCTCGGATAACGACTGGCCCATGTCACACGCACACTGACCGGGTAACCACCATCCTGCATTCTTTTTCCTTTTTCTTCCTCTAATCCACCGTATCCATTTATTTAAAAAATTACAACTCTCGAAATTGAAGACTATCAATAACTACTAATACAAATTTAGTTAAATATCAAAAGAGAATTTATTATTTATAAAAGTTTAGTCTACGTAACATTCAATATTTAGCCTTCACTCTTGTAAAAATAAACATTGTTGTTACGCAATAAATTCCGATCTGCGACGACGCAACCACGCTCTTGTAACTACAAATTCTTATTTATTTTTTTCATTACTAAATAAAATATACAATTTTAAGACATGCCTATTGTTAAAATCGTTTACCTAATATTGTTGTCCAAGTAACTATTACCATTGTGATCTAAATCTACAGTGCAGTAATTATTTAAAGTGTATTTAATATAGGTGTAACCATCAGCTGTTTTATATCATCCTGACTACGACTGGAAATATATACTACATTGAAATAGTAAATAACATCATAAAAATAAATAAAAACACAAAATACATGTAGATTTCAAACATATACCACGAAATCTCATGATCCAGCTGAGTGTTTGGGCAAAGAGCAGTTCTTGGACAATATGCCTAAGTCTCGTGAAAGGCCAATCGAAGTAAAGTATCACAGAGACGGTGGGTGTTGCAACGACCAACGCCGCTACACTTCATTGCACCGGTTACGTCATGGGAAGGCCGGTGGCTCGAGCTCCGGTTCACTCTACATTGCTTTGTCTAATCACAAATCGTGTTATCTGCTAGAACAAAGGTGTTATTTACATGAAAATAACACACTACCCAGAACAACATAAAGCGTATCTTTTGATGACGTGAACTTCATGAAATGGCTATTCTGACGAAACTAAACAATACATTTGCAGTAGGCGGTACGGTGGGGCTTTCACCCATCACGGATTAGATAACTGACACTGAAATAGCCACCTAGATACTGAAATTGCGTATCTGTCGATGACGTCAACTGCATTTAATGGGAATAATGACGATACTACACAATATAGAACATAGATGCAGTGGGCGGTGTGGCTGCTTCAATCATCTCGGATTAGATAAATGACACTGAAATAGCCACCTAGATACTGAAATAACGCATCTGCCGATGACGTAAAATGCGTAAAAGGGAATAATGAAGAAACTACACAATATACAAGCAGTGGGCGGTGGGGCTGCTTCAACCATCTCGGATTAGATAAATGACACTGAAATAGCCAGATAGATACTGAAATAACGCATCTGTCGATGACGTAAACTGCATTAAAGGGAATAATGAAGAAACTACACAATATACATGCTGTAGGCGGTGTGGCTGCTTTAACCATATCGGATTAGATAACTGACACTGAAATAGCCACATAGATTCTGAAATAGCGTATGTCGATAACGTGAACTGCATTTAGTGGGTATAATGACGAGACTAAACAATACAGATGCAGTATACGGTGAGGCGGCTTCAGCCATCTCGGGTTAGATAACTGACACTCAAATAGCCACATAGATACTGAAATAGCGTCTGTCGATAACGTGAACTGCATTTAGTGGGTATAATGACGAGACTAAACAATACAGATGCAGTATACGGTGAGGCGGCTTCAGCCATCTCGGGTTAGATAACTGACACTGAAATAGCCACATAGATACTGAAATAACGTCTGTCGATAATGTGAACTGCATTTAGTAGGTATAATGACGAGACTAAACAATACAGATGCAGTATACGATGAGGCGGCTTCAGCCATCTCGGGTTAGATAACTGACACTGAAATAGCCACATAGATACTGAAATAGCGTCTGTCGATAACGTGAACTGCATTTAGTGGGTATAATGACGAGACTAAACAATACAGATGCAGTATACGATGAGGCGGCTTCAGCCATCTCGGGTTAGATAACTGACACTGAAATAGCCACATAGATACTGAAATAGCGTCTGTCGATAACGTGAACTGCATTTAGTGGGTATAATGACGAGACTTAACAATACAGATGCAGTATACGATGAGGCGGCTTCAGCCATCTCGGGTTAGATAACTGACACTGAAATAGCGTATCCGTCAATGTGAGCAGTAGGTAGTAGTCTAAGTGGGAATAATCCAAGCTATTAGGTCTAATATAGTGCGTTATTTTATTTAAATTTTTTTCCTGTGCACAAATTGTTATTTTAAACATATGATCGAAATATTTAGGTTGAAATAAAACACCTAGGTACCTGTTGGAGCAACAAAGTTGCTAAATTACATGATATGCATTATTATGGACTGATTTGATAAAACTTATAAGAAATTCAAGTACAACCAAACAAACCATCTGCATTTCTTTAGCTACCTAATATTCTTGAGTGAGGATTTACCGAGGCTCAACATCTCTTTTAGGTTACCACTAAAGAAAAGAGAATACTTAAACAGTTGTTTGTTCGTAGGCCATTGCTCTTGGGTTAATCACGTATGCGAATATAATCCAACAGCTCTGAAAGACTAAAGCCCCACTGCACAACCTCTTCCAAAATGCGTTCTTTATTTGTGTACATAGTATATTAAAATAAGTCCGGGGGGAGGGTGATAATCGTCAATACGTAAAGAAATGTTACGTAGAACTCGTTAGCTCTCAATGTTTCACAGTTCGGGATATTCTCACGGAAGATCAGCTGTGTGTGGCTGGCCAGGCCGGCGTGTCTAGTTTACATCACACGTGTTGGGTAACTGTCGAAACCGCCGACTGCCCTCCCCACACTTACACCTGATACCAACAGAAACCAATTTCAAAAATATTTAAAACTAAACTCATGCGTTAACAAAATGTCTAATCAATGAAGGATTGACTCACCCTACGACACAGCCTCTCTTCACAAGTGCGCGCGCGCGCGTCTCACACAATCGGATGCAGCACTCATAAGTATCACACAATGACCAAATTAAGGTGATTACCATGTGAGTGTTTTTGATGCTCTATCAAAGAGTTTTTGTGAGTTATTGAAGATATCATTCAATAAATCTGACACGAGACTAAATCCCAAGATGCGTTGAATCTAGTTCAGGGATGAAACTGTCAATTGAAGAATACAAGCCTTTACAGCTGAGATGAAATAAGTTTTATCACAGAGAAAAAGAATATGTCGCACCAATAGTGTGCTGAATGGTGGCACTCGAGGTGCGACATGGACTACCTGTGTTAATCCCAGCGACCCAAAGGGCCATAAAACTGGCACTCGAGGTGCGACATGCCACCTCAGGTAGCCCGGCGAAGGGTTGCGGGGTTGTAGACGCGCTCTCTCTCTGTGTCCATAAATATATATATATATTTTTTTTTTTGGAATATATATGTTTGGAACTAAGCAACATTTTCTGTGAGGCTTTGAAACAACAAAATTGTTCGACTGTTGATTGATTTATTACGTGTATATTTTCAACCTAACCTAACCTAACCTAACATAACCTAACCTAACCTAACCCACCCACCCACCCATACATGTACGGTGGTACTAACCCACCCGCCCACCTATACACGTACGGTGGTACTAACCCACCCGCCCACCTATGCAAGTACGGTGGTACTAACCCACCCACCCACCTATACACGTACGGTGGTACTAACTCGCCATGTCGCACCTCGAGTGTTAGTTTTGGGTTCTCTTTCGCTGCATGTCGCACCTCGAGTGTCCAATTATGACCCTCAGGTAGTCCATGTCGCACCTCGGGTGCCCCCTGCTGAATGTATCCAGTAGTAAGTTCTCCAGTACTCTGTGCGCATGGCAGGGCCAGCGCTGTTGTCAGTTCCTCCCCTTATACCTCCAAATCCTCAACGATAAATGTAGTAATTATTACAACAAATGTATAATGACTTACATTAGAGGTAACTGCAACAGAGGCGTTCGTTGCAGCCATAAGAAAGCGAACTCTATCCTATTCGTCCATTCCTTTTCATGATCGAAATATGTGACACAGATAACAGATCGACAAATCTATAACCATAGTCTCACATTGATGGCAATTCTGGCTTGGATAACTTGGCTGTACAGTTAATTTAAATATACAAATGGTTTCTTAGTGCAACACACACAACAATTATTTTTAAACTTGACAAAAAGGTCCTGAAATTGTTAATAAAGTTTTTAGTAGCAAAATTGAAACTAAAAAAATTGAATTACTTTTTATTTTAGTCAAACCCTCCAACAATTTTTAGTGTAGAAGTTGAAGGATACAAACATTAACTTTAGTTTCGAATCTGCGTCTCTTTTTGCTTTGGTATGCAGCTTGTGTAATTGAGAAAATGTACAGAACAACGTCTAATTAATTTAAACAGTGCTATTGGATTCTTCCATTAACTATAAATCAATCACATACATTAAGAAATGTAACAATGTATCTCTTGTTACGACATTAATAACTCAGATTAAGGTAAGGGAAAACTGAAAGCATGAACTAATAAAAACTGCAAAGATGAAACCCTCCTAACGAAGTTAGCGAGCAGCCAACGGTCCACTGGGAAAGAACGAAGATATATACTACTCCTGTTGCTATATCCAGTTAAAATATAAATGTACTATTTTAACAAACAAATATTTTATTAGTTTAGCACCACTAGCAAAAATAACATTTATCGTAGGGTACTTATTTTTTACCCTACAACAACTCCACATAAGAAATTACAATAACTTCTGACAAGCTTGAATTACAAGAAGAAACAAACAATCAAAGAGAAGAATAACAAGTGTTTTATGTAAGCCACAAACAATTTTAATTCATCGGAGGATAATATTACATATACTGTTAACTGATCAGGAGTAAGATCAGACAACGGCTCACAACTAATAGATTGTTCATCTTGAGTAAAATCAGGATACAGAAAGCGAATTGATTGTTCATAGAGGTAAAATCACACAATCGAGAGCGAATTGATTGTTCACAGAAGTTACAATCCACTATGGACAACGAATTGATTGTTCACAAAAGTTACAATCCACTATATGGACAACGAATTGATTGTTTACAGAAGTTACAATCCACTATGGACAACGAATTGATTGTTCACAGAAGTTACAATCCACTATGGACAACGAATTGATTGTTCACAAAAGTTACAATCCACTATGGACAACGAATTGATTGTTTACAGAAGTTACAATCCACTATGGACAACGAATTTATTGTCCACAGAAGTTATAATCCACTAAGAACAGCGAATTGATTGTTCACAGAAGTTACAATCCACTAAGAACAGCGAATTAATTGTTCACAGAAGTTACAATTCACTAAGAACAGCGAATTGATTGTTCAGAGAAGTTACAATCTACTAAGAACAGCGAATTGATTGTTCACAGAAGTTACAATCCACTATGAACAGCGGATTGACAGTTCAATTTTGCAAAATAATATTGGGTATTTTCAATAAATAATGTCCAGCATAAAAAATAAAAAACAAAAGTTCAAGAAATGTCAAGCAAGTAAGACCTAATGTATTGTAAGATAACAAAAAACGGTTACAAACATAAACGAGCATTCACTTTCACATTCGATATTTAATAATTGTTCTATGAACAAGTAATTTGATTTTGAATAGAGTCATTACTAGTTCTTCTACATTGGGTTTTGTGTGTACAATGAAAAGCCTATAATTGGGAATTTTGACGCAAGCGATACCGTTGACGTTACGTCATAGATGGTTACTAATTGACCAGGCTAAGTGCTACACATTTACTTCTCTATCCCAAAATTGATTGTTAATTGACACACTTCGTATTGATTAATCAACCTAGGGCCGCGGTGCGCCAGCCGTCACGGCCCCATTCCAAAACACCGTTCGCTCAGTTAAATACCGACATCCTCTTTAGGGTGCCTATAAATAATATTGCTACGTTTTGCCGCTGTGGCGCGCGCACGCCCTTATCTCATAAATGGGCTACTAGCGCACGGCCACAATTTTTTGGATTTGTTGTTGCAGGTTTTCTCATATCATTAATCATGGGAAATTATCATATTTAATCAATTGAAATAAGTAACAATTCATAAAAATTATACGCTTTATATCACAGAAGTAATGATGGGCTCTTAACAAATACAATTTTTTCAACACTGATGTCGACATAAAATTTATTTTTACTCTTTAGACTGACAATATTCTACAAATGGAGCATGAAAAATGGCTTTCTCTCTGGGATACAAACATACAGAATAATGACGGAATAAAATACATCATAAACTTACTTCATATATTTTAACAGGAGGTTTAGCCAAAGAATGTTATTTTCCCACCTTTGACTGTGTCAATACTGTTAAATGACATTTATTTGGGATCAAGGCATCTGTCTAACCAAACACATCACCTAGAAAAAGTTCAGGAAAATTTCCTGGTTTCATAGAAAAATTTCTCTGGCCCTAGTACAGTCCCTATATTGAATTAAAACGTAATGTCTCTCTACTTTCAGAAGAGCCTGATTACTACAGAACTTTGCC
Source organism: Stictocephala bisonia (assembly GCA_035578905.1). NCBI lineage: Eukaryota > Metazoa > Arthropoda > Insecta > Hemiptera > Membracidae > Stictocephala > Stictocephala bisonia. The sequence goes on along the minus strand of JAQJVL010000074.1, from coordinate 341,395 downwards.
GCGTGTAATCAGAGTTTTACAACACACTGTATTACACAAAAGAGAGCTAGATACATACATACATGCAAAAATTACTGTTGTAAATACAAACAAATAACTCAGGTTATTTTCTTATTATTACAACATCGCGTACGAATTAACTTTTTCCGCTTCCAAAACTTTAGCGGATTAGGAATCGTGCGTCACCCAGCTCCTAATTAATTTTCTATCAGGTTAGCGAAACATTATAGATTTGCAAAGTACCTGATAAATGTTACACAACTACTGAGCAAAGCAAAGGGTCCGTGCGACCCCTGAGCTCCTGAATAACAAACCAGGTTACTGAAGCATTGTTGTAGTAGTGGTGCAAAGCACAGCGTGCAAACAACTGAGCAAGCAAAGGGTCCGTGCGACCCCTGAGCTCCTGAATAACAAACCAGGTTACTGAAGCATTGTTGTAGTAGTGGTGCAAAGCACAGCGTGCAAACAACTGAGCAAGCAAAGGGTCCGTGCGACCCCTAAGCTCCTGAATAACAAACCAGGTTACTGAAGCATTGTTGTAGTAGTGGTGCAAAGCACAGCGTGCAAACAACTGAGCAAGCAAAGGGTCCGTGCGACCCCTGAGCTCCTGAATAACAAACCAGGTTACTGAAGCATTGTTGTAGTAGTGGTGCAAAGCACAGCGTGCAAACAACTGAGCAAGCAAAGGGTCCGTGCGACCCCTGAGCTCCTGAATAACAACAAACCAGGTTACTGAAGCATTGTTGTAGTAGTGGTGCAAAGCACAGCGTGCAAACAACAACTGAGCAAGCAAAGGGTCCGTGCGACCCCCGGCTCATGTTTTACTGACCAGGTTATTGTTCATTGTAAAAATGAAATGCACAGTTCTCAAACAATTGATCAATTAGAGTGATCATGCAACCCCCCTCTCCCCCGACTTTGGATTAAGCAACGAACACATAAGATCAATAAGTGATCGTTGGGATTAACTGATCTCGGTTAGTGAAACATTGCATAGCTTCAAAGCTCATGAGACAGTTATTATTAGTATTATCATGGAAACAGAACGTACATTATACGTTAACTCTAACGAAGAGGTCATATTAACATCAATACTAGAGGTACAACCTGGAATTAGAAGAAACTGCTACAAAAAAAAGCGATGGATAAATGAGAAGGAGGGGGATTCTCGCAATTTAGACAGCTACAAATAGCACAGACTTCCACACGTAGATGAGACGGCATTAGACACCAGTTACCATCATGGAGAACTAGACAGACGAGCCTCTACGAGTATTTAGAAATCAACTTGTAAAATGATACACAATACCTCAACACTAATTAAATTACACCCCTAACATTTATTGAAACATAGTAAACATAAAAATAATATCCACTAACCTGAATTCAATACATATTTGAGTCAATACATTCACTGGGGCACACCGCTATTGCCCACTAAAATTCAGGTAGTTACCGATATTGCGCACTTGGTTTAAAGGTCACCTCTCGGACTCACCGCTATTACGCACCTACCTTTCCGAGAACTCTTAGGGATGGTTAAGCAAAGGGAAAATGAATAACAACTGATTGTCAACACGCATTTATTGGCGCTGATACTCTTCATAAAAAATAAAATACTGAGTTTAATTTAATATTTTTTTTAGATAAACCACAACCAGTTGTAACACATTTTATGTCAGGGGTACTAGTTACACTTATGCTATAAAGCTTGTTAAAATGAAAAAAAAAATATATATAAAGTTAAAAATTAGGGCTACACTGTAATGAGTTTCAATAAAAAATATAAGGGTACTCAGTTTTTTAATTTTATTACATCCTAAAATATAATATATATATATATATTATATATATATATATATATATATATATCTGTAATATACGTAATAAATAATTTTTATTTTTAATATACGTGTTTCAAAAATTTAAGCGTGAAACGTATTCAAGTGAAGTAAAGTTCAACTACTGACAAACTCGCTGCCTGGTGGCCAAGCAGCGAGGAGTCTGTTCAAATCACACAATTGTATGGGGAGGACGGACAGACGACAACCGGTATTCTGATAGTCGACGGAGTTGCAAGTAGTCCCATAATCAACACCAGGTTGAGGTTCGGTGGCGCGATTGCGACTAAATTATTCACTGAGGAAGTATATAAAGCGAGACAACTCAAGTTCAGACAATGCACGGGAAGTGGTCAACAGAGACGACGGAAGGCTCGTGATAGAGTAATATATTGTATTACTGCAATCCTTCACTTACTAGTCCAGTATCGCTACTATTCGCGACGTGACTCGAGTAGTCCGCCACTATAAAGTGCCTGAGTTGACCGGTGTTACTACAGGACAACTCCCAAAATACGAGAGGTGAAACAGGAGCATATTCTGGAATGTACAGAAAATATTTTGATAATACACGCACATAGGTAACAAGTCAGGTGTAAATCAAACAAAATTGTACTTTTAATTTGAAAGTAACAGATTTTTAGTTTATGTAAGTAGAAGATTGCGTAGGTCAAATGTTGATGATTAGGCCTACTTCCAAATACATAAAATGTGGTATTTGAGAAAACACAGAGGCGTCTCACGCTAAATTATTTTTCCACATGTTTTATTAGTACCACAGTATTATTGTAGTAATACATAAATAACACAGTTAATGTTTGCTCAATGAAATTTTGTCTAGCGTTTTTTGTTTCAGAGTTTGCAAGGGTTTACAAAAAAATTAATTTCTCACTAACCTGTTTGAATTATTAAATGAGACTTATACCAAAATAATCACAAAGAATCAAACTGTCATCCATCCACAAGACATTATTTCATTATTATTATTCTCGCAACAGTAACAGGTTAAAGACGACTCACGCGTAATTTCACTCATAAAAACGTGTTTTTAAATACAAATATCACTTTAAAAAGCAAATTAGCTCTAGAAAAATCTCCAGCATAATTTTTCCTTAAAGAATATAAAATGGTGTACACTATACAATTAGTTTGAAAATTATTGCTTACTTATTTTACATTTGACAGCAAATTAAAGCTCAGAGTTTTGTCATTTCAGACCAGTGGCGCGAGGCCGTTCCGCCAGTACCAAAGTTATTTTTTAAGAATAAGAATAAGAATATATTTATTTTCTCGAAATATATACATAAAATACATATAATTACATTCAAACATAAAAAGGTTTCTTCTTAATTCTCTGTTAACAAAATAAAACTTATACTACTAGAACAAAACCTTTCATAAATTACATATTTCAAGAAAATACTAGGACCTCCTAAGGCAATGCCTGTTTTAGAGGTTCCTTCTTTTCAAATAAATCTTAATATGCGCATGAGCAAATAATATTAATTTAAAATAAAAAAACCCCAATTCTTCAAAATATAAACACTAATATAAAAACATAAATAGCTTAAACCTTAACTCTAAATTTTATTCGAACTATAGCAACAGTGCACAACAACTCGTAAACTAGTGCTATGGAAGTGAATGTTAAGATTATAATCGTCAGATTTGTGAAAAACAAATAGGTTACATCCCTGTAAACAATATAAGATTTTTTCGATCTTATATGAGATTCACATCGAGGATATTCAACTATATTTCGACCAGATCAAGTCAAAACTGTCAATACACGAAGTGCATTGACGTCTGCTGAGGCAGTGAGGTGTAGTGGCGAGACTTTCAACAAACATCGGACAGATTCAACGTTATAAGGTGCCTTCCTTACCGACTGCCGCCTGGCATATTGTGGGTAAACACAGATTTAAACTGAAGGCGAATTATTTTCTATTACCTTAATACTATATTTAATTACTAGAAATTATAAATATAAGGAGTCCGCTAACTCGGTGGATTTAGAATTATTTTGAACTTTAACAACTTTTCGGTTAGTGCACATTTAAATGTTAACCTTTAACTACCATGGTGGGGTCTCTCTAGACCCCAACAGTTTTAATTTCATTTTTCACCACTTAAGCGCTGAGATAACGCTTCCTAAGTTCTATTCCCGGTTGAATGTTTGCAGTAATAAATAAATTTTATAGCTTTAATTTTGTACTGTATTTTAATTTAGGAGTTATTTAGCCTTGGGGTCCCAATAGACCCCACCATGGTGTTAGTGTAGGCGTTTATTCGTGTTTTTATGAAGGGCTAATTGCATGGTTCCGTTACCTAATTTACCAATTGGCTCTTTCTTTATTGTTAGCTGGAAGAGACACTATTTAAAAACAGGATTTCGTCAGAACAAAATATTTAGAATAAGTTTTGAATTTTTCATAAATTAATCAAAACTTTTAAGTTTTTAAAAGTATAAAACGTGCAGTGAAGATAAACCATTATTTTTATAAAATCATTATAAGGTGAAAAATCGTATTTTATAATCTCAACATTATTTTTGATATATATATATATATATATATATATATATATATATATATATATATATATATATATACTGTACTCTACAGTATAGTAAATATTTTATAAAAAAAATCGTTCATTTATTATCTTTTCCATTAATTTTAAATTTGGGGTCTTTAAAGATTCCGCCATGGTATGAGTGTTACTAAAATACACCCTGGTAGTTAAGGGTTGAGAGAGTTGTCGCAAAAAGCGTAAATATTATGTTCAAACTTGCCAAATACATCTCAAACACTAATTTGGTTAAAACTACTACTAGATGAAACGATTACAGAATACTTTTTAAACGTGTAATTTACCATTACGATTAAGTTCTGGATTAGAAATAGAAAGTCTTCTTAAATAAGACACTGACAACTTCTTATGTATTTTCTTAATATAAATAATTGTTACCGCTTATTATTATATTAACAAAAATATAATAACAATTAATATGAGAAGGTTACCGGTTACCTACCTCAGCAGTCTGTATCTCATAAATGACCATTTATCGACAGCCCAGTGGATTGGCCTACGTCCTACACGGAGTATGAACTACGAGGTGTTGATTATAACAAAAAGACTGTGTCTCTCTTCAGTACGCGCCTGATGTAATATTACGCAACAGTCGTTCGAGCGCACGTTTGAGAACATTCAGCACGAGATGGCAGCACAGGCGCACTTCTACAGTAAATGCACTGCGTTAGTATGTGTGCTCCAACAGTTAAATGCTATACTCGCTTTATGCTTATACTCGCCATTTCATATTCCGTAAACACCTTGGACTTGTCTGTTCCACTAGTATGATCAAACATCAATCACTTTAATTCTAAGTTTGTCTGTATTGAGATCACTCGAATTCCGACTGGTACGAACTATCAAAGCAAGAAAATATAAATACACAATATTGAACTAAATATGACTTTATATGAAGCAACTTACTCCATCATTTCCTAGGAACTGTATAGTCGGCGTCTGGGTTGATTTATTCTGAAACATAAAACACCAACAGTTCATGAGTATATTTCAAAACAAATGATGACTGTGATGACTGTAAGAGGTACAGAAATAAAAGTGTCATCAAGTGGAGGTCGTATCAAATGTCCATGTATAATTACTACAGTCTATGTACTTTATACTTCAATATATAATAAACACAACAAATATAAGAACATATTATCATGTACTTATAACTACGTTCAAACAATCTTAGCATTCGGAGCCATTTTGCTCTGAAAAATGTTATTGTGTTTTGAACAATTAATACAACATTTCTTTGAAGACCTTCAGCTAGAGAATAGAAGGTACTGCTTGAGAAAACCTGAATATTCAAGCGCTTTTTTACAAATGACATGTCTTTTAGCAGTTTTAGGCTTGAAAAACATAACACGCTGCATTCTTTTCTTCTTAAATGAAATGCTTTTAAAATGTACACTGAAATAAACATATACTTTGTTAGAGGGCACAGTCATTAGAAGTAATACATAGATGACTTTCATGTTCTAGCGTTCTATACAATGACTGGACGGTTATTGAAGTTACCTATATAAATAATTATTAAAAATTGTGTTTTGCCTATTTGCAGACGTTGATATTGAATGAGCAAATGTCAGTATATAAAGCATATTGATTATTTTATTTACTAATATTACTAATTTTAACCCTATCGTGACCTACTTCTTATCTTCCACTTTTCATACAAGTTGATAGTTAACCCTCCATCATTTGGGGCTCAACTCCCATCACTGGAAACCACACCCTTCTTTACCACCTGCTACAAAGTATTTCTCCTATCTACATAATTCCTTCTCTTTAGATAGTAAATAGATTTTTCACTGAGGTATGCTTCTTGATCAGCTATCACTGAGCTTCTCGGCACAGCTTACCTGCTTCTGCTCAATGGGAATCTATGTACGATTGTGAAACCAATCCGAGTAAGCTGAGCTGTCGTACTTTCTTCGAGTGTAAGCCGTGCCGTGCAGTCGTGCTAACAGGAAGTCACGGCCCAGAGGTCACAGATCTCCGGTACGGTTCATCTCTTTCTGTTTAATGGGACAGTATGTACGATGATGAAACCACCCCCTGTAAGCTAAGCAGTTGTACCTTTATCGAGGGGAAGCTGTGCCGTGCAGTAGTGCTAACAGGAAGGCACGGCCCAGAGGTCACTAGTCCCCGGCACGGTTAATTTCCTTCTATTTAATGGGACAGTATGTACGATGGTGAAACCATTGTACCTTTATCGAGGGGAAGCTGTGCCGTGCAGTAGTGCTAACAGGAAGGCACGGCCCAGAGGTCACTAGTCCCCGGCACGGTTAATTTCCTTCTATTTAATGGGACAGTATGTACGATGGTGAAACCACCCCCTGTAAGCTAAGCAGTTGTACCTTTATCGAGGGGAAGCTGTGCCGTGCAGTAGTGCTAACAGGAAGGCACGGCCCAGAGGTCACTAGTCCCCGGCACGGTTAATTTCCTTCTATTTAATGGGACAGTATGTACGATGGTGAAACTACCCCCTGTAAGCTGGGCAGTTGTACCTTTATCGAGGGGAAGCTGTGCCGTGCAGTAGTGCTAACAGGAAGGCACGGCCCAGAGGTCACTAGTCCCCGGCACGGTTAATTTCCTTCTATTTAATGGGACAGTATATACGATGGTGAAACTACCCCGTGTAAGCTAAGCAGTTGTACCTTTATCGAGGGGAAACTGTGCCGTGAAGTCGTGCTAACACGAAGTCACGGCCTAGAGGCAACAGGTCTCCGGCACGGTTCATCTTCTTCTGTTTAATGGGACAGTATGTACGATGGTGAAACCACCCCCTGTAAGCTAAGCAGTTGTACCTTTATCGGGGGGAAACTGTGCCGTGAAGTCGTGCTAACACGAAGTCACGGCCCAGAGGTCACTAGTCCCGACATGGTTAATCTTATTCTGTTTAATGGGACAGTATGTACGATGGTGAAACCACCCCCTGTATGCTGATCGAGCAGTTGTATCTTTATCGAGGAGAAGCTGTGCCGTGCATTCGTGCTAACAGGAAGTCACGGCCCTGAGGTGACAGGTCCCCGGCACGGTTCATCTCCTTCTGTTCAATGGGTTTACTAGTAGTTCTAATACACAAACGTCCATCCCGTCGTTCGATCCCCCTGTTTCAGGTTAACAGGTCATTGCGGGCCCTGAGCTGGCTGGTACGTCCTTGGAGCGCGGAATCCACAGTGAAAGCACAGACATTGTCTGGGACCGACGTGACGGCTGCTAGACACTACTTTCACTTTGTATTATTTAGATTGCTGTTACTTCAAATAACAACTGATACAGGATCACTGCCGGTATACTGTAGCCGTTACCGCAGGACGGAAGGACGCGACAATGGATGTGTTACAACTTGTTGCATGTTATGAATCACACATTATGATGGTATATAATTATCAACTCTTTACTGTCTGCTAATTTACACGGACGACTTGATAAACTATTTAAAGCGAAAAATTAAGTTATGCACTTCTTCTTTGAGTTCCTTATTGGAAATTGGAAATAATTTAAGAAATTCTCAAAAATTCCAATAAAATGCTTTATTATGCGAGGCCTTTCGCCTACAATGTAGGCATCGTCAGACATCAACATAAAATTCTAATTTTAAAACATTTGTTTACAAAAACATAATAATGTATATATTTAAAACATATGGTAGATTTTAAAAATAATTAAATTTAAAGTGTGTGTATATAAATATGAATGTAAAGTAATGTTAAGTTAAATTATACTATATAAACGGAGAATTTTGAATGGGAGGAGGTTCATTATTTACAATTAGTGTGTTAAATTTGTTCATGTAGAATGTTTCTGATGCATCTAATAATTGATTTTTGTTAACTTGTTTTAGAACTTCAAATTTTGAAGTGATGTCCTTTTTCTAGTGCATGTTTGGCCAATCCTGATTTTTCACATTGTCCATACAGTACTTAACATTTGCTGTGTGTTCTTTGAATCTTGTTTTAATTTTTCTTTTTGTTAGGCCAATATACACCTTATCACAATTAATTTTATATACATTCCAGATTTATCTTCTTCATTTATTTTTTATTTTGGGTTTTCTAATAGGTTTTTTACTTGATGACTTGTTCTAAACGATAAATTTATATTGTGTTTTTTGAATATCTTCTTTGCTTCCTTTGAATATTCATTATAATAAACGGATTTCCAAATAGATTTTTCTTTAGGCTCAATTCGTGTTAGAGTTGTTCTTTTATTATTATTCATTGATATTGTCTTCTTTTGAATGATATTGTCAATTAATTTAGATGGATATTCATTGAATTGAGCAATTTTTTTTTTATCTTTAAAACTTCTTTTTTTAAATTTTCTTTTATAATTAAGTTATGCTTTAAACATTGTTTTAAGAAACTGTAAAACCAGACAAAAGCAATTTAGTGTTCCAGTAACATGGCAGTTCATTATAAACTATGATCCGTGCAAAAATCTTCACTAGTAGTTTACGGGGCGAAGGGGGGGGGGTAATATTAAGTAAGAACATACTAATGGGGTAAAATATGACACTGACTAAGAAAAGTGCGACATTTCTACAATAAATAAATATACGATTTTAATTTTAAACTCAAACAACACGAGAAAATCGAATTATTTGTAGTGGTTCGCACATAAAGCAGGCAGTTGGCTTTATTATCAATTGAGAAATCTATATTTATAAAAGAGGATGTTTGTATATATATATATATATATATATATATATATATATATATATATATATATATATATATATATGTTTGAAGTTTATGCGCTGCCAAACCATCCAACCGATCGCCATGAAACTTTAGGATGTTGTCCTGTATACTCCCGAGATGGTTTTTGTTAAGTTTGATGCAGATCCGTCCACAGGGTCCCACCCCACGGGCTTCTAAAGATCCCATGTTATTCAAATGGAGAATCTGAATTGTTTACAAAAAACATGACTGTGTGGTTTAATTGTAGTTTCACATGCCATAAGCAGATTGAAGTTCTCACAACAACAGTACTGTATATGTTTTGATTTATTGTAGTTCTACATTTCACCTTGAGAGTGTAGCACACACTACTTTTACTTGATCAGGTGATCTGTATTTGGTGTTAACCTTTTTTCCTCGGCAATTAAAACATGTGGTGAAACGTGAAAATAAAAAATAAATAATTATTTGTTTTGCAGTTTACTTTTTATGACATGCCTCCTAAAAAATCTAATATTGGTAGAAGAAGCAAAAATGCTCGAATTCTTTCAGCTATTAGGTTCTAAATCAAACTCAATATTATGACCGGCGAAGCTGGCGGGTACAGCTAGTACTTTATAAAAGCGGTGTGGGATGCCACTCTGATGTAAGAGATAATACAGCCAGCCTAACACATTCGTTACTGAAATATTGTCCAATACTGTAGTTTCAATTTTCATGGATCATCTTAAATAGATTTCCTTTAAGAGTAAGTGAGCAATTATTTGGAAAATTTACCCAGTTGGCTGTCAATAGCTAGTGGCAACTTTATTTCGATTCACTTACTAACAAACAAATGACACTTACACAGCCGGACAAATTTCGAAATGTTTTTAGCTTCAATGGCCTCAAAAATAAAACTGCAATCACACCAGACAAAGTAGCATAAATATTGCACTTACTTAAAAATATATCCTAGTTTTAGAGTAATAAACAATTTTAATTTAACGATTTTCAGAGGTAAAGAAATTAATAAACAACAAAATAAAATGTCCTCTCCTCAGAAAATGTTGCATATAAGAAAATAAATCACATAATAGAAAACACGTTAAAATACCATCAACTTTCTCCTTAAAATCAAAACACAATGTTGAATTCTACAAGAAGCACAATTTTGAACATGTTTCATCAGTAGTTGTTCATCTTCCTTGTCGAACTTTGAATGTTATAGCTTCGAACATACTTTGTAAGTTTACAGGGACTCGGGAAGAAGTCCCAAAGTGAGATGTTGAGAAGTGTTACTACACACTGGCAGCACGTCATGGCCGACTAACCCGGCACGTGAATAGGGTCACGTAACCCAAAACTTCCTCGACAGGCGCGGAGTTAACACAAGCCGTTATCTCCCACCTGTTTGGCTAATGTAGCCAGTGGCTGCCGCGCACTACTCAAACAAACGTCTTTTACGTTTACCTCACTACAATAGCATGCGAGAAAACCAATTCTTCCGGACAGTCCGGATATCGAACTTGCGTTCTAGGAAATGTCCGGTTTTTTAAAACTTAGGGGAAATGCGGTATAGTATAAGGAAGGACGAAGGAATAGTCTATATTGCGGCAAGTGGTTGGTAGCGCTTATTAAAGTCCTTATATCTTATTTCATGTATTGTTTTTTATTGTTTTTATATAATTAATTATCCTTATATATGCACTTTAACACGTGAAACAGTTTTTGTTAACGTAACTCCTCTCGCGTTCTTTAAAATCAATTTTAACGAACGCGAATCATTCAAGAGTATCCCCCTAGTTCAATTAGAATCTTGAGCCCCAGACCTTTATAATGGTTATTAATAATAATAACTCATTTTTAGTCATTAATTGAATATTTTAAATAATTGAACATTGAACACGCCACCTATAAACGGTTTACGCCTAACTCCCTTCCTACATGTCAGCCGTAGTGTCCGGGGTTGGCTCAGAACAATTAGGCCTATGGTAAAACATAGGCTTACTCACAACACAGGACAGCGTCTTGACCAGACACCAACAAACTACTCATTTGCTCCACTCACATATTTCCAACTTATAACAACATGTATTTTATTTTTATGTGTTTGTATAGGTTTTAGTTTATTGGTCGATTATTCCTCCAACCCGTTTTCCACAATGCACAGATCATATGTTAAAACATGCTAATTGCCACCGTTCACAATACAATATATTTCGCAATAACATTCAGCTAAGAGGCCCACCCACTTTACTTAAAGCCAACTTAGATCAATTTGTCTGAGGCTGGCAAACATAATATTGGGATAAAACGAAACGAAAAATGCTCAAATTGTATGTGACATTGCCTAACTGGAGAACGAGTTGGGTGTACGATATATATAATCGTAATTTCAAATCAAAACTACAGAAAAAATTGAATGATTTTCAGTGGTTGGCGCAGAACATTGGCCACCATGATGCAAGAGAACCTACACCCAGCCTAATCACATTCGTTATTGAAATATTGTCCAATAATGTCAATTTTGAAAGACCATCTTCGGCACTTAGTGAACGATTCCTACTCAAACAAACAAAATGATCAATATTTTGGCGTTAAAATGCAGGACAAATGAACAGTTAGTGTTGAAACGCACTGAGATAGTCCCACCGATTCCACTTGAAACAAGTTGTAAAACAACATTATGCAACTTCACAAACACATTGTTTTTCTCTCAGTCTGGACTTAACGACCTGACAACTGTTAGAGCCACAAATTAGTTTTGACATCCAAATATCACAGATTTATATTTAGATTTTTTTAACGTCACATTTGTTCACTTTAAAAACTGTTTTCTGCGTAGGGATGGCAGCCATATACTACATTGTCGAAAAAATAAGAGTAACAAGCGTAATGAAGTTTCAAATTGACATTTGCCTAAAGAGATAAGCGTAGCCGACAATCAGTGCGGCAGTCGGTAACCGGCGACATTAGACATGCAAATGCTCTGAGATATGCGGCCAGTACATGTCTAACGGAGAACAATGGTCAGCTGACGGCATTGTCCCCACAACATTAGCGACGATGGTCTTTAAACTCTATTAACTCACCTAGTGCTACTTGACTCAATTAAAAGTACCGAACAACATTTAATGCTATATCACGCTTTAATAACTAACAACGTGCTTTCATTCTCGACTGGATTAGCACAAACCTTGCCCACTTACCACGATGACGCTACTGTACATTTGTTCAATACCATTTAATGTTGCATTTGAGAGATGAGTGACGCCACAGTCTCCACTGACAAGGTTGACATCAAGGCTGATCCGACATTCCTGTTGCCTACGACTTTCACAACGGGAACCAACGCTCTTCCAGCCGTCAGTCACCGCAGTAGTAGCTCACATCCACATGCCGTGCAATACATTAATCAGTCACCGCAGTAGTAGCTCACATCCACATGCGGTGCAATACATTAACTCCCTCACTTCCACATACATCTAAGAACTAAGTGACGCTAGGGTCTCCGCTGACAAGGTTGACGTCAAGGCCGATCCGACATTCCTGTTGTATACGACTTTAACAACGGGAACCAACGCTCTCAGCCGTTAGTCACCGCAGTAGTAGCTCACGTCCACATGTCGTGCAATAGATTAACTAGCTCACTTCCACATGCATCTGAGAGCTGAGTGACGCAACGGTCACCGCTGACAAGGTTGTCGTCTAGGCTGATCCGACATTCCTGTTGTCTACGACATTCACAACAGGAATCAACGCTCTTCCAGCCGTCAGTCACCGCAGTAGTAGCTCACATCCACATGCGATGCAATACATTAACTAGGTACCTCACTTCCACATACATCTGAGAGCTGAGTGACGCAACGGTCACCGCTGACAAGGTTGACGTCTAGGCTGATCCGACATTCCTGTTGTCTACGAATTCACAACGGGAATCAACGCTCTTCCAGGTGTCAGTCACCGCAGTAGTAGCTCACGTCCACATGTAGTGCCATACATAACTAGCTCAATTCCACATACATCTAAGAACTGAGTGATGCAACGATCTCCGCTGACAAGGTTGACGTCAAGGCCGATCCGACATTCCTGTTGTATACGACTTTAACAACGGGAACCAACGCTCTTCCAGCCGTCAGTCACCGCAGTAGTAGCTTACGTCCACATGTCGTGCAATAGATTAACTAGCTCACTTCCACATGCATCTGAGAGCTGAGTGACGCAACGGTCACCGCTGACAAGGTTGACGTCTAGGCTGATCCGACATTCCTGTTGTCTACGACTTTCACAGCGGGAACCAACGTTCTTCCAGCCGTCAGTCACCGCTGTAGTAGCTTACGTCCATATGCAGTGCCATACATAACTAGCTCAATTCCACATACACCTTAAAAGCTGAGTAATGCAACGGTCTTTGCTAACAAGGTTGCACCAAGGCTGATTCGACATTCCTAATTGAATCAAATTACTCTCCAGTCTTTTAAATAAGAGTAGAGAAAGAATTATATCACTGGACTTACAGTACAAAAAATGTGTGATCTGATGTTCCACGTTGGTATCTCGGTCCATTATAGTAGCGAAAGTGTTATCCAAGGATGTAAAGTACATTAGTACATATGTATAGGACAATAATTGTGATGCCATATGCCATTGCAAGATTCCAAATACGTCGCCTTTTAAAAAAATTTTACTAAATAATTCAGAAATGAAAACAGGTAGTTTCTCTTTCAACTGTCATTGATAAGAAAGTTCAACATGACGAGACATAAAGACGATTAGGATACATAGGACTATCGCGAGCCGGGTGTCGTAAATCAATACTGGGCCAAAACATCGCCACAGTCATCGCGGACCGGCCCCCGTTTACAGCGGCTGTCTACCCTTATTCTCACTCAATACACACTTCTACATGACGGAAATAAAATGTTGGGATACAAAGGACTATCGCGAGCCGGGTGCTGTAAATCAATACCAAGCAAAAAACCGCCACAGTCACCGCGGCTCGGCCCCTGTTTACACCGGCTTAGTCGTCCATCTTAACTCACTATACACACTTGTACATGGCGGGGATAAAATGTAAAGATACAAATGTCTGTCGTGAGCCGGGCGGCGTACAATCAATACCGGACCAAAACAACGCCACAGTCTCGCCGGTTCTGTTTACACCGGCTAGGTCGTCCACCCTAACTCACTATACACACTTCTACACGACGGGGATAAAATGTAAAGATACAAAGGTCTGTCGTGAGCCGGGCGGCGTACAATCAATACCGGACCAAAACAACGCCACAGTCTCGCCGGTTCTGTTTACACCGGCTAGGTCGTCCACCCTAACTCACTATACACACTTCTACACGACGGGGATAAAATGTAAAGATACAAAGGTCTGTCGTGAGCCGGGCGGCGTACAATCAATAACGGACCAAAACAACGCCACAGTCTCGCCGGTTCTGTTTACACCGGCTAGGTCGTCCACCCTAACTCACTATACACACTTCTACACGACGGGGATAAAATGTAAAGATACAAAGGTCTGTCCGGCGTACAATCAATACCGGACCAAAACAATGCCACAGTCTCGGTGGCCCGGCCCTGTTTACACCGGCTAGGTAGTCTATACACACTTCTAAAATATGGGGATGAACTGTAGATACAAAGGACTGTCGCGAGCCGGGCGCCGTTCAATCAATAACGGACCAAAACAAATGCCATAGTCTCGGTGGCCCGGCCCTGTTTACACCGGCTAGGTAGTTACCCTATCTCACAGTATACATTTCTACTAACGGGGATGAAATGTAGAGATACAAAGGACTGTCGCGAGGCGGGCGCCGTACAATCAATAACGGACCAAAACAAAGCCACAGTCTCGGTGGCCCAGCCCTGTTTACACCGGCTAGGTAGTTACCCTATCTCACAGTATACATTTCTACTAACGGGGATGAAATGTAGAGATACAAAGGACTGTCCCGAGCCGGGCGCCGTACAATCAATAACGGACCAAAACAACGCTAGTGTCGGCGGCCGGCACTGTTTACACCGGCTAGGTAGTCCGCCCTCACTCACAGTATATACTTCTACATGACGGGGATGAAATGTAGAGATACAAAGGAATGTCGCGAGCCGGGCGCCGTACAATCAATAACGGACCAAAACAACGCCACAGTGTCGGCGGCCCGGTCCCGTTTACACCGGCTAGGTAGTCCGCCCTCACTCACAGTATATACTTCTACATGACGAGGATGCAATGTAGAGATACAAAGGACTGTCGCGAGCCGGGCGCCGTACAATCAATAACGGACCAAAACAACGCCACAGTGTCGGCGGCCCGGTCCCGTTTACACCGGCTAGGTAGTCCGCCCTCACTCACAGTATATACTTCTACATGACGGGGATGAAATGTAGAGACAAAGGACTGTCGCGAGCCGGGCGCCGTACAATCAATAACGGACCAAAACAACGCCACAGTGTCGGCGGCCCGGTCCCGTTTACACCGGCTAGGTAGTCCACCCTTCTACATTAACTTGGAATACTGATGAAAATTTGGTGACGAAAACAATTGGGCGAATTAAGTGATATACTACACAAGATTGTATTGGACACGCAACCCAATATGTGTAGCAGTCAAAATGGACTTCACTGTATATAAAAATGTAGTCATTAACGTTAGTCCGGATAAATTAGTCTTTAACGCAGCTCCCCCTCCCTCTTAATATTGTACTACCCCCATGTCAGAGACACTAGTAACCCTTCGGACTACTTCAGTGGCATACATAAATAAAAACTAAGTACTTGATTTTCAGCATATTTTATCGATTTACTTGTCAAATTAATGTGTTTAAACGAGAACATACAATAAACTAAAAACGAATAATAGCGTACAAAACTCAGGGACCTTGTTTATTTACGAATTATGAACGCAAATAACTACAACGTACACTTAACCTATAGGGAATCCCGTTCAGAGACTAAATTGCTCAGTCTTCATTACAAAAACGACTAGACATTTTCATTCAACAAGGGAGAAATGGCCAAAACAACACGCGGCTACAGGTCGTCGGTAACTGGATCAGTATAAGGATGTAACGATGTCAAATTGGATTTACTACACATCCGATTAGCACCTAGCAGCAATTGATTTAATCTCGTACACCAGTGGCCAACATCTTTCCCCACACAAGCAGTAGTTGTGTTGATTGTGCACACGTCATGCGCCTTGTAATGTGTGTGAAACATCAGCAAGAACTCACTAATTTCGATGTTTTTTTTAAATATATACCTTGTATCGTTGATTTTTATGCACGCACATATTCAAGGCTTATACTAAGCTCTTTTTGTAACTTACACTTGTTTAAAACTATAAATATGGTAATATTATTCCGTTCAGAAAAAATTTTCCTAATATTTGTTGGCAGCTGAAGTAAATGAAGGTTAATTTAACTAATCCGTCATCTTAGTTACAATTACCCTTGGCATAGTGTTTTGAACCACGTTAATACTTTAAACTAACATAAAATAAACCATACCCTCAAAGACAAACAATACGATATCAAGTAGTCTTTTAACACTAACTTATTTACATTAAGAAATATTGTTTCCAACTTATCCCATCCGACCAAACAATCACAAAAACTGTATATTTTAGACGTACGCTCTTGATTCATAAATATTTCATACAAAAACAACCTCCATGAATAATCTACACATTCTCATGTCAACTCAGCAAAAAATTATTCGTAAATTGTTCACATTATTAGAAATTAATAATAAATAGAAACACTTAGGAGAGGTCTTTTAACGCTTGTTGGAAGAACAAAATTAAATTCTGAATAAAACATTAATGCCATTAGTCAATACCGAAAGTTCAAACCACAAATATTTTCAGTCAGCGTAGTAGTTTGTTGATGCAACGAAGAACTACGATAAAAACAGCGGTGGACACGAGTAGCGGCTGACTGACGGCGCATGCGCACTTTGTTTATTTCTGACTGCACAGAGCCTTTCACTCCTACACTGAAATTTCTAAATGCAACGTTAGATTAAAGGTTTTTATATGTATTTGTCCATGTCACGAGGTATTATAGGAACACGTGAAAAAAATTGATAGGCCCTATAATTTACTCATGTTAAAGCGTACACATCAGGTGCATGGATCCAAACGACAAATCTACTGCTAAACGAAATGACTTTAATGACTTTAATGACTTTAAGTAGCTCCAATAAAAAAACCAAATTATTAAACAAATCAGTATACTGAAATGCTAGGTTTGACTTAAAAAGAGCGTTGTGTATTTAAAATGTAACAGTATTCAGTTTTTATTCACATAAATATCCTTTATTTCTAAAATAAAAAAAATTAAAACGCTTTACGCAACATAAAACCCTAGCATAACAATTAAAAATAATATTGATTTTGGAAACATGCCGAATCTAAATGCTAACCCACCCTCCCACCCATACACGTACAGTGGCATTTTACCTTAACTATATTATAGTTAGACATTACCATTCTATATTTTGGAATAAGCATTATGCCTGTACGCGTAATTTTTTGTCTGAACAAAAATAAGATTTTTACGTAGAGGAAATATTCTCGAAATGTTCGTTGTTCTGTTATGAATAGTGTTGGAGGGTTAAACATAACACAAGCATCATTTTTTTATACGTAAGTGGCAGTTAAAAAATGTATAAGAGCTTGGTTGGTTAAATTATGTTAGAATTGATATTTGTAGTTTGTGATGTGCCATTAAGAGTTATTCAGAACGATTGAAACGAGCTCAAAAGGGTAAAGTTCATACTCCTAACCTCATCCGCCCTTTTTGCATAGCTTTAGCCTCAACTGTTCTGCAACGGTCTGCTTTTTCGTGATTTAAAACACAAAGTAGTCGATGATAAGTTTAAATAAAGAGAAAGGATTTCACTCGATTACGGACCTCGATCAGCCGTACACTGGACACTAAATGTCATGAAAATCGACATAGATTGTTTTATATTACACGGTCTGGCATTATGCGGGTAATAGCATTTGTTGATAACATTCTACCAAACACCCATAAATCTGTGTTAATAACAAGATCTTTGCTATCCACCAAGAGTTGGTAAATTCAGTAACATCGAATTGATCTGAGAATGTTGATAAGAAAATATTCAAAGTATAGTTTAACGAACATTTTGTTAACAACCTTTGTTGATTGTTTGTTAGGTTAGGGTTGTTGTTGCTTAGTTACGTAATAAATCTCATCTTTTTACCAATGAAAATATGGGTTTGGACCGTTATCACATAACAACGTTGTAGTGAGTTAAAATGCCACTGACGTAAATAGACTGCAAAAGAAATCATTAACTAGGCCTATAATTTTTTCTACAATACAACATTTTTAATTAAACCCGTAATAAAATTGCGCTGCCTGTTTCAGCCGTTCATACCTAAATCATAATAGTCTATTTAATTGTCATTTCAATCGCAGAAAACTATACACTACTTGCATTTAATATTTTGAGTACCCCTAAAAATATAAATGTTTTTGTAATTTCTTTTTTTCCACTACTCATTGACTATTTAGTCGTCTGTCGAAAAAATACTACATAACAACTAATATTAGTCGAAATATTCCGAATTAAAATTTAAAAATGTTCGACTATCAAATGTTTCTAAGTATCTAGTTGATAGATTTCACTCATTAAATTTTACATCAGCCATAAATCTTGTGTATATCACAATTAACACTGTGAGCAATGTTTTCATTTGTTTGATTCTATTTATGATAATTGATCGCACAGTGAATGTGAATCCTATAGCTGTAGCTGTTCATAATAAATAAATTTATATTAAAATACATGTGTTGTCCTTAATTTAGTTTATTCTCAAGATGTCGATCGTCATGGGCGAATATTAATTTCGAGTGAGTGTGATGAGTGTAGATTAGCGAATGTAGTCTTTGTTACAACTAAAGCCGCCTATTCCTTAGAGAGAGTCGTTAGTTCCTTTGAAATAGTCCAGTGAGAAATGAACAATCGGTAGTTAGCTGATCATCCCTTTCAAAATTTGCCATGTCTTTGATTGGGATCGAACTGAGAACATTATTATGAAGCTAGATTAAATGAACTAAGCTACGGAGCAATATTAAAAATGACACTTCTAAACACTGGATATGTGTTTGAATAGGTTTGTCTATTTAAGTAAATTATTCACCAAATAAACTAAAAATTGGAAGAAACAGACACAATAGTTCTCATCAAGTACTTTTCTTCACCATCCTCAATTCAAATAGAATAAAATTGAAAAACCATCAAGGATGGATCCAAACACGGCTTTGTAATTAAGTTTATTCCTTGAACAGTAATTAAATAAATAAAAAAACGAGAAAAACATAATAGATATCACGTTGGCCTTGACCGATATGTGGAAAGTCCTTCTCCAGTAGTTATTGTGATCTCAATCTACAACGATTCAGTTGATTTACAACAATTCAGTATTGGTGAAACGAGAAAATTGGTTGGAAACACATTTCGATGGTAATGTTCAATATGCAACTGAATATATTACACAACTGGCACACAAGTAATCAACTGATATAATTATTTCTTTTCTGCCGGTGCCATTTTCGTATTTACGTGAAAAAACGTAAAGTAAATATTTTACGGTTGTGTGAATGTGCAATGTAATCTACAGCTGGTTAATTTGTTTCACAAGTTTACGTTAATGTGCTGTGATTTTTTTTAATGAGATCTAAAAACTGCAACGACAATAATAATTCACACCTTAGTACAATGCAAGCAACATCTCGCTCACACACCGCTGCCGTGCCTTCACACGAGTCGAGTGATCCCTGTTATTATAAACTAATGGAAACACAGCAACAAATCGGGCGATGAAATGAGTCCAAATAATCCGCGTTATTTAACACAAGTATTTTGTCAAGGTCAGGGGGAATGTTAATAAACAAAATAAAAATTATAAAATATATTTTTCCTCATTTCTTACTGTGAATGCTACAACTATACAAAGGATAGCGAACGTCCTTGATTTCACATAACTTATTTAGACAATGAACGTCTTTGATGATTATAATAAATTATATAAAGCCAATAAAACCTACAACAGCCACAATATAATAGTAATTAAGATGTATCGAATAAACTCAATATTGATTGTCGGATAGCTGCTCTTTTTGCAAGGCACGTGATGCAGAAGTCTGCAGTCTGGCTGATGAAGCTGTCATTGGCAGCGAAAAGAAATGGGGCCAGGCTGCATCCTTGAGGCATAACCTTTCACAATATGACCGAAAGGTTTGCACGCGTCTTGGGCCTCCAATATTTTGCGCCCCAAGGTGACCGACCATGTCATTTACATGTCATCTCATTTTACTACACGCCGCTACTCAAGCAAGAGATATATTGAAATGGCTAAGTATCGAGTGTATATAGCTTCTAGTCTCCTCGCAAGGCAGGTGTTGCAGTAGTCTGCAGTGTGGCTGATGAAACTGTCATTGATAGCGAAAAGGAATGGGGCCAGGCTGCATCCTTGAGGCATAACCTTTCACAATTTGACCGAGAGATTTACACGCGCCATGCGCTACCCTTCGGTGACCATTTTTAACCTAATCAAATCCAATATTGTATCGAGGGAGATGTCTGGCCGAGAGCAGAGGTTAAACATCGGCGGGAGTGAAAGTTGAAATGCATTAGAAAGGATAGAGAGAGGGAGCACATCCTCGATATACCATCCTGCAATCACAGATTGAAAGGTACTCCACTGGACACCGGTTAGTCCACCTCGGAATGCCTGCTTTAGAATACTTCGTTAACAAATACTCGGCTATGATAACGCCATACAAGAGAATATCTATCTACAAAACAATGTCAAGTTTTATACTTTGTATACATATTTATTTCCTAGTACTTGCAAATGTGCCTTAAAAAATTAAAAACCATTAAGCTACCACTTGTGTAAAATAATGTAAACCACTTTCCCTGCGGCCATGCTTTTGGTCAGTGAGGAGTAATTGATATAAATCGGCTACGTAGGTATTTATCAAGCATGTGAATCCGGTGGGGTGAGAGAGAAGTTACTGTAGGACCAACCTGATCAGTTCGGTTTGTTCACACAGTTATCGACAATCAAAGTCGACTAAACATACGTTATCCCCGTGGTTGACGGGATAGGGATACATAATTAGGGCCGTCCCCCTTAGGTAAGGGCTGTAACGAACACACCCTTTGTTGGTTTCCCTCTTTCGGACAAAAGCCGGTCCCAGACACTCCACCACTCTTAAAAAACCAATCCACTCCTTCATTTGGCTCTTGTTTTACCCCCCCCCCTCCCACAACCAGGACACAAGTGTACGTAATACACAAAACACTCTTCATATGGCAGAGTGGCTTTGACTGAATAGACACACTTCCCTAATTTTTAAATAACTACCTGAAAATAGAGAAATAAAATATCTAAAACAACTTATTTGTAACCTACCGCCATTATATAACAAACACGTTAGCGTCTGATAAGCTAACGCTATTCGTATGCTAATTTGAATGCCAATGAATATTTTATAAACCAAGTTACCACACTGTAATTTACCATACAAATCCCGTACAATATTAACGGTTCTTCATTTCCCCGGGGACTTGAGGTTCGACACTTCACAACTTAAATTAAACTAGATAGATACTCTGAAGGCCCTCGACAAACAAGAACGTTACGCCTTCAACACTGACATACGTTAAGAAAGGTGAAGTCCTTTGATACTAGACGTATGCCTGTGGGTCCCAGATACACAAAACGTTGTTGTGTTAAAATATTTAGTTTTAGTCTCAGAAGGAATTTTTGAATATTCATTTTGGCAATGAGATAAGACATGACATGGAGGCATTCAGCGCACCCCAGCTTCGCATGTCTTACAATTACTACAAATATGAATAGTTTTTTAATTAGCATAATACGTGTTGGTACATATACAGTACAAGTAAACGTCACACAACACAAATTTATTACAATATAAGCACAAAATGCACAAATATACTACAATACAAGCACAAAATGCACAAATATTATGGTGATCGATTTCGGTGAACCACGCTCACCTTCCTCAGACCAGAGGGATTCACAAAAGAATCGTGAATCCCTCTGGTCTGAGGAAGGTGAGCGTGGTTCACCGAAATCGATCACCATAATATTTGTGCATTTTGTGCTTGTATTGTAGTATATTTGTGCATTTTGTGCTTATATTGTAATAAATTTGTGTTGTGTGACGTTTACTTGTACTGTACAAATATGAAACAAACTAATATTTAATATAATGTTCAGAGTTTAACATTATCACGTTATTGTAAATCCGTGTTATTTTGTTGAAGGTGGAGTGAAATGGTTCTTAAATTATCTTTCGAATATTACTTGGTTGGAGACGTTACAATTTATAAAAATCAAAGGCAAATTATTCAAAATGCTCATTTTACAATTTTGTTTCAGTACTCCATGCATGCCCTGTCGGTTTAGACAGCGTCGAAGACGCAGCGCTGGATTTGCTACGTACAATATAATCAGCTGTAGTCTGAACTAACCTAAATTGTATGTTCTTTCATTTTTTAATTTATTTTAGTTATTTATAAAATTTTATTACCAATCTAACAATACGAGTATTTTGTACTTGAGGTGAAATGTTAATGTTTAATCGTAACTTGCTAGGAAGTGACCATACGTAGTATATCTGTTCCACTGAGAAGCGACCCTCCTTCTGTTGTTTTGACGCACTAATCTATCCCACTACTTTGATTCCAATAAGACGGTGAACATAAGCGCCAAACGAAATCACTACTATAAGACATTTCCTATCTTTATTTTCAATTTATAATTATTAGTACGATAACCACCTCGCTGAACAAATCTAATTTCAATAACAGTTCATATTTTTACAGGACTTTCAGCAAAATAAGTCGGTATTAATGTTTTACACAACTAGGAACTATGTATATTGTTCACCATAACATGTTAACGGCTCAACTGATTTCAATTTACCTTAGCACATAGAAGTCTTTTTGTCACAAGAAGTATTATAGGATATAAAAGCTTAATAATAAAAAATCATTATAAATTGGTAATTGTCTATATATATATATATATATATATATATATATATATATATATATATATATAAACACTACTATAAAAAAATAAAAATGATTGCGTCAGCAAATATACATGCGATCAGCTGTCCATTTACCCGAAATTTTGAAAAATCGTAAGTCTAGTCAATTTAGTTATTTTTTTTAATAGTCGTGTTTTTAAATTGTCGTTAACTTTTTTTATGTTATTGATAGAGTAATGAAACTTGCTTTATTGTTTTTCTCAAAGAATTTGCTGTAATAAAATGTATACCTAAACTTTCTATAGTAAATATTTGTTTGTTTGTTATTATTAATAAATTTATAATAACAAATTTAGTTTTGAAATTTCAAAAGTAGACTAATTTTTTTTATTTTAAATGTTTTGTTATATGAACAAACCATTTATTTTATGAAAGTACATATATTTTTGTACATAAAAAGTTACGATAACATATATTTTGAAATACAGTTTACCTAATAAAAATAAGAAATAAAATTTAGGCTACTGTGGCTGATTTTTATTGTTTCTAATGTAGCAAAGCTGTTGTTATGGAAATTTAAATAATGGTGTCTTACAACAACAATTTATTATCTTGAAAAACTATATTTATATAAAAAAACACTATTCACAACACAACATACTTTCAGGAACATTTGATTCAATTTCGTCAGCATCACTCTCGTCGTCATATTCAGAATTATGGATATGCGAACTCATACACCGGGGAATTATTACATCGTCTTCACTATGTACCTACCACCAAGTTTTCACTACCACCTGAACCAAACTCGTAATCACTATCCAAATATAAATCTAATTCTGAATCACGCAATCTTTTCCGATTCATATCACAACCGCAATTATTACATTCACAACCCACATACCCAAAACAACTTCGCGAGCAGACGAAAACAAACTGGCCACTGCCAAACAATAAAACAAATAACAGCTGATTGAACCGTGTATATTCTGCGGACAACAACAAAATCAAAGGCATTTAATTCTTATATGTCACGGAACAGCAATCCAGCACTATCTGTTGGAAAACCTAGCAACTACGATCACAACTGCGTCATTAAAACTTGCGACGTGCTGGGCACGTCAGACGGCACCCGGTCCCGCGGAAACAGGACGTGCCTGGCACGTCGAACTACCTTAATGGGTTAAAAGGAATGAAAACAAAATATCTAGTTCACAAGGAACTAAAGGCCTGTGCATGCATGAACTGTTTTCAAGGTAAGTACCGACCGTTAGCTCAGTTGGGGATTCGAACATTAGCAATATCTCCGCAGTCCAAAACCTTAGCTACTGAGCCCACGCGCCATCAAGATATCCGTATATGAACAAAAACAAGCACACACAACTACATGATTGCTGTAAGAGGGCCCCACAATGGTAGGTCAGAGCGCCTCCAACGAACTATAATTCTACGGCCTGATAAGATAACGTACATAATGAATAAATTTGTTTACAT
Source organism: Stictocephala bisonia (assembly GCA_035578905.1). NCBI lineage: Eukaryota > Metazoa > Arthropoda > Insecta > Hemiptera > Membracidae > Stictocephala > Stictocephala bisonia. The sequence goes on along the minus strand of JAQJVL010000074.1, from coordinate 316,732 downwards.
GTAGTGATGGTTAAACGATCTCTCGTCATTGCCAAACTTAAGGAGGCAACTATATCTCACAAACATTCAGCAATACCGAACTATCTTGTGTTTACGTCATATGCAATCAAGTTATCTATGCAGTCTCGACGATGGCCTTCACTAATGACGATATTTATGCTAAATAAATTACCCGCTGAGTCGGTTTGAATAAATCTAATCTCCACAGAATGTTGCAAACGTAATGCATTCAGTTTTCTCAAAATCAACTCTTGTGGTTTGATTGAAATAAAAAATGCTGAAATCTAATTCTACCGATCAAAACTTTTGATTGCGAGTTGAATTCTTTTAGACTAAGTGGATTTAATTTATTTACATTCGGCATCTTAAACAAAGACGATTTTCATTTCATTTCATGCATGGGTTATTGAAAGCTCCTCGCGTCTTGTCAATTTCACTTACGTCCTTTTAAGCATTTTATTTATTATTAGTTTTGGTTTCAAGTATACCTTATACATTTATTGTGCGGATTTCATTTATTAAGTTACAAACGAGTTATACCTCACACAACACGGGTTTAGTACTACTGTACATTGTAAAAGTACTACAAGAAGGTGCAATATTCCGGCGACGGAGTTCGGCAAACCGTGTTTGAACTAAAGTTACTTTTACCTGTAGTTGGACAACAGTTCCATTCTTCACCGACTCTCTTTGGTCTGATGATTGTGGGTGTTCACCGAAATGGACCTCCACAATACTTGTCCCTTCTATTACTGTACGACTTGTTACGTTTCTTACGTTCAATTATTTGTAATCTCAACCAATATTTAATACGCTAATTAAGACTATAGATACTTTAAGAGGTTCAAAATTAAAATGCTTACATCTCGTCGACACTGTAAACACATGTGGAATATGCAGTAATCAGCCGACCTTAGTAATTAGGTTCAAACTGTGCAAATTACTCAAATATTAATTTGATATCACCTGTGAATTCAAGGTCGGTAATGTGCTTACCAACATTACACACCAACAAAGTACTTCGCACTGATTCATTTGTCATCGCCAATATTCGATGGTAGAATAACGACAATTTCATTAAAAAATACTTAAATTACACCGTTAATTTCATGACTACATACTAAATTAACAGACCGAAAAGACAACTGATCTATTAGTCCCATTAGTGTTTCCACCCTTTCAACGAGGCCCGCACTAAGCACCCCTCCGTCAGATCAAGGCGTAATCTTTGACGACAGAACTTACATGCAAGTAAATTCTCCTATTGGGAAAAGTCAGAAACGTAATTTCCAGGCTAGACAAAAAAGTAAACTAAATTAAATTAAAACATGTAAAAAGTTCATACGTATTTAAATATAATCAAAATTTTCAACAAACTATCCATTTCTTCTTTAGTTCTTTATTGGAAGATTTTAATAAGTAAATATTTTTTTTAATTCTCATATATTCCAATAAAATGATTTATTCTGTGAGGCCTTGTTAAAATGGGCAAAACAAAAATCATTTAAAACTCAAACACACGTATCGAGGGCAGAAACGAGGAGTTGGGTCAACAACACACCTGACACGTATTTCAAAACTGGCGAGAGAGTATCCTACCCGTTCAAGAGTCCACGAGGTTTTAATTTGGGGGTATTTTTCATTTATTACCGACATCAAATATTTCTTGAACAACAAAATCCTCTGTGTCAACGTTAATAAGAACTTTATGTCAACTACGTATATTAATAATATACAATTGATTTCGTCGCAAATTCGTAGTGTTGCCTGTATCTAAAATAATTGCCTGCCCTAAACCACCTATATATTGTATACTTTATTAAATATTATATACAGTAATCATAAATACCATCATTGTGGTCCTTGCCGACAAACTTTGACACGCATTTGTAACACTTTAAACAAATAATTAAATCTAAACCAAAAGCAGTTTCCATGATTATTCTATCGGTATTTTATCCTGATTGGTTAATATAACAATTGATGGTAAACTTTACCTCTTTTGTTCCGCCACCAATCTTCAGTTTTTTCTTACACTACCGGTTTCGGAGACTAATCTCCATCTTCAGGTGTTCAATACTCACTACATACTAAACCATTAAAGTTTAAAATACTTGTATTTTAAACTATTTAAACCATTAAAGTTTAAAATACTTGTATTTTAAACTATTTAAACCATTAAAGTTTAAAATACTTGTATTTTAAACTATTTAAACCATTAGAGTTTAAAATACTTGTATTTTAACCTATTTAGGGTTTAGTACGAGTGTATGTAGTATGTATGTAGTGAATAGTGAACACCTGAAGATGGAGATTAGTCTCCGAAACCGGTAGTGTAAGAAAAAACTGAAGATTGGTGGCGGAACAAAAGAGGTAAAGTTTACCATCAATTGTTAAAAGCAGTTTGTAAAATAAAATACAGTAATAAAAAACTAGTAATTACTAAACTATAATAAATCTTATTTAATTAAACTAAGAAAGTACGTAAAACTACATTATATTCCATGGAAATGTCAATTGTAGCGGTACCGTTCATAAATGAGGAAATGGCTCGCCGTAAATAAGCACACGTCAGATCACCGATGTGACCAGACATACTGATGAGAACGAGCAGCGTATGAGACAATGGTGATGAGTACGCCTACAGTGCGTCACTGTCTATACTCAATTCCACGTTCACCGTGCAGTACAGAGCGCCCATACGCCATGTTATCCAAACGGCAGTCTCGTCGTTACTAGCCGTCCAAAAAACATCAACTCTCGCGCAACGCTCCTTTATACACCGAATTAATTATTTTACTTCGGTTGGGCCTATATTTTATTTAGTTTTGTCTTAAACTTACTTTTATTCATAGATAAAAAGAGTTCAGAGAGCAATTCTTTAACACTTAAACAATGTAAGTTAAATAAGATTCAGTCATGTGAAAGCAATAAATTTGGAATGATAATTAACGCAGTTATAGATAAGTAAAAATATGTATATTGAACACCAAATATATTTATTCATATAGGCCATAGGCTACAATTATGATGTCATGATATTCCTATTTTATTTATACGTTCAGAACCTTATAACTGCGAGAAAAGCGACGGATCAATTTTATTTGTACCAATTTTTCCACGTAATAAATCTATAATCTATTCAAGACAATCCGTTCATATATTAAAAGACACCTACATGACCCTTATGCAATCATATTATTGTACTTTTTCGGTATTTTGCGTGTTAATTAGATTTTTGAGTTACTGTAGCTATAGACTAACTAACCAATATTGTTTAGTTAGTCTATGCTGTAACTCGTATATTGTTTCATATTAAAGTAAACCTACAGCACTTAGATAAATTTTAATCACGTTTTTAAAATTTCCTATTACACTTTTATCATAGGCTGTTTTTTTTAAATACCAATCCATAGTGATAAAAAGCATCACAGATAACTGAAACACACATCATATGACCATCTTTATTGTTACGTAGCCTACAGAAAGCAGAAAGTAGTAATATCTACTTTGGCGCCTTCACGCGGGTCGCGAGGACAGTTGACGCAACCCACATAACAAAAAACTTTATATTTACAGTACAGGTAGTAGTTGACCATTTCCCGTAAAATCTGTACTGCACGGTGAACGTGGAATTGAGTATACCAAGGGTAAGACGACAACTACCACAGTCCAGTAGCTCGGAATCCACATAAAACACTTCTTGGTTTTGCAATGAAAAACATGAGGAAGCGAGCTAAATGGACGAGACATTATTTTTGATACTAAGAGTAAGGATATTTTCAGTAAATCACTTAGGGTACCCTATAATAGAACCAAACGCTTAAACAGACTAATAATTTAACACCGACCAAACTTCTTCCAGGAAACTGACAAGGATTTACTTTTATAAAAATTATGTGTCACACTAGACGAATGCGATACCACAAACTTAACTCTCACACCTCCAATATTCATCTGACTATACACTGAACTATCCGCATTATCTGACTATACCCACCCTCTCCACTATTGTAAGGATAAGGGTAAGAAACAGTGATGCAACGCAAGAAAGCTGGAGTCATGGCGGCTGTCACCATGGATTTCCTGTGGCCGTGGTCCATGACCGGCCTTGCACAAGCTTTACACCGAACTGTTTCACAGCTTTCAGTTTTACACATATGTAAGCAATAAACGCACCCTATAGACAAGCCCTCACTCACCAACTCTAGACAGCTGGAGCCTTGGTTACTGTCGTCTTGGATATTCAGTGGCATGGTCCAAGGACGGTTTTGTAAAAGCTTTACACCTAACCTTTCATCATATTTCACTCTCACATATAAGCCCATAAGAAGGGTCATCACATATACATGCCCTCACTCACCAAAACAAGAGATCTGGAGCCTTGGCGGCTGCCACCTTGGATTTCCAGCGGTTATGGTCCAACGACAGTCTTTCTACAAGTTTACACCGAACTATTCCACAGGTTTCATTTTCACTCATCAGTACATATCAAAGGCTACCCCATAAACATACCCTCACTCGCCAACGCAACATGGCCTTAGCGGCTGTCGCCTTGGATTTCCACAGTCATGGTCCAACGACGGTCTTGCAACAGCTTTACACCGAACTGTTCTACAGGTTTTACGTTCACTCATCAGTCCGTAAGAAGGGTTACCCCATACACATACCCTCACTCACCAACACAAGAGATCTAGATACTTAGCGACAGTCACATTGGAATCCCAGCAATCGTGGTCCAACGACGGTCTTCCAACAGCTTTACACCGAACTGTTCTACAGTTTCCACTCCCACTCATCAGTCCATAAGAAGGGCCATCACATACACATACCCTCACTCGCCAACACAAGAGAGCTGAGGCCTTGGCCGCTGTCGCCTTGGATTTCCAGCGGCCATGGTCCATGACCGGCTATTACAATGAACTGCTCCACAACTGTCACTTTCACACATGGTCCAGAAAAAAATCAACCCCCATAGACACACCCTCGCTGGCCAACATAAGAGAGCTGGAGCCTTGGCGGCTGTCGCCTTGGATTTCCAGCGGCCATGGTCTATGTCCGGCCAAGCATAAACATTACGCTGAACTGCTCCGCAGCTTTCACTTTCACACATGATCCGGGAAAAATAATTCTATGCACACACCCCCGCTGGCCAACATAAGAGAGCTGGAGCCTTGGAGGCTGTCGCCTTGGATTCCAGCTGCCATGGTCCATCAACGACCTTGAACAAGCATTACGCCGAACTGCTCCCCAGCTTTCACTTTCACACATCGATCCAGAAGAAAAGCCACCCCATGCTCAGGACCACACTCACCAACACATGTAGGTATCTAGTCTGCGGATTCCGCTATTATCATCGTACTAAAGATACAGTGAAACATAGATAAATTATGCCTACCCTATATCTTTTCTAAACGAGGCGTCTTCCTTATCAATACGGTATTCTGTTACAGTAATCCTTCCCCTTAAGTAGACAAAAATGTTTATTACAACATGGCTTGCTCCCTAATAGTTCTATTTAACGCACGCCATTTCGGAAGTTGTCCACCATCAAATCACATAACAATTATTAACAACCCAGGCATTCTACTGGGATTTGTGTAATAACGTTTTTTATTACATTTGTGAAATTCAAAATTGTTTAGTTATGTATTTACGACATTAAAATGGTCAAGATGGCATAATTAATTAAGGATTGGAACAACCTTACTAAGAAAAACGGACGTATTAAAAATGAGTAACGATTTTGACTACGTCGTAAAAAACAAATATGCAAAATGCAATATACTTCACCTTAATTCGAAAAAAAACCATCATCTGTAAAACTACGAGTCAAATTCGATTACAGTAAACATGAACATTTTGCTCCTACACACAGCATACCTCTGCAGTCTGCACAAACAAATGAAAGGTGGTTAGAACTAATATAGCAACACAATTTACGCCTTAAATACAAGGCAGGTAACAAAAACACATGCGATTGATTTACAACGGCCAATAAGGTCCTTCAGGAGACTGCCTTGAGGGGAGCGGAGGAACTCACTCTGTCCTGTAAATTCGCCGGACTAGTATGATGTAATATTTCAGGAACTGTTTAAACACATTACAGGGTCAAGGCGATAGATCTCACACAGTAATTTTCGACGGCTTGAGTTGAGTATGAATCTCACAGTGCAATTCTTGGGCCAGCAGCTGCCCTCGCCTGCAACAGGTGTGCACCCTGCACAGGGGTGGCACCCTCTCTCAACTAACTCTCCCCTGGAAATCAAAATGGTTTATTCCCTTTCTTTCTCACCAGGTCGGAATAACTCAACGATACTTCCGTCTACCAAAATAAAGGGGGGGAGGAACATTGCATGGTATGAAAATTTAAGTTTTTAGTAGACAGCTAAGGCACAAATGTGTTTTAATAGCTGTGATACTTATGTTTATTACAAAATATTTAGTTTTCCGTGCAAGAACGAAATGAACGTTAGTGTAGGCCCAATTTAAATGGCCTAGAGTAAAGACAAAAACGGATTCAATAAATCAGTAAAACACCAAACCCTCTGTAATAATAAAGCCGAGTCTATTATTACAGAGGTAATAGATCTTATCTATTCCACATATAAATCAAATTAAAATTGTACCAAGGAATTTAGACAAAGATTTAATTTTGGAGGGGGCGGACACGATCGTGTCTAATTAATTAACTAAGGAACTCTTGATTGAAATTACTAGCAAAGAACAAGGATCACCAAGTGGCGACGACGAGGAATTCGGTTGATTTACCAATATAAGGCATTGATGTTTATTAAAATATAACCAATTTTGAGGAACACTTGAATAGTTCAATAATATAACTTTGAAAAGTGTATGTCCAAATAAATGTTTGTTTATCAATGACATAGTTGAATTTATTGTGCTTTGAATTATCAGTTTCAATGTTTATGATTTCTTAAATTAATTATAATACATTATGAAGTAACTGACATTCGTACCAAGAGCTTAACTGCGCGAGCTGACTTCCTACGTCAGTCTTGAGTCTTGGCGGAGTGCACCCCGTGTTTATCTTACAGAAGGGAGGGACAAGGTGGCCGGCCATCTTAGATACATATTATCCATAAAATCAATGCTATACGGATAAGCCAATATTTTACGTACTTTTTGACGTAAAATTGTGCTTAATATATATTTTTGTAAGCATAGTAACGGACAATGATTATTGCTTAGCATATTTTAATCTAACGTTTTTATGTAGCCTAATATAAGAGCTCAAAATTGTTTAAATGTCAAAAAAATTAGTTGAAACGGTAGTCTTACTCCAATAAATCAGAAAAACCAATAAGCAGCAGACGTTAAGTCTTTATCCAAGAATATGTAAACATTTAAATTGTTAAAATCTGCTGATAAACGCTTTAAAAGAGTGCCACTGAAGCTATGTTTTTCTCTCTTTGAGAAATTTTCATGTTGGTTTTAAGATGTAACAGATCATGTTGGCCGAAAACCAAATTCAGTCACTAGGATTTCTAATCAGTTCAACCCATTTTAACAGGCCCACCTACACATCCAACATACTTCCTGACAAACCTACCCCTTGTACATCGGGCTTACGCACACACTTGACGTGCTGTACGACTTGAGATCAGTTTGTTTAATACCAGTTCACTGACAACTGATGAACAGACGTTCATCTGACGCAACTACGTGCTGAACAGACATAAACGTTCATTATAAGCAACGTCCTTGTTACTTACATCTGCCAATTGTAATCACTTACTCATCTGTCAAAACGTGGCAGTTGGCTGTTTTCAACCTTATTTTTGAAGACATAAACTTGGCCAGCACATATTTATATGTTGGCTGACTTTGCACCTCCCCCTGTCCTTTCAGGGCGAAATTCTTAATGCTCAATCTCGGAATAAACTGCATTTTAAATGACTTAGGGCTCTATTATGCGCGGCCACTCGAGTGGCTCGCGTCCGCGACTGCTCAGACGCCAGGCTAGCCACAGGTGTTGCTAGGTCCGGCGTCTGCAGTGGCTAGGGCAGGCGTCTGCTGTAAAGTTTCTTCACTTTTAGAATGTCGTCGTCAAGTGAAGAAGACGAGTTATTTCTGCTACTTCTACTAAAGCGTCGCAAATGTAGGCGTTACTCAAGGGAAGGCCTTCAAAAGGAGTTTTTTTACACACTTTATGATGACCTTACAGAGGACAATACGAAGTTTTTTGGATATTTCAGGATGAAGAAACGCTCTTTCGACGAACTTTTAAAGAAAACTGAAGGTGACATACCCATATCTCAAAGAATGAGCATAACTACATTCCAGCTACACAGAGGCTTGCACTTACTTTAAGGTAAACCAACTAGTCATGGTATTAAAATAGCTTTATTTTGTTATGAGTGAGGAGGGAGGGGGTGCGCTGTGGCCTGAGTGTGTGGCTGCGCATAATAAGCTCCATATGATAACAAGGCCCGCTGACAGTGCGACAGTCGCGCGGGCTAGCCACCGGTAGCGAGGGTGCGCGACTGGAGTGGCCTGTCAAGGCGACAGTCGCCTGCCTGTGGCGTCGTTTAATAAGCTCCATTTGATAATATGGCCCGCTAAAAGTGGCCTGCCTGTGCGTCTAAGGCAGTCGCGGACCCGAGCCACTCAAGTGGCTGCGCATAATAGGGCTCTTAGGATTGAGATATCGTTTTCAAAATTTATACGTGTATAGACCATTAGTTTTTGAAGATAACATAAGCTTTGTAAGTAATAGTTGTGGTATGTGTACATTTTAAATATTCATTTAAACGTACCAAGATATGAGACTGATAATGACGCTAAAACTTACTTTAACCACCTATTTAAGACCCAACCACTTTTTCAATAGACCTAGAAAAATACTCCTGGAGGCCACTTCCTCTACGGAATAACTGCCACCCATCCACTTGTAATACAAAACTAAATCTGGGGCCTCACTAATTTCCCTAACAGAGATACAAAGGAGGCCTATCCACATTGCTCAAAGAACTACACCTTAAGAACCACTCGCTGTCCAACAGAACTAGACCTGCATAATAGTTCGTTTTTCCCCATAACACTAGACATGCAGAACAGTTTTGTTTCCTGCGACCAAAGAACTACACCTTGAGAACCACTCGCTGTCCAACAGAACTAGACCTGCATAATAGTTCGTTTTCCCCATAACACTAGACATGCAGAACAGTTTTGTTTCCTGCGACCAAAGAACTACACCTCGAGAACTTCCACTCGTTTTTCCACAAAACTACAACTGCAGAAAACTTGTAGTTGTAGTTCTGGTTTACCAAATAGAATTAGACCTACAGAACTGTTCCTTTTCCTTCAAAGAACTACAATCGGAAAAACCACTCGTTTTTTCAGCAGAATTAAACCAGTAGATTAACTCATTTCGCACTCAGAACAAAATAATCAGGAGGGCATCACACCTCAAAAAAAACCCCTTCCTGAAACCATCTACGTTGCTACAGACTTTGCAGCTCCACCCCTTCCTCACATTTGTATTGGCAACGTGGTAAAACATTTCTACTAGCAAGTGGACTGTCCTTATCGCAGTAAAAGTAGACGCCGCAACCATCCCAAGTTTCAGGACGTAATGGACACTATAGAAAAAAAAGGAAAAAAAACACTGCAACGAATTGCAGACGTTACTTATAGAACCCGTTCTCCGGGATTCCATCGGATTATCAAGTCGGTTGGCAGGCCTGGAATTGTTCTGTGGAACCTTGATCTGACATTAAAATATTACAGAAAAGTGGTTCAGTCTATGAGGATCAGCTCTGCCATATGTTCACTCGTCCGTCCGTCTCCTTTCGACACCAACTTAACAGACCCAAATAACGAGGGCGGTCCCTATAATTAATCCAGAGTTATTGTTGTGTTTGTAATGACTGACAGCTGTCACTTGCAAGGGATGAGACTCCGCGCAGCCCTCAGCAGAAGGTTAACCTAATATGTTTATTACTAACACTTGTATGACATTGGTTTGGAGTGTTCATATCAACAAGACTAGTGTTTGATGATGAAAAAATAATTTAATAAACTGGATCTTTTTCTAAAAATTAAAGTAATTTAAAAGTGTATCGCATAAAATGTATTTAACAATAATTTGCGACAGTAGAATGTGTCACTGGAACTTTATCACCTCTTCCTCGACGGCACGTATATTTTACAAGTGCACGTGTATACGACTGGTGACAAACATTAGTTGGTTCCAACAGCCCGATAAAATGTCTTCGATCTACCAAAAGTACTAAAAATCGAGGATAAATAGAGATTACAAATTAATACGATATAGCAAGGTATAAATAACGTTTTAGTGAGGCATACTGGGACCAGGCTGGGTTTTACTCGCTTCGGTACGAAGAAAGCGTTCAGCGAAGAAAGCGTATAACTGGTATTGAGCGAAATAAGTATACAGCCAGTCAAGTTTATGTTTGACGAGAGTGAGACAAGGGCTGACCCTTGAGGCAGCGGAATGTGATATGTGAAAAAAGCGTACACACCAATTAGGGTGGGGTATATTAAGTAAAGTCACTGTTACACAACAATACTTAAAATAAAAAATGTCAAGTTTGATAGCACTTTGATCTTTTATGTTTAGTCTTTGTTGAATATGTATAGCCTATGTAACAGCCGCTCACACATCAATATACAGATTTGACTTAGGTCACAAATCAAGTATGAAAATGTAAAAAGCGGCTTTTATTATGGTGCTAACGCTTACGAATTTTTTAATTTATTTAAATAAGTGAATAGCAAAATAGCCTGTATTTAAATTAAATACATGACGGGCGTATTTAATATTAATTGTAATGTAAATATATTCGAAAGGCATTTAATGTATATGTAGTTTGAAATCCAAACAGGTGACAATATTTTTGTTAAGCCGGCGATATCCAATTTTTGTGGAAGAACCGTGTTCACATAAGGATGTGTGCATCATTGGCCTTTATCATACTATAAGAGTCGGAGATCAACATTCAGTCTTCGGTTCCAGCAAATCAAAATATCAAGAATTTTTCGATTACTTTGTCGACCAATGATTGAAGAACTCTGCAGTTCCAATAGAAATGTGGCCTTGCTATGATAGAATACATAGGACAACCAAGCCGTCGAGGGATGGCACAACACAATATACAGTATCCTGTTCAACCCTAGTCCAAGAGTAAAAATGTCTACAATGTTTGAAGTATGAAGCACAAGTTGCCGAGAACATGTTTATGAGAGTTGAACTAGGGATGGAAGGTAAAAATAAAAAAGGAAGTATATAGAGATAGACAAACGAGTCGCAAGGATAAAAAACAATACCAAGACACGGGTGATATAGTTTCCTGTTTGAAAGCACGTCATACCTTCACAAACTTGGCTAGTAGTACTGCAAGTTTGTTAACAAGCAGATATTGTTCATTAGTCGTACGTTTTATGTACATAGTGTTTTATGTTTAAAATAGCCGCTTTGTATATAGATAGACATTAAAAATTGTAAATAAGAAGAAAACTGACAAGGCCGAGAGGCTGCTTTGTACATTTCCAGATTTGATTTGTGATCCAAGTCAAATCTGTCTAGTTATGTATGAAAAGCTGTTACATACACATATTCAACAAAGACTAATCATGAAGCAGCAGAATAGTAATTTTAAAAGTTTATATTTTTTATTGAACTATATTCGTAGGCTATATTATTTAAATGTTATAGCTTATGTAAGTAATAGTTGTATAGTTAGTAAGTTTCTTGTAATGCTTAAGCAATGTTTCTATATAGTCTAAACTTAGAGCGAGATCTTGGTGGTGTACACTTTTATCGCCTGTCACATTCCGCAGCCTCAAGGGTCAGCCCGTGTCTCACCCTCGTCAAACAACGTGACAGGCTGTACACTTATTTCGCTCAATTCCAGTTGTCCCCTTTCTTCGTATATTCACTCCTACAATCCTGAGTAAAGACCAGTCGGGGCAACCAATTAGACACGCTTCCCTAAACTTCCTAATCACAGTGTGAACATTACAGTATGCGATTTCTTTATTGAAATTGTTGTGTCATAATTTATATACAATGTCTAAGAAGAAGTGTAAAATCGTAGCCATATCAGGAATGGTTACAATGTCTTATAATGGAAAAATTTACAAATGTTAACATATTTTTGCAGTTCTATTCATAAAAAACCCCAAGTTACACCTGGGGCGCTATTTGCAATTCGCATGTCCTCTTCTTGATCCCATAGTAATAAACCAACATCTATTAGATCAGCAATAAAAATTGGTTCAATATTGGGAGCATATTTTTTTAACACCTTTGCACGTTTTCGATTTATGGTTACGGTATTTGGGACAATATTGTTGCAGGAAATGTTCGGAGGTGTATGCAATAAAAGTTAGGATGAGAATATAATCGACCAGTCCATAACAAAATAGGCAATTTTAACGTGACTATAGTTTGTATGATAGAACCTGTCTTCTGGACCCTCGGCTACCTGGGACTGGCCCGGGACACCCCCCAGCACTGGCGGGGGCACCCGAGGTGCGACATGGACTACCTGAGGGTCATAATTGGACACTCGAGGTGCGACATGCAGCGAAAGAGAACCCAAAACTAACACTCGAGGTGCGACATGGCGCTTCGGCTAGCAGTGTGGCCGTGTTGGTCTGGCGGCTAATAGTTGATATATTTACAATGATAAAATTATCTGAAAACTACAGCCATACAATGAGACACATAATTATTAACGATTATTCAATAATTAATAATCGCTCAATGACAATTTATAGTTTAACTTAAACAAAGATTTATTACAATAAAAATGTTTAACAGGTTAGGTTAGGTTAGGTTATTGATTCCTTTTAAGTGTGAAAGTCTGTATTTAATTACACTAGTTATTGAAATGGTGTGATTATCCTAGTAACGTAGGTCCTATTTTGTATATATATATTTATGGACACAAAGAGAGAGCGCGTCTACAACCCCGCAACTCTTCGCCGGGCTACCTGAGGTGGCATGTCGCACCTCGAGTGCCAGTTTTATGGCCCTTTGGGTCGCTGGGATTAACACAGGTAGTCCATGTCGCACCTCGAGTGCCACCGCACTGGCAGCCGCCTGCGGCTGTTTCCTTAATGAGTCACTTACTGGCATCCCCACTAGGTGAACTAACTTTTTTTCCCGGATCACAATTTTTGAATTTTTTTCAAATATATGAAAAGTACATATAAAATAAGATTAACGATAAAAAACTCGATAAAAATTGAACAATATTGAGGTGGTCTGTTTATTTGTATAGTAACAATAAAGTTGGGTTTGTGTAACGATATGACGATTAAATTACATTGGAATTGACAACAATTCTAATAAAATAATTTTTTAAATAAGCTTATGAGTAACATGGGTTAGAAGTAACAATCGAGTTTCACGAGAAAAATCTACGGTACCAACACTTGGAATATTGGACTTTTGCAGTGGAAGTCTGACTCATGGTGGCTAAAATATTTCTGAGAAGTAAATTATTGCAAGTTTACTGAGTTAGAATACCTAATAAAGCCAAACACTGCGTTATTGAGTAAACATTTTTTCATAGGCCATTTTACCAATGTGAATCTAAATAATTGACAAGGATTTGAAAAATAAGACTATTCCTACTTTTAAGCACATTATATTTATAATTCAATCAATATTTTACAACTTTCACTTTTCACATGAACTATAGCAAAATAATCCAATAGCACATCATATACATATCTTAAATAATAATGACAAAGGCACAATAATAGGCACAATATTTACATAATAACAATGAATATTATACAAACTTACATGAGCAAATTTTGAAACATACATAATGTAGATTTTACAGGTTTGCTGCGAATAGGGCATCGATACGAAAATAATTACTTAATAAGATTATTAAGAACCCATGTACCAAATTTTATCCAAATGTTAGTGATATACATATCTTAAAAAATAATGACAAAAGCACAATATTTACATAATAACAATGAATATTATACAAACTTACATAAGAAAATTTTAAAATATACATAATGTAGATTTTACAAGTTTGCTGCGAATAGGGGGGCATCGATGCGAAAATAATTACTTAATAAGATTATTAAGAACCCATGTACCAAATGTTATCCAAATGTTAGTAAATAGAACAGGTAATCAAAATTTTACCGATTTCCCGTAAGAAAAGCATAGGACAACGTGCATACGGTAGTGAGTTTATCAAAACATAAAATGTTATGTTACTTATGGAATTATTGTAAATAATAAAAGTTTAATTTCTTCACAACCACTTAATCAAGATAATAATTCAAGATACTAATTTAATTGTTTTTCCGCTCTCTTTTCAAAATCACTGAAGGATACTAATGGTTTTGATTCATTTTTTTCATACATATAAATATATAAATTTTTCTAGCTTGGGAAAAGTTAGGAAAGCCTGAATTCTTCTAACCTTTAGGTCCTCATAAATTTTGAAAAAAAACTGTTCATACCTGATTACACCAGAGGTGACACTCCCAAGTCGGGATCGTCATCACTGTCGATATCACTGTCATCCGAAGCACCAGGTGCCAAATTAATAATTAATTCTTGGACACTAATGTCATCAAGTCCTTCTTCTTTCCAATCGGCCTCAATTTCTTTTTCGACGTGCTGTACACAACTTCTCCAGTTATCCGGGGTGAAAGAGTTCACTGCTTCCATGAACAAATGTTGAATATCATTCAGCTTGAAGGTGGTGTTTCGTGCAGCAACAAACTGTTTCAGATTAGCCCATACGAGTTCAATCGGATTGTAGTTGCAGTGGGTATGGTGGAAGTCGTACGACTTTGAACCCAAGCTGAGAGGCTTTCTTGTCGATCTCGTAACTTGTGACTTGAGGCTTGTGTAGCTTTACCAGGTTATATAACTCGGGCTTCCGCAAGTCAGGAGAGAAGGAGATATTGCGCGTTTTCATCCATTCTTCCATTTCACACTTCTTTGAGGCCGATTTTGGCACTTTATTTGCTATTCGAGAGTGATATGATGCATTATCCATCACAATAGTTGAACCAGCCGGAATGGATTTGAGCAGCACTTCAAAAAAACCAACCTTCAAATACTTCGTGGTTCATCTCTTCATGGTAATCCACTGTTTTTTTAGATGTGAAAATTAGCGGTGGCGATTTTATCCATCCGTGGAATCCCCCAGCATGACAAATTATTAATCGCTTGCCTTTCCCTAATGGAGCATTTACAGAACACTTTATGGTGTCATCGGTCCATCCAGAGTCTTTCGAAGTGTTCGCATTAATCCAGGTTTCATCTAAAAAACATGTACTTTTTGAAGTCTATATCTCGAATTTTTCTTAAAATCCGGCATCTGGCAAGAGCTACTGATGGTTTCTCCATTAATACTTTTCTATTGTCTAGTTTTTCCATTTGAACCCAATCTTTTTTAAAACCCTCGCCAACGTCTGTATGCAGCCATGAAACAAATCAGCTTTACGTAAGCTTGTTTTAAGTTTTCGGAGGGTAGGTACTTCTCGACGTCTGTAATAGTTCAGTACATGGTTTCTGATTGCAATTTTTTGAAAATCATCCAGCTCTGCTATTATCGATTTAAAAGGCTTTTTCCTCTTCGGTGTGCACAGCTTAGGAACATAATATGCCCTATGATTGTTGTTTCTTAAACTCGTATCATAACTTACAGAAACGGGCCGGATTTTCGTCAGAAGGTAGGCTTTGGTCCACTTCTTCAAATTCATGTTGGATCGCTGAGGAGGCTTCATCTTCCATTGATTGTTTTAACTGCAATCTTATGCGGCTCAAAGTTCTGGTGGAAATATTGCAAGCTGCAGACACTCTTTCCGACACCTTTTTAAGATCTACTAACGGTCCCTTGTTGTCACGTTCCCGCTCGAAGTATTGCAAAACAGATGCAATAATCGTTCTTACCTGAGAATTGTATGCTGTCTCAGCACGCTTTTCACTTGATGGAGGCATATTCACAAAAATAAAAGTAAACAAAAAACACTAACACATAAATAGTCACATAACAAAAGATAATAGCGAAAAATATGCAATAGTAAACTCAATTGAAGAAATGCTTAATTTAAAAATTCGCTAACTAAAAAATTAAATGAAAACACAGTGGCTATTTAATTTACCACGATGTTACTGTGGCCAACACTCACTTTGAACTGAAAACTACCCTCACCCCCTAGAAACTCGTAAGCAGTTGATTAAGCATTTTTCAGAAATAGATTAGCTACCTCGAGTCAGACTTCCACTGCGAAAGTCCAATGTTCCAAGTGGTAGTACCGTAATAACGCAAAATATAGATTTTTCTCATGAAACTGGATTGTTACCTCTAATCTTTTATAAGCTTAGTTTAAAAATTATTTTATTAGAATTGTTGTCAATTCCAATGTAATTTAATCGTCATATCGTTAGACAAACCCAACTTTATTGTTACTATACAAATAAACAGACCACCTCAATATTGTTCAATTTTTATCGAGTTTTATATCGTTAATCTCATTTTTTTATGTACTTTTCAAATATTTGATAACAATTCAAAAATTGTAATCCGGAAAAAAAAGTTAGTTCACCTAATGGGGATGCCAGTGTGACTCATTAAGGAAACAGCCTCAGGCGGCTGCCAGTGCTGGGGGGTGTCCCGGGCCAGTCCCAGGTAGCCGAGGGTCCAGGAGACAGGTTCTATCATACAAACTATAAAAGTCTGCTAATCTCTATAGATCAGCATACTCTATACCCAATGAAATGGGAGAACGGCAACCAATTTGTGTAGCTAATGGCTGAAGGAAGTTTTTACCGCTCTCAGTTCCATATTAGGGACTACCAGTACGTTCAACGTGACTGCAAATGCACAATTGAGCTGAATATGCCAATGAAATGGCAGAAAAGCAATAAATTTGTGTAGCTACCGGCTTAAGGCAGTTTTTACCGCGCTCAGTTCCATATTAGCGACATAAAATAAACATGATATATACCACTGTACGTGTATGGGTGGGCAGGTGGGTCAATACTACGTACGTGTATGGGTGGGTGGGTGGGCGAATACCACTGTACGTGTATGGGTGGGCGGGTGGGTCAATACCACTGTACTTGTATTAGTGAGCGGGTGGGTCAATACCACTGTTCGTGTATGGTTTGGTGGGTGGGTCAATACCAATGTACTTGTATGGATGGGCGGGTGGGTCAATACCACTGTACGTGTATGGGTGGGCGGTTGGGTCAATACCACTGTACGTGTATGAGTGGTCGGTACCAGTACAATACCAGTACGTTCAACGTGACTGCATATGCACTATTGAGCAGAGTATGCCAATGAAATTACAGAAAGGCAATCAATTTGTGTAGCTACCGCCTTACTGTAACAAATTTATGTTTGTTGTTTCACTGAAACATCGTCAAGAATGTGTAAATATTTGTTTTACCCAACGCTACCAGACTGTAGTGGTAAACCAAGATACTCTACAATTTTGTAAAGCTAAATGCACCAATAAATCATTGTTGTTTACTTAATGCCAAGGTCACAAACCCAGCCTTTACCAGAATTACGTCGAGGTTGAAAGTGAGAAGGTCATTCACCAAGGAAATGCACAACATATCTTACAGTCATGACCGTATCTAAGAGTCATGAACATATCTTACAGTCATAAACATATCTTACAGTCAACAAATTTATAAAACATTAGAATTTGTCATCGTTAAAAGTTACAAGTAGGCACATAACCAAGATATATAATTTTAAAATATAAACAAATACACAATATATTTACAGTTCCAGTTAATAAATAACTTAGCTGCAGAGAAATTGATTTAAAAGAGGCGTTTCATTTTTTAGTATTTGTGACATCTGTCGGGAAAGGGGAGGGGTTGGGAGGTGTTTGCAGAGTTGACTTTTACTGACGCGAACTCTGTTACCCACATAAGATACCCAATCAAAATACGACTCTATTCTGATTGGAGACCACTTTGCAAAACAACGTTCGGCCCTACATTCTGTTCAAAAAGCACCTTTTTTGACAGCGGCGTTCACCAACACTGTCAGACAAATATGACCACGTCAATTATTTAAAAAAAAAATAAATAACACAATTAATGTTTGCTCAAAGAAATTTTGTGTAGCGTTTGTCGTTTCCGAGTTTGCAAGGGTTTACTACAAAAACAATAATTTCTCATTTAACTTGTTTGAATTATTAAATGAGTCTTATACCAAACTAACCCCAATGAATCAAACTGTCATCCATCCACAAAGCATTATTTTATTATTATTATTCTCGCTACAGTGACAGGTTGTAGACGACACACGCAAATTTCACTTATGAAAACGTGTTCTTTAACACAAATATCATTCTATAAAAAGCAAATTAGTTCAAGCAAAATCTCCAGCATATTTTTTTCTTAATAATATAACACCATGGACACTATACAATCAGTTTGAAAATTATTGCTTACTTATTTTAAGTATGTCAGCAAATCAAAACTCAGTTTTGTCATTTCAGACCAGCGGCGCGTGGCCATTCTGCCAGAATCAAAGTTATTTTATTCGAACTATACACTGGAAACCAATTAATTTTTGAGGCAAGGTGACTCAATAAATACATTGTGACATCTATTTACATTTGGCCTCACTATTCCATAACAACTATTTTGGCAGCTGATACAAAATGCCAACACTGATATACCAACAACTCATTCACATAGAAGCAACGAGATTTCAACTTAAAAATTGTTCAGAACACTGGATATGCATGTAGAATACAGTTTTTCAGGTTTTTACACAATTATAAAAGTTATTTTTGTAGCCAAGAAATCAGGTCCATGCAATGAAAGCGTGAAAGGCGCATATAAATAAATAGCATTATAACAATTATTTTCAATTAGTAAGAGGTTCAATTTTAGTGCAATCGACGAACAATTTTGTTGGGTAAGACTCAGGGGTCTACATTTCATTTACAAAGTGCAAAAGTGCATTTGTAAACTATCTTTTATGATTTTTATTATATATGATTTAGGTTGTTAAATTGGGAAAATTAAATTCACGGCATTATGATTTTTAAAATTAATATTACAACTATAATTTATTTTGAGGTTTCAGAGTAATAAAATACCAACAAACTTTTTTTATATTAAAGAAAATTTTTAAAGTTTAATTTAAGTTGGCCGAATTAAATAAATTTTCATAAATCTCCTTGTCATAAAATTGAAAATGTTTAGGCATCACTTGTACTAGTTAGACTGGCTGAAGGCTGAAACCAGTAATATTTTTATAAAGAGATTACTTTTGTGAGTAAGGAACCATTGTTTTTAATGGATTCAAAAAATTCAGTACATGTCATGTCCAGTTAACTTTGATGGTCAGAATAGCTTCGACCCTCTCTACTGACAATCTATTCCGATCGGGTGTCCAGACATTTTTCATAAGTGAAAAAAACTCATTCAACTGGTGCCAAAGTACCGGTTAGAGAAAGAGCAAACTCCAACACTTTTTCAAAATTTTCACTTATTTTCGGCCAAGTTCAAGATTTGAACAAATTCTTCTTTTTTTAAGGAGAGGGAAATGTTTGATACAATAATGCATAGTAAATAAGTCATCATAGAACACACAACCTCTTACGATTGTCAATTGACCAAAGTAGGTCTAATAGTAAAACATGTTTGATACAATAATGCATAGTAAATAAGTCATCATAGAACACACAACCTCTTACGATTGTCAATTGACCAAAGTAGGTCTAATAGTAAAACATGTTTGATACAATAATGCATAGTAAATAAGTCATCATAGAACACACAACCTCTTACGATTATCAATTGACCAAAGTAGGTCTAATACTAAAACATGTTTGATACAATAATGCATAGTAAATAAGTCATCATATAACACACAACCTCTTACGATTGTCAATTGACCAATGCAGGTCTGATAGTAAAACATGTTTGATACAAATATGCATAGTAAATAAGTCATCATAGAACACACAACCTCTTACGATTGTCAATTGACCAAAGTAGATCTAATAGTAAAACATGTTTGATACAATAATGCATAGTAAATAAGTCATCATAGAACACACAACCTCTTACGATTGTCAATTGACCAAAGTAGGTCTAATAGTAAAACATGTTTGATACAATAATGCATAGTAAATAAGTCATCATAGAACACACAACCTCTTACGATTGTCAATTGACCAAAGTAGGTCTAATAGTAAAACATGTTTGATACAATAATGCATAGTAAATAAGTCATCATAGAACACACAACCTCTTACGATTGTCAACTGACCAAAGCAGGTCTAATAGTAAAACATGTTTGATACAATAATGCATAGTAAATAAGTCATCATAGAACACACAACCTCTTACGATTGTCAATTGAACAAAGTAGGTCTAATAGTAAAACATGTTTGATACAATAATGCATAGTAAATAAGTCATCATAGAACACACAACCTCTTACGATTGTCAATTGACCAAAGTAGGTCTAATAGTAAAACATGTTTGATACAATAATGCATAGTAAATAAGTCATCATAGAACACACAACCTCTTACGCTTGTCAATTGACCAAAGCAGGTCTAATAGTAAAACATGTTTGATACAATAATGCATAGTAAATAAGTCATCATAGAACACACAACCTCTTACGATTGTCAATTGACCAATGCAGGTCTGATAGTAAAACATGTTTGATACAATAATGCATAGTAAATAAGTCATCATAGAACACACAACCTCTTACGATTGTCAATTGACCAAAGTAGGTCTAATAGTAAAACATGTTTGATACAATAATGCATAGTAAATAAGTCATCATAGAACACACAAAACCTCTTACGATTGTCAATTGACCAAAATAGGTCTAACAGTAAAACATGTTTGATACAATAATGCATAGTATATAAGTCATCATAGAACACACAACCTCTTACGATTGTCGATTGACCAATGCAGGTCTAACAGTAAAACATGTTTGATACAATAATGCATAGTATATAAGTCATCATAGAACACACAACCTCTTACGATTGTCAATTGACCAATGCAGGTCTAATAGTAAAACATGTTTGATACAAATATGCATAGTAAATAAGTCATCATAGAGCACACAACCTCTTACGATTGTCAATTGACCAAAGTAGGTCTAATAGTAAAACATGTTTGATACAAATATGCATAGTAAATAAGTCATCATAGAACACACAACCTCTTACGATTGTCAATTGACCAATGCAGGTCTAATAGTAAAACATGTTTGATACAAATATGCATAGTAAATAAGTCATCATAGAACACACAACCTCTTACGATTGTCAACTGACCAAAGCAGGTCTAATAGTAAAACATGTTTGATACAAATATGCATAGTAAATAAGTCATCATAGAGCACACAACCTCTTACGATTGTCAACTGACCAATGCAGGTCTAATAGTAAAACATGTTTGATACAAATATGCATAGTAAATAAGTCATCATAGAGCACACAACCTCTTACGATTGTCAATTGACCAAAGTAGGTCTAATAGTAAAACATGTTTGATACAATAATGCATAGTAAATAAGTCATCATAGAACACACAACCTCTTACGATTGTCAATTGACCAATGCAGGTCTAATAGTAAAACATGTTTGATACAAATATGCATAGTAAATAAGTCATCATAGAGCACACAACCTCTTACGATTGTCAATTGACCAATGCAGGTCTAATAGTAAAACATGTTTGATACAAATATGCATAGTAAATAAGTCATCATAGAGCACACAACCTCTTACGATTGTCGATTGACCAAAGTAGGTCTAATAGTAAAACATGTTTGATACAATAATGCATAGTAAATAAGTCATCATAGAGCACACAACCTCTTACGATTGTCAATTGACCAAAGTAGGTCTAATAGTAAAACATGTTTGATACAATAATGCATAGTAAATAAGTCATCATAGAGCACACAACCTCTTACGATTGTCGATTGACCAAAGTAGGTCTAATAGTAAAACATGTTTGATACAATAATGCATAGTAAATAAGTCATCATAGAGCACACAACCTCTTACGATTGTCAATTGACCAAAGTAGGTCTAATAGTAAAACATGTTTGATACAATAATGCATAGTAAATAAGTCATCATAGAGCACACAACCTCTTACGATTGTCGATTGACCAAAGTAGGTCTAATAGTAAAACATGTTTGATACAATAATGCATAGTAAATAAGTCATCATAGAGCACACAACCTCTTACGATTGTCAATTGACCAATGCAGGTCTAATAGTAAAACATGTTTGATACAATAATGCATAGTAAATAAGTCATCATAGAACACACAACCTCTTACGATTGTCGATTGACCAAAGTAGGTCTAATAGTAAAACATGTTTGATACAATAATGCATAGTAAATAAGTCATCATAGAACACACAACCTCTTACGATTGTCAATTGACCAAAGTAGGTCTAATAGTAAAACATGTTTGATACAAATATGCATAGTAAATAAGTCATCATAGAACACACAACCTCTTACGATTGTCAATTGAGCAAAGTAGGTCTAATAGTAAAACATGTTTGATACAATAATGCATAGTAAATAAGTCATCATAGAACACACAACCTCTTACGATTGTCAATTGAGCAAAGTAGGTCTAATAGTAAAACATGTTTGATACAAATATGCATAGTAAATAAGTCATCATAGAACACACAACCTCTTACGATTGTCAACTGAGCAAAGTAGGTCTAATAGTAAAACATGTTTGATACAATAATGCACAGTAAATAAGTCATCATAGAACACACAACCTCTTACGATTGTCAATTGAGCAAAGTAGGTCTAATAGTAAAACATGTTTGATACAATAATGCATAGTAAATAAGTCATCATAGAACACACAACCTCTTACGATTGTCAATTGAGCAAAGTAGGTCTAATAGTAAAACATGTTTGATACAATAATGCATAGTAAATAAGTCATCATAGAACACACAACCTCTTACGATTGTCAATTGAGCAAAGTAGGTCTAATAGTAAAACATGTTTGATACAAATATGCATAGTAAATAAGTCATCATAGAACACACAACCTCTTACGATTGTCAATTGAGCAAAGTAGGTCTAATAGTAAAACATGTTTGATACAATAATGCATAGTAAATAAGTCATCATAGAACACACAACCTCTTACGATTGTCAATTGAGCAAAGTAGGTCTAATAGTAAAACATGTTTGATACAATAATGCATAGTAAATAAGTCATCATAGAACACACAACCTCTTACGATTGTCAATTGAGCAAATTAGGTCTAATAGTAAAACATGTTTGATACAATAATGCATAGTAAATAAGTCATCATAGAACACACAACCTCTTACGATTGTCAACTGACCAAAGCAGGTCTAATAGTAAAACATGTTTGATACAAATATGCATAGTAAATAAGTCATTATAGAACACACAACCTCTTACGATTGTCGATTGACCAAAGTAGGTCTAATAGTAAAACATGTTTGATACAATAATGCATAGTAAATAAGTCATCATAGAACACACAACCTCTTACGATTGTCGATTGATGACCAAAGTAGGTCTAATAGTAAAACATGTTTGATACAATAATGCATAGTAAATAAGTCATCATAGAACACACAACCTCTTACGATTGTCGATTGACCAAAGTAGGTCTAATAGTAAAACATGTTTGATACAATAATGCATAGTAAATAAGTCATCATAGAACACACAACCTCTTACGATTGTCGATTGACCAAAGTAGGTCTAATAGTAAAACATGTTTGGTACAATAATGCATAGTAAATAAGTCATCATAGAACACACAACCTCTTACGATTGTCGATTGAGCAAAGTAGGTCTAATAGTAAAACATGTTTGATACAAATATGCATAGTAAATAAGTCATCATAGAACACACAACCTCTTACGATTGTCGATTGACCAAAGTAGGTCTAATAGTAAAACATGTTTGATACAATAATGCATCGTAAATAAGTCATCATAGAACACACAACCTCTTACGATTGTCAATTGACCAAAGTAGGTCTAATAGTAAAACATGTTTGTCATTTCTACAATATTAAATATTTAAAATATATTTTTAATTCTAAAATAAGAAAAAATACGGACATCTACCAGGTTTTTTCTAAGTACGATACGGACACAGAATATAAAATACAAACCGTCCGTACAAAATCGATCACCACGATATTTGTGCATTTTCTACTTTATATCGTAAATATTTCTGCATTTTGTACGTGTACTGTAATATATTTGTGCATTTTGTGCTTAAATTGTAATATATTTGTTGTGAGACGTTTACTTGTACTGAATATTACAATGCGTCAATAATAATTCTTGATCCATTTGGATACCCTTCGTTTTTCAAGAACGATTAGATAAAATATTAACAGGACCTAGCGAGCTTACTACACCCGAGTGTTTGTGTAATCGATAAATAGCCGGGGGTAGCCTACTTAACCGATAGCCTGTCAGTGTCATTCTTGGCCTCAAGGGTCAACACCCGATGACGAGGGCTGCAATGAGATCGAAACTTAGTCATTTCATACAATGTACTAACCTGGCACGGTCTTATTACGATTACGACTGTCAGCACACCACCTTACGACTTCATAGGCCTACATAAATTAAATTTACATGTTTTATGTATGTTTATAACGAATAATAAAGAAAATTATTTGGTGCAGCAATACAGGGAGAAACACATTTTTTTAAAGTTAATAAGCTTTACTTTATAGTGTATGGACCACTTTTATCTCAACAGTTAATTCCATGCATTTTTGATACTGGAGGTAAATTGTACCAAGTACAAGTGTCACGTATTAAAGGACGACGGAAAAAATAGATGTCCATCATTCTTTCAGCTCTTCTTACTGGATATTGTAACTTAAGTTTATGAAAAGATTCTCAACACTCCAGTAAATTTAATTTTTTATTACGAAGGCTTTTCAGTAACAAGGTTACCATCATCAGACACACACCACTAAATTTGGTAATTGTGCCTTAGTAATGAAACGCATCACGTTATACAAAATTAAATTTACCGGAGTGTTGAGATTCCTTTCATAAACTTTATCAAAAACGGCAGCAAATACATAATTTTTTTGAGAGGAAGGTGTCAACTTATCAGGTTTCACATTCCACCCATGTTCAAACATGCAGATGAAACACAACTTAAACGTGAACATTTAGGATTGTTCCCTTGGTAGTTCTTTTAGCTTTTAGTAATATAGACATTTGTTTTCTCAGTATCAAAATAAAATCAAACAAAAATGAAGTTCTTTACACTTATAAATGTTCAATGTTTCTACTGCTATTGACTTGATGTACAGTAGTCGTATTTACACAAATTAATTCAGACTAATTAATTTGTTTCGAAAACGCTACACTTAGCAACCATGATAGTTCTCTCAGTGTTAGGCCTACTATTACGTGTGCAGTAATAGCTGACGATCGGGAGAAAATACAGAATTCTAATGGAAATCATATCAATTGGTAAAGTACGCACTTTGGCAAAATCCACAACAATTTTAGAAGTGAACAATTTTCCAGCCACGGTGAAGCGAACATTGAAAGCAATGCCATTTGGCCTACTAGTGATGAGTTAAAATTAAAATAAAATGAAACAGTGACAAAAGCTACTACATTTTTAATAGTCTCACTACAGTTTGAAAATACTATTTTAGGCAAGCGTACTTATGACGATATGTTTAAAAATCTCCCCATTTAACCTAGTATGTATAGATTTAAGCATGTAGTCTTATCATTCCACTCTGGTTAAAACTAAGCTTCTACTATGGCCGGGTCCCCCCCCCAAGGTACACAAGACACTTTAAAAAACACGATGAGTTTCACGTAGAGTCTATACGTAGTATGGGCCGGCCAAAACACACAACAACTGCACAGAAGCACGAATGAGTTACCGTACCTTCAGTCTGACCACAACACGAAATGTGTGAACTGTCACTGGCAGTGGCTGATATGGGCGCGTGGCCTAAATACGATGAATCACACGTGGAGTCTATGCGTATTAGTATGGGCCGGCCAAAACAACACACAACTGCGCAGAAGCTCGAATGAGTTACCTTCAATCAGATCACCGTCTAGTATGAATTTCACAGTTCATAATGCGTATATAATAGCTTGTTTAAATAAACAAGAATAACTATACAACAGTTGGTCTTGTAGTAATCAAATATCTTTTTATCGTCCTCTAATTATGTAACCGACAGAGCATTAAATTATGCTTGTGGTAATTCAACCACTAAACCAACTCGAAATAACATAGTGCTAGTTATGCCAATCCGATTACAACGGGGTTTATTGTGGTAGAGTACTGTACGATTAAAGTATACATAGTACATACTTTCTCTGAGTTTGTCTTAGAACCGGAAAACTATGTTACACTGTAAATCAATAATGAAAAAATCTAAGAACAATTAAACTGGATCAAATATAAATAAGGTATCACATACAACACTGTGCCTCTTTTTTCATTCTCTACATTAGGATCCTAGACAGTGAACATTTTTTATTTGATGCCTTCAGCTTAATCGAACAGATTAGGCCTTACGTTTTTTGGATAAGCGAGGCCTAAACTTCCCCGACCCATGACCACATCATTTCGCGAAATGTATTTTGGAACACTAAGAGTGGCAATATACTTCGACATAGACTAGGAAACAATACAATAATGTGATATTACATTATAATAATTGTAAAATGCTAAATGTAAATTTAATTTTAATTTCAAAATATGTAAATTTAACGAAATTAGGCAGTTGTTTTTCCTGTCTTAAATAAAGAAATTCCGAGATCTGATACATTTAGTTCTGGCACATTATTAAATATATGTAATGTGTTTATTTCAAATAAATTATCATATTGGTTCGCGATGTATCCAATTGTTGGCTTACAGCAACAAATCATATGTGATGCTCGAGTTTATCACTAAATTCAGACATTTGTAATTTTTCTCTTGAATGTTCGAAAACCGCTTCAAACTTGAACAATAAGAAATGTAAACATACAACATTTCAAATTTTTGGGTTACGCGTAGGTGCTTTTAATTACAGAAGGCTCCGTGAGTAGTTTTATCGCAAGAGACTGATATCCACGTCTTTTATAGTGGGATCAATTGTTAACTGTAGAACTTCTTCAGTTTATGACTTATTTACGAGGGACCACATAAGGTTCGGTGAAACCACTGGACACATAAGGCTGATAAACTCTGACAGAACTGTAATAAGTGGCTTTTACAACGCGGAAACCTTTGTCACACACGGTTCCGCTCGCTACTCCAACTGTACGACCGTACCCGTCTCATTAGAGCGTGTAGTGGCACACACGTACACAGGAACCGCCACCAGCCCTCTCAAGACCTACCTATCTAAATTAACGAGTGAAACCAATTTGTCCCCCACCACCGAGACAAAGGATGAATAGGGAGAAACAAGCAATATTACGACAGCCACGTCCGTGATTTTAATTTAATAAAAAAAGGTTTTATCTAAATTCAATAATTATTTATAGAAATAATTATATATAGACTTAAATTCGCTCTTTTACATTTAACTTTAATCTGGCTTTACATAGATGAAGTAGATGAAACCATTAACTATAAAATAGAATCCTAGGCAATGCATTTATTGTTGACGAGCCTGTGCTGCTATCTAACGGAGATTAGTTTAAAATAAGGGCTCAGACGACTGTTGATGTACTAGTAGCTCAGCTAGTAGTCACTTCAGCGTGTGCTGGGGAGATAGAGAGATGGATGAAGAGATACATGTGAGAGCTACATATAACAACAAACAAGAACTTGTTCCGAACTTCACCGAACAGGAAGCCTGCTTCACGGCACTCATGTGAGCGGAGAGACAGTATTCTTTTATGCCTATAGTCAATGTTGAAACTCACGACAGTCTACTTGTTTATAAAAAACCCGCCCTAAAACATTGATAGGGGTTTTCTAACAAATTACATAATCAACAATTAAATATACAGATATCAGTAATCAGTATGAACCTTTGTAACATAACACAATCAACCACCATTTTATGTGTATTGAACTATATATAATAAAAAAAAAATAATAATAATAGTTATCAGTTTTATGTCGAAAACGCTAAATGTAAACGGCAGTACGCTTGTGTGCACAACATTATAAACAGTAATGGAATCCACAGAGTGTGTGGGTAACTAAATGAGTAACAGAGTGTTCAGTGAATCGAGTTAATTATAACATCACACCGACTGTTCACGAAACTCGTTACTTTTACTTAGTATATTATAAATTTAAAAATGGTTCAGAAATTAAAAATGTCTATAGTCATACAAAGCGAACATCGTAGCTTACTGATTGCCGAAGTTAGGACTAAAAAGTTCTTTCTTAAACATATCCTTTACCTGATGTCTAACAACCAAACCGTCTAAACATAATTCATGATAGGTAAATTATATTATACAGAAGCTAATTTTACCAAAATGCAAAAAAGTATGTCTTGTTCGGATAGACAGTATATAAATTGAAGTAAACGTGAAAACTACTTTCCGAGTTACCGACCTTCAAACTGTATGCCACGATAATACTTTTGTTCGACGAACGCTTCACGCACTGGAAAATCTTTATCTAAACAAAAAAGAACAAAATTTGAAATAACAATATGAATAAACGGGCTAAATTTGATAGCGACATAATGATTTTATGATGGCAAATTGGAGAATGAAAGCAGGAAGACTTAACGGTCTGGAGAGGCTGTCGGCCAGATTCGGTTTATTCCCATAAGAACAATGTTATTTTCGATCCGAACATACGACCATGCGTATCCAGATTATAATGTTATTTTAAATCGATTTTTCCAAACAAATTGCATTTGGTCAAGAATGAAATTACGCGATGGAATTGCTTTGTGAATTACTAATTAGTTTTATAGACAAAAATATACATAGGCTTATATAAAAATACTTAGTTTAAAGGTTTTTATATTTTACAAAATTTTCAAAAATAGGTGAATGGATTAAAAATATCAAAAGCTAACCCAATTCTCAATATAATAACGTTTAAAATTACACCTCATGCACAACTTTTAAGTCAATAAATAACGAAACAATATGGATTCGTGACTAAGATTGTTCTTATGGGATTAAAACCAACATGGCCGACTTAACACTGAAATCGTTATTCCAATCCAAGTCGGTCTGATAAGTATCGTTTGCCATGTACGTGAGGACGGGCGGCAGACGCACCCCGCTAACGTACGTTTGGTTAGACGAAAGGAACCCGTTGAGAACCAGTTGTCGGAGCCCATTTCTCAACTGTTGGTAACGCGACGCCAACAGCGGTGAACCAATACGAGTGCATACAACGACTCTGTGGAGTACTGTATCTGACATAAATGTCAAGGTGTTTTAAGTGAAAGGGACAGTCCGGTCACAGAGTGACTTGTAGGCGGGTACAGTCCCGGCTTATCTATAGCAAACCTATACTCAATTCCCGTCGGAGCCTTTGGGTTTTTGTGGAAGAAAAAGAGTGGGCTTTGTCAACTAGTTTTAACAACTATTCCCTTGCCAGTCAGATGTTGATTTTTAATTCGTTGAAACAATCAAATGCAGCAAATCTATTCCTGTAAAACAATTTGAAATAAATAAATCTATTACGTAAATACTTTTTAATTCTCGAACATTCCCGACACACAACTTGGATCAGTCTCTTTCGGATTTTCTTGTATCCGAATGACGCTAACACCTCTTAGTAATTTCTGAAATCAGAATCTTGGCAATCAACTGATAATGATGATGAATAGTTTGAACTGTTTCCTGATAGCGTGCATATCAATTAGATATTTTATTTCTCTTAAGACGTAATAAGTAAATAAAAATGCTCTTATGCACACCTTGCCTGTGTGAGAAAATGATCAAACTTGGTCGACAGCCTCTCCAGCCTCTTGAAGACAAAGTCCTTTATCTCTTACATAGGATCTTGATGCCAAACAATTTATTAAAATGCAATATAAAAATCTGAG
This sequence comes from Stictocephala bisonia, assembly GCA_035578905.1. Classification (NCBI taxonomy): domain Eukaryota; kingdom Metazoa; phylum Arthropoda; class Insecta; order Hemiptera; family Membracidae; genus Stictocephala; species Stictocephala bisonia. The sequence continues at coordinate 286,667 of JAQJVL010000074.1, read as the reverse complement.
GCGTGAGTACAAAAAGGAAACGTAAATGAGCAGCAACATTTCAAAATATATATTTAACATCGTATTCTAAAATAAATTAAAATAAACATGAAAAGTATTTCTTCAATTTATAATCAGTTTGTTCAGTCAGTCAGTAAAATTTATTCCATTGCGGGGACAGAGTACACACAGTGCTTGAGGCAATCCCGTATCAACCACTCTTAAGATATGTGTAAACGTCGGAAATCACTTTTCCTTTCTTCTCCAATGGAAGTTGAGGTTTTGAGTGAAATCCAGGCTTTAATAAGTTTCATCAGACATTAATGTGGAGCTGAAACAAACGGAAAATTTTGTTGCCAAGTTCCCTTCTTATCTCATAAGTATCTAATATCAGACTGGACAGTTTCCCATAAATTGAAAAGCCTTTACTGTATTTAAAACATGAAGCGACGACGAATGTAATAACTATCACACAATTCCTCATAAATCAACTCCTTGATGTTTTTGGCAGAGCATCTATCTACAGACTTGGCCTTGGCTTAAGATCCGACATTGTAAAACAACGGCAAACTCCTAAAGTACGAACGGGGCGACAACACTAGCAAATAACCTCCACCTTTTGGTAGATCCGACAAAATTGTTTATTGGCCTCTAGCAGGTAGACTCCCACAGACAGGAAGACCTCGTCATACCTCACAAGGATACCTACCGCCACCGGTGGCCACGGGTATTAAACAACTATACATTTGTTTAGTTACAAACTTTATAAAATGAGCGATTCTCCATAAAGGAGCCAATTTAACATCTCTGGATTATTAAAATAAATTATTTATATTTTTCAAGCTATATAAAATGATTAACAATGCTACTTGAAGCTGTGTATGCAAGGAGCAATTAGTTTGGCTGAAATTTAAAATTAAAACTTTTTTATGGCAGGGGAATGAAAGGTCAGACAGGGGAATGAAATAATGCGTAGAGACTGATAAATGTTAAGCCATTTAATGTATTAAATTACAAAACAAGTCGAATAATTAATATGAAATGTAGTTATAAGAAATAATTTATTGTCTATTTTGGGATAAAACTTGAATTAAGGCTATTATGTTTATTTTATTACTTTTTCACAGTAAAGACTGAAAATTAGCTTATAGATTACGTAAAAAGTCTATATTTTCTCATAAAATTTCGCAGATTTTTTAAAAATAAAAGAAACTGTTCTGTTCTTATAAACAACTTCTGGCTCATCTAGCATTTCTAAAATCATGTCAATATTTACAAAAAATCTTGATCTTTAGCCGCAAACTCCTTTCCGTCTCCGCTTGTTAGTCGTAGGCCTTGTACTTTGATTTTCCCGTCTTCGTCATCTTTTTTTATCACAAAACATACGTATCTATAATCTGTTGGGCATTTTCCTTCTGTTACACACTTTACTAATACATGCATTCCAGGCTTAACGTCATTCCAATGTACGGGGTTTCTTTTAAAAACTTTTAGTTTAATGTTATTTTCTTGGTTCACTATTCCTTTCTCTTTTTATCAGTTACAATTTTCTTCATATTGTCGATTTCTTCTGCACCATAACTTACAGTATCATGTTCTTAAGTAATTGTTACTTCAAGCATATTAGTTTCCATTCCAAACACGCCATCTTCAGATACTGGATGTCAATTACACCAAGGCTATTGTGTTCACAGCATAGCTCATCAGTTACCTCCAACAAATTTCCTGCTTTATGTAAACAACGAAAACAACTTAAGAAATTCGTCCAAAGTTTCCTGGTGGTAGTTTTTATTTTTATTTATTTATTATTTTTTTTTTTTTTTTTTTTTTTTTGAGTTAACGTGAACTACTTGGTGTACTTTCATTGTATCTTTAAATGCTGGAAGCTGTTTTTCAGCAATAATCCTTATTTTAATAATTTCTGTTTCAGCTATAGCAGAAATGTTGATATTCCTGAGATGGTTTTCTAAAATTTGTACAAAACTTTGCCCTCTTTGACAATCCGGTCGGCTGTTCTTTTGGCATTACCTCCAATTCCGTCAGGCCATGTTCGGCTTCTATGTTATTCCAAGTGGAATATTTTAGTTCGGAGAAGTAATTATTTAGAAGATTTCCAAACAAATAAAATACTGTTCGGTTCCTATACTGCGTTGAAGGTAGTTTTTGACATAGGCATTTCTGTCTTTCATGAAGTTTTTGGTAAATAATCCAGAAAGGCCTATTTTTACAAAAATACGAATAACTTGTTTTGCAGCAAGTCGATGAAACAAATGTTCGATGAAGATTTGTCATGGTATCATTTAAGTAGCGCTTTTGCATTTTTTGTTTCTTGCGTGTGACTGTATTTTTCCTGGAGCCATTCGACTATTCTCATCTCCCTAAAGACATTTTTTATTTAATTTTTAACCATAATTTGCTAAGTCTTCGTTTGGCCAAATAATTATTAGTAGACACAAGACTATCAGGGCGGAAAACATATCCTCTGTACATGCTTTATAACTCTATACTTTTTAGCATTTCACCATTACCGAGGACACCTCTCAAAGTTGAGTGATTTTTTTTAGAACTTTTTATACTACTTAAATTAGTGACCTTTTTATTTGTGCTTCTAAAACGTCGCTAGAAAGCAGGCGCATAGCAACAATACTTCTGTTTTTGTTTTTCATTAACTTTGTTATTTTTGTTCTAGGTGTCATTTCCTTATTCTTATAAGGCTTATTTATTTCTCTGTAATAGCGTTTTTTGTATTTGTCTATTGATCTTTTCAACATTTCATGCTGAGCTCTAAGTCTCTTATTCCGTTGAATTATTTTACTCCGATCTCTACGAATTCGTTTCTCCCTGACTGTGTTTTCGTGGGAGCAATATTGGCAGGTTCATCTCCATCAGATACTGGAGGACTAACTGACTGCCTCAGTTTGCTCCTTTCTTTGGTTGTATGCATTTTTTCTCCATTGCTTTCTTTTTAGCCGTGCTTCTCTTGGTGTCATGTCTTTAATTGATTTGACTTGTTTTCAAGTGTTTTATTCTCTATTTCTTTCTTTCCTTTTCCTTCATCAGTTCTTTCTTGACAGGATCATCTTTCATTTTTTGATACCGTTCTTTTTCTGTCAGTCGTTTTCGCAGCAAAATCTCTTTTCTGTTCGACTTTTTCTTTATCAGCGCTATTTTCATCTGAAAAAGTTAATTTAGTTTTTCAGTATTATGGATCCAATTGTAGGCCTATTTGGATGACCATTTGTTTCAAAAACAATAAATGGACAACACACTTTCTTTAATGCATGTTATAAAAATTATTTGTGAACACAGAGCACACAATAATTTATACGCTACACTATAGTTTTGGATTTAAATACATTATTATAGCTTTAGCCATATGCTTTAATGAAATAAGATTATTTATTATGCCTAAAAAAATATGAAACTATACTTTCACTCCTATACACTGTATGTGTATGTGCGTGTGGCCTAATCTTATGCAGTTCATAAAATATACATTTCATTCAGTAGAGTACTCCTTTTTCTAGTGTCAAAATGTTCACTTTGTCTACTTCTGATCCACTTTCGCAAAGGGAGTTATGTCAATGGGTGTTTATTATTGTTAACAAAATGTAATAAAAACATATAAAATCCCTACTAACTAGTAATCAGTTATTCAGTACTAACTAAATCAATTTTATGATTCTAACAAACCTATTCATTCCCCTGACACGTAATATGCAGAAGAATGAGTATGTTCAGGTTAAATCACTTTTATGGACAGATGGAGTAAGTTTAACTCTTTTATTTACAACCACAACTTCTTTTACATCTTGTTGTTCAATTAATACTAAGAATAATTAATTTTCATGTCAACTTATCTTGCAATGTGACACAGGGGAATGAAGTTGAATAAAAACAACTCTCCAAATCTTCCAACTATCCAAAATCTTCTGAACTTAAGCACAACTTGGGTAAAACACAAAGGAAAGAATGAAAATGGCTGTAGATTACACTAGTCAAACCAAACTCTTCAGTGTGAGCTCAATGGAGAAACTGTATACCTCTCCTGTTTGATTTAGTAGGAACTTTAAAAACAGACAGGGGAATGAAACAAAACATAGTGACACAAATTTTTTAGCTTTTCCCTTAATAAAAACAGATTGCTAATGTTATTCTGCATTACCAGAGGCTTTATCATCTCGTTGTAATACTTGTTGCAAAAATTTTAACGATAAAAAAAACTTTGACTTCTCGACAAATAAATTATTTAATAAATTCAAATCAGTGACAAGCTAAGGGAATAAAAATCTTGGTACTTAAATTTTTTTCCCACCCATATGCAATTTGCAAATTAACCTATCAAACAATAAATATTTGAAGCTTTTCTATCCATATAAATTTTTTTAAGCATAAGTTTTATTAAACATTTAACAAAACATGCAAGGACATGAAGTTGGCCGCATTCTGAAGAATCGCCCGTATACGTCATACCAAATTGGGGTACTGATACTAACAAAATGAAAAATAGTTCTTTGCCAACTACTAGGCATACTATAGAAACAGTTTCAACAAAAATCGTCTGTCATATTACTCTTGACCACCGTATTTACACCAATCAGCTATTGGAATTTGTCGCTAGTTTCAGCTACTCTCGTCGTTTTGACTTGCCAGCCCTGTCAGCCGGAGGGGGCCGCAGCATTTCCTGACGATAAATAGGTCGTTACAATATTAGTGACAAGGCCGTCAGGAAGGACACGTCTCGTCCGACTGGACGGCGAGTGCAGGACCTTTCTCCCCGGGACCGGTAATTATCCTGGGAATGCATGTCTACGATACGAGGACTCCACCCCAAGTCCTGGAGGACAATCGACTGAGATGCACAAGTGTGCATACGGGTTTGACGTATGCCACTCTTATCACAAATTAACACGGCAGGGCGACGAACTATAAAACTTCACGGATATCGTTTGCAAAAAATCGCAACCTCGATCAAAGTAAATTGTGGTAGTGCGAGTAAAGCAGGATTGTACGCGAATAGCAAGTTTTAATATTGGACTCTCAAGTATAATGCTTGAATAAAGGATAAAAATAAAGCGAATTTTCCATGACTAGGCCTACATGACGACAAAAATAACTTAACATCCACTCAGTGCGGCGTGAGTTTATCACAAAAATACTGTAATAATAATTAGATGTTTCATTCCGGATATATTACTGCACAAATCCAACTCTCACGATAGTAATATGAAACAAATGAAAAGTTTTAAACACATAGACAAAACTTGAGATAAAACAATACTAGGCCCATATGTGAAAAAATGTGCAAGAACTATGAACACTTAATATTCCGAAAAAAGCTCCCCTTAATTTGATTAGAGGCTCACAGTGCTCATACCAATAAAATTATCTCATTCACACTGCCTTCCATAAATATACACCACTGGCACCAATATTTTGGCAACAAACCAAAATCCTTATGTTAGGAAAACTTCAAATCTTGGCAGAGACATCTTTTTAAATCATTGATCAATGTTTAAGCTAATCGTATTTGCACTAACCACGTTTCAGGTAGACGGATTGGGAACACATTCTGATGTACTGTAGACTAATTTGTGAACGTAATTGTAAAATCACTATAAGTATAACGATTTGACAGTGAAGTGACCGAGTATCAGGGTTACTTGCTCCCTCCCACTCTAAGTGTTGGCGCAAGGAACCTTGCCTTGATGACTACATTGGTTCTGCGTCAAGCTACGTCGCCATCACCTCTCTCTTGCCCAACCACACAGAAGTTTGCGCTGCATATTTGACAATGCTGTATCTGAGTATCAGGGTCACTTGCTCCCTCCCACTGTTGCTGCTGACGCAAGGTGTATAGCCTGGATAGCTACATTGGTTCTGCGTCAAGCTACGTCGCCATCACCTCTCTCTTGCCCAACCACACAGAAGTTTGCGCTGCATATTTGACAATGCTGTATCTGAGTATCAGGGTCACTTGCTCCCTCCCACTGTTGCTGCTGACGCAAGGTGTATAGCCTGGATAGCTACACTGGTTCTGCGTCAAGCTACATCGCCATCACCTCTCTCTTGCCCAACCACACAGAAGTTTGCGCTGCATATCTGACAATGCTGTATCTGAGTATCAGGGTCACTTGCTCCCTCCCACTGTTACTGCTGACGCAAGGTGTCTAGCTTGGATAGCTACACTGGTTCTGCGTCAAGCTACGTTGCCATCACCTCCCTCTTGCCCAACCACATATAAGTTTGTGCTGCATATTTGACAGTGTTGTATCAGAATATTAGGGTTACTTGCTCCTCCCATTATTGCTAATGGCGCAAGGTGCCTTGCCTCTCTAACTAAATTAGTTCTGCGTCAAGCTACACCATCGCAATCCTAACCACACAGATTTTAATGATACGCACGCACGCATGCGCGCGCACACACACACACACACACACACACACACCCGCCCACCCATACACGTACAGTGCTATTGACCCAACCGCCCTCCCATACACGTACAATGCTATTGACCCACCCGCCCATACACGTACAGTGCTATTGACCCACCCACCTACCCATACACGTACAGTGCTATTGACCTACCCATACACGTACAATGCTATTGACCCACCGACCCATACACGTACAGTGCTATTGATCCAACCGCCCTCCCATACACGTACAATGCTATTGTAAACAGGGAAAGCTCAGGGTGTACCAATTACATTTACGTCCTTTCAATATTCTTAGCATATTCTTAGTAGAATATGCTTAGAGATTTGAAGAAAGGTTACCTGACGAAAATTGCTCATAAACTACAAAGTTTAGTTTCAAGATGGTTCCATGATCCACATGTAGGGTATTACATAGCACAAGTGCAATGTTTCGTTGAAGAGGAGGCTGCAAGGTCATCTGTATGGAGACGATTGGAAGGCAAACGAAGCTTGTCGTATCTCCGTTCCCACGTATATCATGAGTCTATATAGTAGGCTATTTGGTCAATATAGGTTAACTTGTGAACGTATTATTATTTAGCTTATAGGGTAATCATTTCGCAATCTACTTTATGTTCTCTATAACTAGCATGTGCTAATTCCCTTCTTAACATAGGGTCTTTGTCTTTCAAATGCCCGTAACGTACGTCACTGTTTATCTTTGACAAGTTATAAACTAGACGACGTTGATTAAATACTATGATACGAATTAATAGTTTGATTTGCTAGACTCTGATCTCCAGCTACGGCAGATAGCTCGGTGCTGAGGTCGGCTGGCAGCACGCCAAACAGGGAAAGCTCAGGGTGTACCAATTACATTTAAGTTGCTTGCTTTCTTCAGCACGCAATTGTCGAATGAAACCGCACACCACTACAGCTGTCACTATCAGACTGTCTCTGATCCCGTAACACGTACATAATCCCATTCCTTGGAATGTTTATCACTGACCCAAGGTAGTCCATTCTTCTTGGGGCTGGAATTATCAGACATTGTACTGACTATACCAGCCTAGTTTCCAACCAGCACGAATCTATTCTCCACATGACAAGTGGTAAATTTTATCAAATAAAAAAAGTAGCTCCATTGCTAGTCTTTTAAATAATTTGTTCCGAGACAAATTTAAATATTGACAAAATCCTGATTAAATGCTTAATGTTTATTGCTTTTAATTCAATTTTCTGGGGATTTCATTTTTTAAATTTGAAAACATTTAAGTGTGTGTCCCAACATTTAAAATCAAAATAAGTAAGCAGTCAACATTAGCCAATAAAATACCTACAAAATGAGACATAGAACATAATATTATTGGAAAATGCGTAAACAATCAGGTTGACCTTTCATTTACTGGTTATTGAGAGTAGATCCAAGATGCCCCCTTGATTTTCTTTTTAAAGTAGCAGTTTCCAAAGGTCACGATATGATCATAGTCTCGTGGTAGCTGCTGTAGGTCTTAAATGGCTCGATGGATTGGACTTAGCTTTGTGACAGGTCCAATGAATACCTAAACGATCTAAAAGATCGTCATGACTTTTGGATCTTTATCCATAAAGATGATCTTTATATATAGAGTGTCAAAGTGTCTGTGACATCCTTACCCGGCTAATCGAGTTTAGGTTACACTAACTCCCGTCAAATATAACTAACAATGGTGTAACTCAAGAACTGTCAGACTTTGATGATGTTAACGGTAAATGCTACTCTCTACTATTGGAATGTTACACAACCGAAGTAAAATATTGATCACCTGCTTTTAACTAATAAAGATTAAAACTATATATATATTGGTTTTGATTGCCGACACCATTGGACCTGGTGGTAAAAAATATCTAACAAATAGGCCTACTAAAGAAAAATACTAATAATTAATTACATTCTGGCGTATATGCAAGACCAAGTAGTGAACGGTGAGAAGCCAGAGCGGCGAGCTGACGACACACTTGCCACGACACTGGCGTGATCACTGCAAGTGCAAATTGACCGAGATTACAACTACTATGGTAGACGTGATAATGGGCTGTATTTAGGTTTAACTAGATCCACTCTCAGGTAAGGCTAGGCACAAGCAACGGGTTTCCACCGCATAGTATACAACTGTGCGGAATGTAGTATTTAGTCGTCAAACATAGGATGGTCCTCTGACGTTCTTAGGAGGAATTGGAAGGACAATGTGAATGGAAGGAAATAAGCGTGCCAAATGTCAATATGTGCGTTCGCATTCAAGTGTGTTGTGAATAAATTCTGTGAATTTCCCTGACCCTTCCTGGATTCATTCCAAACTACACAAACCCTAACATTCTGTATACTTACATATACGTGTACTGAATTTATTCAATTTTATTATGTACTTTACTTAACTTGATGATCATGTTATTTGACAATTATTTTGTATCATTGGATTGCTCATGGATACAAAACATTTGGAGATTTCTGATTCTTCAAATGTATGAAGTATGTACAAGTACTAATAAAAAAAATTCAGTAACTTTTCAATTTTTAGTGATAAACACAAGTTGAATATTAGGCTGTACAAACACAAAAGAAGTAGGCCTAATTCATTAATTTGTTTATGATTTAGATTGAATTACATCAAAAATCAGAGTTTGGTATTCAATAAAAAAGTATTCTTTGTAGAGTGCTCAGGTAGAGTGGCCAGTACGAACTCCAATACATCGGCGTTCTTAATAGGATAATCCAGGTTGTATATCAAATTCGCTGCCTACCCAGGTGTTCCATATTTGCCATCCTGCAGGACACTTTGGTTGAACTAACATCCAGTGTAAATGGAAGACATACTGTACGAGCAAGGCAAGTACACTGTTGGGGGAGTGAGTAGTCAGCATGGTCAGGCTGAGTCACGTTACGGCCGAACGTCAGACTATATTCCCTAACATCCAGTGTAAACGGAAGACATACTGTACGAGCAAGGCAAGTACACTGTTGGGGAGTGAGTAGTCAGCATGGTCAGGCTGAGTCACGTTACGGCCGAACGTCAGACTATATTCCCTAACATATAGTGTAAACGGAAGACATACTGTACGAGCAAGACAAGTACACTGTTGGGGAGTGAGTAGTCAGCATGGTCAGACTGAGTCACGTTACGGCCGAACGTCAGACTATATTCCCTAACATCCAGTGTAAACGGAAGACATACTGTACGAGCAAGGCAAGTACACTGTTGGGGAGTGAGTAGTCAGCATGGTCAGGCTGAGTCACGTTACGGCCGAACGTCAGACTATATTCCCTAACATCCAGTGTAAACGGAAGACATACTGTACGAGCAAGACAAGTACACTGTTGGGGAGTGAGTAGTCAGCATGGTCAGGCTGAGTCACGTTACGGCCGAACGTCAGGCTATATTCCCTAACATCCAGTGTAAACGGAAGACATACTGTACGAGCAAGGCAAGTACACTGTTGGGGAGTGAGTAGTCAGCATGGTCAGGCTGAGTCACGTTACGGCCGAACGTCAGACTATATTCCCTAACATCCAGTGTAAACGGAAGACATACTGTACGAGCAAGGCAAGTACACTGTTGGGGAGTGAGTAGTCAGCATGGTCAGGCTGAGTCACGTTACGGCCGAACGTCAGACTATATTCCCAAACATCCAGTGTAAACGGAAGACATACTGTACGAGCAAGGCAAGTACACTGTTGGGGAGTGAGTAGTCAGCATGGTCAGGCTGAGTCACGTTACGGCCGAACGTCAGACTATATTCCCAAACATCCAGTGTAAACGGAAGACATACTGTACGAGCAAGGCAAGTACACTGTTGGGGAGTGAGTAGGCAGCATGGTCAGGCTGAGTCACGTTACGGCCGAACGTCAGACTATATTCCCAAACATCCAGTGTAAACGGAAGACATACTGTACGAGCAAGGCAAGTACACTGTTGGGGAGTGAGTAGTCAGCATGGTCAGGCTGAGTCACGTTACTTACGGCCGAACGTCAGACTATATTCCCAAACATCCAGTGTAAACGGAAGACATACTGTACGAGCAAGGCAAGTACACTGTTGGGGAGTGAGTAGTCAGCATGGTCAGGCTGAGTCACGTTACGGCCGAACGTCAGACTATATTCCCAAACATCCAGTGTAAACGGAAGACATACTGTACGAGCAAGGCAAGTACACTGTTGGGGGAGTGAGTAGTCAGCATGGTCAGGCTGAGTCACGTTACGGCCGAACGTCAATCTGTGCTTTCAAATACATATTATGTTTGGACACTGAAAAGCTCATTCTGCATGTTCTGTACACATTGTATTGTGGGGTTTCATAAAAATAAAAACACACAGAAAAATAATCTAAAATCCGATCGCTTCTTATTCATCAAGTGATATACCGTATGTGTCGTTCTATTAAGAAACACTAAAACAACCTAAACACAGATCGCTTCTGATTCGTTCAGTGATATATTATCGTATTGTTCTAGTAAGAAACACTAAAACAACCTAAACACAGATCGCTTCTGATTCGTTCAGTGATATATTATCGTATTGCTCTAGTAAGAAACACTAAAACAACCTAAACACAGATCGCTTCTGATTCGTTCAGTGATATATTATCGTATTGTTCTAGTAAGAAACACTAAAACAACCTAAACACAGATCGCTTCTGATTCGTTCAGTGATATATTATCGTATTGTTCTAGTAAGAAACACTAAAACAACCTAAACACAGATCGCTTCTGATTGGTTCAGTGATATATTATCGTATTGTTCTAGTAAGAAACACTAAAACAACCTAAACACAGATCGCCTCTGATTCGTTCAGTGATATATTATCGTATTTTTCTAGTAAGAAACACTAAAACAACCTAAACAAAGATCGCCTCTGATTCGTTCAGTGATAAATTATCGTATTGCTCTAGTAAGAAACACTAAAACAACCTAAACACAGATCGCTTCTGATTCGTTCAGTGATAAATTATCGTATTGCTCTAGTAAGAAACACTAAAACATAAACTAAACACAGACCACTTCTAATACATCAAGTGTTATATGTATTGCTCTAGTAAGAAACACTAAAACATAAACTAAACACAGACCACTTCTAATACATCAAGTGTTATATGTATTGTTCTAGTAAGAAAACCCTGAAAATAACATAAACATAAATCGCTTCTGATACATCAAGTGATAAATTATGTATTACTCTAGTAAGAAATAAAAACATAACCTAAACACAGATCACTTCTGATTCATCTAGTGATAAATGTATATTCCAGTTGCACACAACATTAACTACTGTTGAATCACCCAATGTGATAAAACGTGGGGAGTGCATGTAGTAGGTGTATACGATAACAAATTGTCTAGTTACATAGTTGAATGTGATGCTTAGTTTTCCTAGATGTGTTAATTGAATGTAAGGGAACAACCAGTAATCTGCCGCCTACAGCTTAATTTAACAAACCACTCGTTTCTGCCAATTAAATGACTCGTCAAAAACAATCAAAGAAGTTTAATTTCTCCATAAAGACTTAGTAGTTATGTTTTATTAAAGGTTATTAGTTAAATGGCAATGTAAAAAGTAAGCTTAGTACTTTTAGTTAGTATGTTAGTAACACTTACATTATTAGGAACCAAACTAAACTATTATAAATAGCAAACAGTGTAGTCGTGTTACTAACTCTGCGTTGCTGCAGCTGAGAAGGGAATAATGAATCAAACTACGAGCATAATTTACAAAGCCCTAGGTGTTATTATGACTTAAACGTTGTTAATAATGCTTAGGCCCTGAATGAACTTAGTTTTCAATGTTTATAAGGCAATTGCTAAGGTAATATACGAAATAATTTTAAAAATAATTAACTACTTGGAATTCGGTCTATAAATAACTTATTAACAATTTGTAATATTATATTTATTATTATTGTAAACCACACATTAGGGTGGACAGGCAAATGGGAAAACTGTCTATAGTATTGACATAACATCAATGCAAGTTCACCCACCTGTTCTAACCATGGAACAATCAAGCTCACATACTCTTATCAATAATCATGATTAAACCAACGATCATGTAGTTCTTAATACAAACTAAGGCTGATTATTTCGTAAAAAGTATCAATTAATTGCCCGATAAAGAATATAGGGACAGTTCTTTTTCAACATTTGTTTCAACTCTTATTGGGATCAAACTGAGAATCTTTCGCTTATGAAGTTGGCTTCTAACCAACTTCGCTACTGACCAATTTAATAATGAATGAATACACATTGTGTCACCTTTACAATAAACATAGTCATTTTTTATAACTATTTTCTGTCCTATATTTATGGTTTTATTTGTTTTAAGTTTAGGATGATTATTGACAATATGAGTTAACTCACTGATGGCACTGTGTTAACTCCATTATTAGTTACCATCACCACTGCACGTGTATGGGTGGGCGGGTGGGTCATCACTATTGTGTATTCAATAATACACGTAAAATACCACTGTACGTGTATTGGTGGGCGGGTGGGTAATCACTATTGTGTATTCAATAATACACGTACCAATACCACTGTACGTGTTTGGGTGGGTGGGTGGGCCAATACCATCGTACGTTACGGGTTGGTGAGTCAGCCAATACCACTGTCAGAGTTTATTATAGACAACTTACTCTATAAACTCTGAAAAAAACCCGACTTATTAACTTCTGCTTGACTGAAAGGGCAAGCTCAAGGTTTCAGCCTACTTGCAGATGAAACCGTGTTTCATCCGACCCCGAGTGTCAGATTTTTGGGTTTAGTCTTGGACGAAAATCTCACGTTTTACGATCACATTGAAAGAGTTTCAAAAAAACTTACTTCGGGAATCATTGTGTTTTGCAATTTACGTAATACTGCAAACAGTTTTTCTATCTGCGTATTACGGGGTTATCTATCCCCACTTAGCATACGCTATACCTATTTGGGGGTACGAAAACCAAAAAACCCTATTTTTATTTAAAATTTAAAAAATAGGCTGTAAGAATAATTTTTTCTCTGAGCAGATACCAGTCCTGCAGGGACTATTTCCGTAAGTCAGGTATCTTAACTCTACCGTCTATCTACATTTTGGAAACACAAACTTTTGTCAAACGTAATCTTCCAAAATCCATTGTCCCAGTTAAAACTCCATACTTATTGCGTAACTCTAACAATCTTGCAGTTCCAAAACACTACATCTTTTTTCAAAAAACATATGTTTTATAATGGAATAAAACTGTTCAACTATCTTCCTAGTTCACTGAAGTTGGAATGAAACCTCTTAAAATTTAGAAAACGTCTAAGGAACCATCTAGTAAATCTCTCGTTACAGCGTGCGGGAGTTTTATAATAAGGAATTTTATACAACACTGTTAAAAACAGAGTAATTCTTTACATACGGATAAGAACTATGTTATTGTTTTTATTAATTAACATTATTTACTTTAAGAATGTAAACTATTTTCTTACATAAGTATATAGCTGTTAGTATAAGAACTATGTTATTGTTTTTATTAGTCAACCTTATTTACTTTAAGAATGTAAACTATTATCTTACATAAGTGTATAGCTGTTAGTATAAGAACTATGTTATTGTTTTTATTAGTCAACCTTATTTACTTTAAGAATGTAAACTATTATCTTACATAAGTGTATAGCTGTTAGTATAAGAACTATGTTATTGTTTTTATTAGTCAACCTTATTTACTTTAAGAATGTAAACTCTTTTCTTACATAAGCGTATAGCTGTTAGTATAAGAACTATGTTATTGTTTTTATTAGTCAACCTTATTTACTTTAAGAATGGAAACTCTTTTCTTACATAAGTGTATAGCTGTTAGTATAAGAACTATGTTATTGTTTTTATTAGTCAACCTTATTTATTTTAAGAATGTAAACTCTTTTCTTACATAAGTGTATAGCTGTTAGTATAAGAACTATGTTATTGTTTTTATTAGTCAACCTTATTTACTTTAAGAATGGAAACTCTTTTCTTACATAAGTGTATAGCTGTTAGTATAAGAACTATGTTATTGTTTTTATTAGTCAACCTTATTTACTTTAAGAATGTAAACTCTTTTCTTACATAAGTGTATAGCTGTTAGTATAAGAATTATGTTATTGTTTTTATTAGTCAACCTTATTTACTTTAAGAATGTAAACTATTTTCTTACATAAGTGTATAGCTGTTAGTATAAGAACTATGTTATTGTTTTTATTAGTCAACCTTATTTACTTTAAGAATGTAAACTATTATCTTACATAAGTGTATAGCTGTTAGTATAAGAACTATGTTATTGTTTTTATTAGTCAACCTTATTTACTTTAAGAATGTAAACTCTTTTCTTACATAAGTATATAGCTGTTAGTATAAGAACTATGTTATTGTTTTTATTAGTCAACCTTATTTACTTTAAGAATGTAAACTATTATCTTACATAAGTGTATAGCTGTTAGTATAAGAACTATGTTATTGTTTTTATTAGTCAACCTTATTTACTTTAAGAATGTAAACTATTATCTTACATAAGTGTATAGCTGTTAGTATAAGAACTATGTTATTGTTTTTATTAGTCAACCTTATTTACTTTAAGAATGTAAACTCTTTTCTTACATAAGCGTATAGCTGTTAGTATAAGAACTATGTTATTGTTTTTATTAGTCAACCTTATTTACTTTAAGAATGGAAACTCTTTTCTTACATAAGTGTATAGCTGTTAGTATAAGAACTATGTTATTGTTTTTATTAGTCAACCTTATTTATTTTAAGAATGTAAACTCTTTTCTTACATAAGTGTATAGCTGTTAGTATAAGAACTATGTTATTGTTTTTATTAGTCAACCTTATTTACTTTAAGAATGTAAACTCTTTTCTTACATAAGTGTATAGCTGTTAGTATAAGAATTATGTTATTGTTTTTATTAGTCAACCTTATTTACTTTAAGAATGTAAACTATTTTCTTACATAAGTGTATAGCTGTTAGTATAAGAACTATGTTATTGTTTTTATTAGTCAACCTTATTTACTTTAAGAATGTAAACTATTATCTTACATAAGTGTATAGCTGTTAGTATAAGAACTATGTTATTGTTTTTATTAGTCAACCTTATTTACTTTAAGAATGTAAACTCTTTTCTTACATAAGCATATAGCTGTTAGTATAAGAACTATGTTATTGTTTTTATTAGTCAACCTTATTTACATTAAGAATGGAAACTCTTTTCTTACATAAGTGTATAGCTGTTAGTATAAGAACTATGTTATTGTTTTTATTAGTCAACCTTATTTACTTTAAGAATGGAAACTCTTTTCTTACATAAGTGTATAGCTGTTAGTATAAGAACTATGTTATTGTTTTTATTAGTCAACCTTATTTACTTTAAGAATGTAAACTCTTTTCTTTCATAAGTGTATAGCTGTTAGTATAAGAACTATGTTATTGTTTTTATTAGTCAACCTTATTTACTTTAAGAATGGAAACTCTTTTCTTACATAAGTGTATAGCTGTTAGTATAAGAACTATGTTATTGTTTTTATTAGTCAACCTTATTTACTTTAAGAATGTAAACTCTTTTCTTACATAAGTGTATAGCTGTTAGTATAAGAATTATGTTATTGTTTTTATTAGTCAACCTTATTTACTTTAAGAATGTAAACTCTTTTCTTACATAAGTGTATAGCTGTTAGTATAAGAATTATGTTATTGTTTTTATTAATCAACCTTATTTACTTTAAGAATGTAAACTCTTTTCTTACATAAGTATATAGCTGTTAGTATAAGAACTATGTTATTGTTTTTATTAATCAACCTTATTTACTTTAAGAATGTAAACTTTTTCTACATAAGTATATAGCTGTTAGTATAAGAATTATGTTATTGTTTTTATTAATCAACCTTATTTACTTTAAGAATGTAAACTCTTTTCTTACATAAGTATATAGCTGTTAGTATAAGAACTATGTTATTGTTTTTATTAATCAACCTTATTTACTTTAAGAATGTAAACTTTTTCTACATAAGTATATAGCTGTTAGTATAAGAATTATGTTATTGTTTTTATTAATCAACCTTATTTACTTTAAGAATGTAAACTTTTTCTACATAAGTATATAGCTGTTAGTATAAGAATTATGTTATTGTTTTTATTAATCAACCTTATTTACTTTAAGAATGTAAACTTTTTCTACATAAGTATATAGCTGTTAGTATAAGAATTATGTTATTGTTTTTATTAATCAACCTTATTTACTTTAAGAATGTAAACCTTTTCTACATAAGTATATAGCTGTTAGTATAAGAATTATGTTATTGTTTTTATTAATCAACCTTATTTACTTTAAGAATGTAAACTTTTTCTACATAAGTATATAGCTGTTAGTATAAGAATTATGTTATTGTTTTTATTAATCAACCTTATTTACTTTAAGAATGTAAACTTTTTCTACATAAGTATATAGCTGTTAGTATAAGAATTATGTTATTGTTTTTATTAATCAACCTTATTTACTTTAAGAATGTAAACTTTTTCTACATAAGTATATAGCTGTTAGTATAAGAATTATGTTATTGTTTTTATTAATCAACCTTATTTACTTTAAGAATGTAAACTTTTTCTACATAAGTATATAGCTGTTAGTATTAAGTATTAAGAACTGTTACTGATTATAGTATACAGTATTTGACTTGGCCAATACAAACTGTTTTGTCAATTTGGCTAAATAAAGTGATTTGATTTGTGTATGGGTGGGTGGGCCAATCCAGTGTAGTGAGTGGGTTCGAAAAAAAAACAACAGTATTAACTTGGGGTATGTTTGACGGTCGAAACAAGTTTTGTTATCAGACTATGGCTTTCATTGGTGGAATAAACCATCCTCGTAAGGAATGAAATATTTTGAGTCCTTTATTGCACGGGTTTGGGATTCCAAAATTGGTTGTTACCATTGGACTTATCGTAGTATACTTTGACAAGAATCATAGCTGAGCCGACTGTAAACAAGTGGATCTTTGGTATCCAACAAGTTTACCTTTACAGTATGTCAACTCTTAACAGGAATGCAATTGTAATTTAGGTTGATGCAAAAACTGAATGCCATAAATAAAGTTAACTGCAGAGAGGCAAAATCCATCGGACAAGCAATAGTAAAGTTCGGCATGATTAGATATGCATTCCGAATATATTCTAAGGTTATCATTTACAGGCCAGCAGAGGATAAATTTAATTAAATATTTGCTTACAGAATCTATGTGGAAAATTTCCAGCTAGCTCTAATAATAATCCGCTATTATTATTAATTGTTTAAACCGCCTACTTAAGCAAGGTTCAAAATTACTTTTAGCTTGAAATAATTTCTAGTATAGTTGTCTGTTGGAAAAAATATATTTGCAAAGCTTTTACACCAAGAAATTTTTTTTAAGCTATATTTTAACATAAAATATATTGAGACACATCGATAATATATATTATTATTCACTACTTTTGAAGTGAGAAATTTTAATAAATTACAAATTTGAAGAACTGGCAATACGATCCATTAGAGTACAACCTTTGTTATTTTACACAATTATTAATGAAAAAAATATGTAGGCATTAACTTGGAACTGAAATGGTTTGTATCTGAATTTATTAGGTAGCCCAGAAAAAAGTGATCTACTTATATGGGTACGGTAGTGAGTTTGAAAGCAGCATGACCAAAGCAAGTCCCGTGGTGGAAAAAGAAGCGCTGCAAGGATAAAGGAAGAGGAGTAAGTACATGTCGCTAAAGGATGCAGAAACAAAGTGCAAGGTTTCTGGCTAGCAACAGGTCCCAATACAGCTTTAATGATTTGATTAGGCTTACATGCGTTTAATATCAAGTTTAAATTTCTGAATTTTTCATTTTTTTTGTCGAGTTTTTAGTGACCATAACACTGCTTTGCAGTTTTAAAAAACATTTAAAGGATATTTCTTATAAATTCATAACATATATAAACATATAGCAATATTTCTTATAAATTCATTGCATCCCCAAACTGATTTTGAGTCTAAATTAAAAACATATGCAGTCTATTACAAAATTACGTTATATGATTTCTCAATCTGCGTATTAGACATTTGTAGATGGCAAAGAAGGGATGTTACAAATTACCTTAAATCTAATGAAAGACAATAAATGTAGTTGTTATTGATTTTTGCAAACTATACTTTTTATCTTTTATCAAAGGAAGCAATTACTCAGAATGAAACTGATCAAAATTTAAATTTGAAATTACTCTTCAATAATTCAATTAATATCCACAAAACCAAGTAAAAGAAGTCAGAATCCAGAGAGCGGGAGATATCCTGCCATTCCCGTATATATTCTGCACAGCTCACAAGTTTTTAAAAAAATAAGGTGTTTTCCTTCTTCCTGAAACTCTGAGTATATATTTTGTAGATCCTATCTACTGAACATTTCCTCTCACAAACAATATTTTTTTAAACATTTTTAACTAAATGTTCAACCACTTACCCTTGAGGCTAAAGTCTTTACTTAAAAGTAAAGAAATGAAATGAGAAGTTAAAAATAAGTTATAGTAGCTTTTTATCAAGAAAATCTATTATGGCTTAAAGATAATAGATTTGTAAACTAACACTTAGCTGAATTTATACACAAGTGTGTGAAAAGTTTTAAAAACTTGTATATAGATTTTTAAAACTAGTTTCCTTATTTATTTCAACTAAGTGCTAGTTTAAGCTATAATATCTTTTCTTAGTAAAAAGCTACTATATATTCAAATGCTAATAACAATAAGTGGTATGAATCTGATTATATTTGAATGTACTGTAACAGAGATGCAAGTGCTGTAGACAGTTGTATGTCGGTGCAGAGCTATTGGGGCCAGTAGGTCGAGGCTGGTGACTACAGTAGCTGTGCAATAGTAACACCCACCTACCTTATATCACCGGCAATTACACATAGAGTAGGTGAAAAACTAGTCTTACCCCTTTGATAACACCAGGCTTGTACTGAATTTATAAAACACAAGAAACTTCTAACAATCCAATCACATGAAATTGCAATGTTTCCAACCTAATCCACTTCAGGTATTCGACATGATAATTAGTACCAACATATATGTTTTATATACATAAGTAAGTAGTTAAAATAGAATAATGCAGCAACAGTAAGTGCCATGGTTGTTGCATATACATATTTTGAAATAGCGCTGTTACTTAATTTGAGACTAAACTATTTTTACTAAGTATGACACAATTTACTTGTACTCTCTTGTGGAAAAATCAATTACGATTTGTTTTTTATTGAAAGAACACAAACTTTATTTACATGCCTATAACTATCAGTAGGCCTATATAACTTTATTGTTAATCTGTTCGTCAATGTTAAATGAATTTCTGTGCCTCATATAAGACAAAGGGAATAATGCTTTTTCTGTCTTCAATACTTTTTTAAGTTACTAGCATAAAAATACATTTTCCAATATTTATTAATTTACAGGAACAGTGGAGGGAGGTGCTTCTCATCATCAATAATTATAAACTATTTATAAAAATAAATAATAAAATATTCACACCTTCTCAAACATAATCAATCAACAGACCTTGTGGTTAATCAACAGAATCTGATTAATGGTGTTTTTTCTCATCTAAAGATATTATAGAGAACTTTCACTAAGAATAAAACACAAAACATTGCAAATTATAGTATTGGAGTTAGCCATTTTAAGCATATCAGTAAACAAGTATTAACTATACATGGTGCTAAAAAAAGGTTGGGCTGGCTATGCATTTTCAGCTTCTACATGTGAGTCTAAGCTAAAAATGAAGAATATTTGCGCAATTTCTGTTTTTTTTTTTTTTTATAAAACAATTTTCAAATCTTTGTTATTATCTTTACAATTGTTACAAAACTCATTAAACAGGTTCATGTTATTAGGTTTGTAAATAAAAAAAATCTTTTGAAATAATCGTTATTATTTTCAAAATGGCGGCCATTTTGTTTTTATTTGAACAAATATCAAAAAAACCAGTGGCTTTATAAAAATAGTGCAAGACAAAAATTTTTTTTAAAAAACTTTCCCTTTCAAATAATAACTATTTTATGAATATTACCTTACTTCACATGCAAAGTAAATGGGTACTAATTTGACAGTATTTGAACTGCATGTGAATTAATGTTAGTTCATAAAATAGTTATTTCTTAAGCGATTTTTATAACTGATGTATCATTAGAAAGGGAAAGTTGTTAAAAAACTTGTTTTGTCGTACATATTTTTCATAAAATCTGTGGTTTTTTAGATATTTGTTTTAATAAAAATGAAATGGCCGCCAATGTTTAAAATAATAAAGATAATTTAAAAATATTACTTATTAAATACTACTTTTTAACATGAAAGCGTTTACCGAGTTTTATAACAATGGTAAAAGTAACAAAAAAGATATAAATTGTTTTATGAAAAGCAAAATGGCGTTTAGCTGCTAAACAAAGCGGAAATTGAAAGATCTGTATTTTATGATTAAGAAAAAATTAATAGCTCAAGAACGGCTTGATCCCTGACTTGAAATTTTGCACACTTCTTTACATTTACATTAATAAACAGCAAAATAATATCCATGGAGTTATCTGTATCCATTTAAAAATGGTGGCGTTTTAAAATATTTAACTCAAAATATCTGGAAAATTGTTAGGTTTATCAATATTCAACAAGAAAAATATACAGTGTCCATTCTCTACGCAGGAGAATCATCCCATCAAATACTAAGTGATCAATAATGTTACGGTTCACGGCAGTCACCATCGGCACCGCCTAGGTCACTGCGCCCCCTCCCTGAGCGGGTAACTGCCCATGGGGCCAATCCAGGTTTTCCAGGAAGTATTAGAATGGCAAATTATTAGCCTGTTGGTGAATCAAGGCCCTTCCTTAATTTTAGTCCAGAAGTCCTAGATTCCCCATTCAGGTCCAACATCGCCAGTTCCAGAATCTTCTGGGCTTACACCTCTGGGTCAAAGGACACCCTTCGGCCGACCTGACAGTCAGAGTGAAGAGTCAGTGAGTAGTGACAGTCAGCCCCAGTAGATGTGACAGTCAAGAGACAACTTTTCAAGGTCAAACAAAATTCAATCAAGGTATAAAAAAAATCTATTAGCAATTGAACGTTTGTTCTTCGTTCCTGTGGTTGAGCTTTCTCATCCCAGGTTACCAAGAAATATGCGCTTTTTAGCCCTAAATAAATTACTGAAACTAAAAACTACTAAAAACCTGATTCAATGTTAGAAAAAGCCATGACTGAACAGCCTTTGTATTTTTATATACGGTTGTATTTATTAACCGTCAGACCTGGATACGGCAGAATTCTGCTGTTTGACTACTAAGTAAGGCATCAGGACTTTCAAGTCTGACTTAGGAATGGTAAAGGTTAAAATCCTGGCCTAGTCCTTGTTACTCTAGCTGAATTAATCCCCTGCACTGATCAATGATCTAAAGCATACGGGGGCCGCACATTATCGCTTATATTACACAAACATATCAAATAAAATTAATGAATGATATCAAAGTATAATGCGTTTTACAATTAGTCTATTAGATGTATATTGATGAGTCAATTTAAATAATTATCTCTGCTATTTCATTTACTAATATAAACTCTCAATGAATGAAATTAGTTTATGAATTAAATACACGAGACTTTACTTTAAAATATTAACTTTAATTAATATTTATCGACTTCATGTCAAACAGGCTGCCTGATCCTTTATGGGGCCGCTTAAAACAGGCTGGCTGCCGATCCCTGGTCAAAAGAGAACAAGCAGAGTAGGTTTAAAAAGGGGCCTCTCCCATAAGAATTCAATTTATAAATTTGGTACTTAAAGTGAATGAATATTGAGTGCAGGATTAAAAAGAGGAATTTGCGCCGTATTACAAAATAAGAAGATGGCACTACATGAATTAATCTTCATGATATTAGTCTGACGATTATTGCCTGCAAAGATTTTCTGTCTATGAATGCAGTGTGCTCCTTCTTCAATGACAGACTAGGTGTACTATAATTGTAATTGTCTAAAGAGTTCTTAGTATACTTTACTTAAATGTAATGAATTCAAGTAAATAATTTCAGTCATTCAGTTACATTACATGGGCTACTAGATCTGCAGTTTAAGGCATATGCTTTGTTATTCACTTGTTTAAACACGAAACAAGGTCACACAAAACTAACGAACAACCTGTAGGATTTAAATAGAAGGGTAAAAAAATATTATTGCAATAATTTTGATGAGTTGTTCTTTTAGATGAAAGATTCAAAGGAAGGTATTTTGCAATTTTACCTATATAGTTTCTACGAACAATTACTTATTAAATTCAAGTTAATATGGACAAACCAAACCCATGCTTCTTTAGGCAGAATAATTGCGGTTAAGGCATAGTAAAATTAGCCTATATCCTGAACAGAGAGCAGTGACAAACTGTCATTGACAATATGTAGCCTATATTGTTACTTCACCTTAGATTCCAGACTTATATCCTAAAAGTCCCTTATTTTTCCTGAAGACGCTGTAGTAGACATCCTGCATACATGATTTGCACATTTGAAAACAAAATCCTTTCTCAAGTTTCTTTTCAATCACAGCATTATCTTTAATTATACCTACTATCTTTTTGCATGCATAAGGATTTTACATAATTACTACATAAATACATAATTACTATTCCTTAATGTTTGTTTTGCACCAACTCAATATGTTTACAGACTGGACACCAAATTACTTACTATTGTACATTCACTTGTAGTTCATTTCACTTATCACTTTATAAATGATAAATAAATTTCCAAATACCAAATATCCAGTAGCCTATGGTTTGCCAGTGATCAAAGAAATAATTCAATTCTTAATTCAAAACTTTTTAAAGTACTGTTTGCGCTCCCTGAGTTTTACTTTGGGAACATTTGGTCACTCTATCTAAGCTTGCTCCTGAGCTAGGAAGGAATACACATCTATATCCGGCCTAATATCACTCTACAGAGTGAATATCAATGGGTTATTATTCATAAACAAGACGCTGATCATCAAGATATGGGTGAATATGAGGGGCGACTGAGTGTGTGGAAGGAAAGGCTTCACATGGCGATCTAAGCCCTGCTGCACACAACTAGTTGTGGCAGTGGCTAGTGTGTTATTATTTACTAAAGGCCACAGGATAGAGTTTTGTCATAATTTATTGCTGTTATAATAAAGTTACATTTCAAGAAAGTTTCAATTTGAGTTAAACTTTTCCTAGGCTTCGCAGCTAGCCCTAAGATTACGTCCCTTTCATTGAAATGATAAAACAACCACTACTTATGCATTTGACATCATTTAAAATTTAATTATTCAAAATATATGTACCCATCATTAATGACAGACAACCAATCAGGTAATTTTAAAATCAAGTCTTCGCTTCTTAGACATAACATTTTTTATATTTTTTTATCAACATCATGAAATAATTTTACGTCTTGTTATATTAAAATAATGTATTGAATATTGTTATTGATTCTTTTTTTAAATAATGGGATAAATACATCCTTTTACCCTTTATTTTGCAGCAAATTTTGAACTTGTTCAGGGGTAAGGTAACGTAAACAGCGGTTTTAACAACATCTTGCAACTTTGTAGACCAGCGACAATGGAGTTCAGTGTAGGCAACACTGCCACTGATTGCAAAATTAACAGATGTTGTTTTGATTATGTGTTGTTAGGTAAAACAAAATCAGTACTATGATGTATGTTACTAAAATAAAGTTAGTAAGTTAATTGTTTATAAATTGTTTAATTACAACAAGATATGACAATAGCGCCAAATCAAATCATTCAGGACATTATTCAAAATGTTGAAGAGAAACTAAAGAAATTAAAACTACTACGAAGAACTTTGAAAATGCAAATGACAAACTGCAACAAATGGATTGGTACCTACACTACTGCAAAGGTGAGTGAAACCACATCAAGACTAGAACTACTAAAGTCAATTTACTGTAAGATGACCTCAATTCAAGACTTAATTGATTTAAATACTGAGGATGACTTCATAAATGATGAAAATATTTACAGACGTGAATTCGATGATACTTTTATTCACTTAAAAGTTAAATTGGAACAGATCCTACAAGAAGATACAAGTGAAGTTAGCTCAGTGGAGAAAACCATTCAATCATCCAATTCAGAATCTTACCTAACTGCATCTGCCCTTAACTTCTTACCACTAGATGAACAAGAAGAATTTTCCAATTTTGCAAAAAGGTTAGAAATATTAATGAAACTTAAGGGAATATCTGACAACACTTTAAAAATACTTACATTTCTACATGCTTTGTTGCCCCTTTTTCACCAAAAGTAAGTTACATGTACTCACCAGATGACCTTTTGTCTAAAACGTTTGAAGAAATGTAACGTTAATAAAAAAACCACATGGAGCCACAGGCTCATGTACTTGCTTTGCAACACAGATTCATTACAATAGAACAAAAAAAATTAAGTGAAACCGTTATGAAGGAGTAAATTTAATTGTTCATATGGATAATCAATATGTGATGAACTATTGAGAGTACAATTTATTAAAGGGCTTAATGATACTGAAATCAGGACTAGGTTATTACAAGTTAGAGAGCTTAAACCTTTCAAAGAAATTGTTGAAACTGCTTCTTGTATTGAACTGGCTTAAACAGATAATTTAATGATATCTGCAAGTACTACTAAACATGAAACATATCAAATGAAACATAGCAACAAATTTTCAAGAGACCCTAAAGAAAAACAAACATACAGATCAAGTGATCTTCCAACAGATTTTTCCTTTCCAAAAGGAAAATGCTATCGCTGTTGAGACCCAGAACACAGAGCGACCTTATGCCCTTGTGTAAACAAGATATGTGGCATGTGTAATAAGGAGGGGCATGTTGCCCGAGTTTGAATGAGGAAAAACAAATTCACAAACAAGAATAGAAGTAAACCAAGTACAAATGTACACTTTACAGATGTAAACCTTTCTACTGATGACCATACTAGCATACACGAGATAAATATGTTGCCTGATACTAAGAAAAATGATAAATTCAGTATTGACGTAATTGTTGAGAACAAATATACACGCTTTGAATTAAACACAGGAGCATCTTTGACATCGATTTCCTTTAAAGATTTCAAACATATTCCTCCCACAAAATTTTGATAAGACTGGTGTTGAACTGCGAACATACATGGGTGAGGTCATCAGGCCAAGGGGATGTACATTTGTTACCTGTAATTACCAGGGACAAAAATTTAATGGCAAACTTTACAAATTAATCAAGACGTCGACCTTATATTTAGCCTTATATTTTTTTTAGGAGAGACTGGATAAGGGAAGTAAAACTGGACTGGTCAGAGATCAGGACTGTTGTGAAAACACAAGGATCGGAACTTAATTAACTTTTAGAACAGTTCAAAAATGTTTTTGAAAATTATATTGGTTCCATTCCTGAGTACAAAGCACAATTCATTCTTCAAGAAGAATCATATCCAATATACTTGAAACCTAGACAAGTACCTATGCTTTCAAAATCAAAATTGAAAATGAAATTGAACGATTGGAGAAATTGAACATCATATCAAAAGTAGATACTGCCGGTAGTTAAGGCTAATGGGTACATTAGGTTGTGTGCAAACTACAAAGAGACCTTGAACAAAATTATAAAGGATGAAAACCATCCTATACCAAGAATAGAGGATATTTTCAGTTCAATGTCTAGTGGTAAATACTTCTGTACCTTAGTTATATCTAATGCATATATTTACACTTGGTAATGTATGAGGAATCTGCAAAAATGCAAACTCTGAGTACACACAAAAGACCATACAAGGTCAATAGACTTATGTTTGGAGTAAAAGTAGTGCCTTCTTTATAGCAAAAAGACATGGACTCAATTTTACAGGGATTGAATGGTGTACAATCTTTTTTGACGAAATCCTGATCCAAGAACCGACATTTTGAAGAAACACTAAAAAGCAAATTAAAAAGTTAGATGAACAAATGGACACCTCATTTATATTTCAAATTAATCAAATTCAAACAATATAACAGCAAAATGGGCTGAAGAAACCGCAACAGAAGACACCTTCAGAAAATCATTGTTGATTTGACAATTGCATATTTAAAGGAAGCAGATTCATAATTCCTGCATGTCTACAAAGTACTACAAGAATTGCAACTTGGCCACCTAGGAATGGTTAAAATGAAATTGTTAGCAAGGTCTTACTGGATATTGATAACTTGGTAGGTTCATGTAAACAATGTTGTTTGAAGCAAAATAATCCTCCAAAAACAGATATTCAGCCATGGAAGCAGCCTGAATCTCTCAGGGGAAGAATTCACATTGACTTTTCTGGACCTTGCTTTACAAACAATTATTACTTTATTGTTGTCCATTCAAAATGGGTAGATGTGACCCAGACTAAATCTACAACATCAGAGTCGTGCATTAAAAAACTCCAAAACTTATTTTCAAGTTTTGGTCTACCTACAATCTTATTTTCAGATAGGACAATCACAATTTTCTTCCTATGTGTTTCAACATTTTTTAAAGATGCATGGAAGAATACCACTGTATGTATGGGTAGGTGGGTGGGTCAATACCACTGTACATGTATGGGTGGGCGGGTGGGTCAATACCGGTAATCAAAATGTTATTTCAAGGAGGGGAGTACCAATTCATATTTGATGCATTCAAAGATGTCTCCCGCATCATAATTTAGACAGGTTGGCTGATTTGGTTACAAATTACCTCATATTATGAGAAAATTTCTGTACATTAGTAGTAGTTAATATATTAGTTTAGATTTTTAAAAAATGTAGTTTCAACCACACTCTAACGGGCAGGCAGAAAGATTCATGCAACCCATAACAAATCACTCTTAGCAATTATTGACGAAAAAGGAGACATGGATACAAAGATTGGCTGTTTATGCAACTGGGGAAAGTTCCAAATTCAACTGGAACGAGTGCTTACAGTTTAATGCTTAGATGAAACATAAAAACACAAATTAATTTAATGATACCAGTAAGGAGTAAAGACAAAGTTAATTCTTGCCCACTGTTACGAAGAGTATTTAAGGAGGGAGAGGGTTTAAGCTAGATGCTATACCAAAGGAAACCCTGAGTGAAGATTTAGTGTAATCATTAGAAAAGAAGGAAAACCCTTATATTTAGTAAAACTGGATAGTGATGAGATTTGGAGGGGACATGTCAACCAACTGTTCAAAATGTATGGGGCAGGAATGATACAGTATTATGATGTATGTTACTAAAATAAAGTTAGTAAATTAATTATTTATATACTGTTTAATTACTACAAGATATGACAACCCATACAAAAAGTAACTTCACCTATAATCCAATAAACTTATTTTTATAGTAATCCTCAATTAGTTTATTAACCTCATCAACCAATTTATTCCAAAAAAATCGTTGCTTCTTGCTCATCACAACAGTTGATAGATATTAATTAACATATGTATTCTATAAGTTGTTTTGATTATGTGTTGCTAGGCAACACAAACATTGTATTACTGTTATTATGCTGTATGTTACTGAAATAAAGTTACTAAGTTAATTCTTTATAAATTATTTAATTACTACAAGATATGACAATGACGACGAGGATGGGATATTGTCATATCTTGTAGTAATTAAATAATTTATAAAGAATTAACTTAGTAACTTTATTTCAGTAACATACAGCATAATAACAGTAATACAATGTTTGTGTTGCCTAGCACCACATAATCAAAACAACTGATAGAAAACATATGTTAATTAATATCTATCATTCCTCCCCCTTAACCCTTTTGGTGCTATGGCTTATTACTCACTTACATACCCAAAAATGCTAGCCTAATTTAGCCGAAAATGCAGAAGTTCAGAAAAAAATTAAACCATACCGGTACTTATTTGAACAGATATCTTTATACATGTTTTTTTATATTGTTCAGGATAAGTTGGAGAATAAATATGTACCCAATGTTTGGCCGAAATAAAAATTTTTATAACTGAAAAAGGAAAAAGAAAAACAAAAAAATTTTATATTAACTTTTTTTGAGTTTGATATAACATGATAATGTTCAAACACCTTTTTGAACTTTTTCCTTACAGTCATAGCAAACAACAATAAAACAGCTACAAAAAAAGTAAAAAAAGTTTATTATACATCAAAAAACAAGCCAGAAAAATTAAAAATAGCCAATCACTACCACGACGACAAAAACATAAACAAACAATCTGGTCAAGTATTATTCTTCTCCAAAGCGATAGTTATAACCATCCCAAAGACAACGAAACAGTGAAAAAGCAATACCTTGAAGCTTTTGGAACACAACTACGATCGTAGCAGCCAGTAACATTAATTTCATACGGCATAATACACGAAATACGGATAGTCGCTGGCAGCGATTCTCGCACTTTAAGACTAAACTGTGGAATCGCCGACAGCAATGCTGTAGCACTAAAAGGGTTAAATTTTGAGCTCATCAGTTGGTTGACATGTCTCCGTCAAATCTCACCACTATCCAATTTTACTAAATATAAGGATGTTCCTTCTTTTCCAATGATTACACCAAATTTCCACTTAGGGTTTCCTCTGGTATAGCATCTAGCTTGAACCCTCTGGTGTGAGAACAGTTTTGAAAGAGTGAAACAGGAAGTGACAAGTGAAACCGTATTGATACATTTCAACCCGGCTTTGCAAATCGTATTAGCTACTGATGCTCCTCCAGTTGGACTCGGTGCAGTACTTTCACATCGACTAGAAGATGGTACAGAAAAACCCATAGCTTTTGCGTCTCGGACCCTAAGTAAAAGTGAAGTTCGATATAGCCAAATAGATAAAGAAGCTACAGCAATATTTTGGGGCTTGAAGAAATTCTTCTCTTATTGTTAGGTTAAAAAATTCACAATAATTAAAATGTCGAATTCAGACGCACTGATCAACATTCCAATGCAGATTTTCTCTTTAGGTTTCCTGTTGAAAAACAGTCAGATGAACAAATGGACACCTCATCTATATTTCAAATTAATCAAATTCAAATAATGCCCGTGACGGCAAAACAAATCGCTGAAGAAACCGCAAAAGAAGACACTCTCCGGAAAATCATTGATGCTTTAAAAAATGGAACAAGTTTAAAGAATTTGGGACTAGAAGACTTTGAATACAGCTTACAAGACAATTGCATATTTAAAGGAAGCAGAGTCATAATTTCTGCATGTCTGCAGAACAAAGTACTACAAGAATTGCACGTTGGCCACCTAGGAATGGTTAAAATGAAAGCGTTAGCAAGGTCTTATTGCTACTGGAAGAACATAAACAAGGATATTGAGAACTTGGTAGGCTCATGTAAACAATGTTGTTTGAAACAAAATAGTCCTCAAAAAACAGATGTTCATCCATGGAAGCAACCTTAATCTCCCTGGGAAAGGATCCACATTGATTTTGCTGGACCTTGCTTTAGAAACAACTACTACTTTATAGTTGTCGATTCATTTTCAAAATGGGTAGAAGTGACCCAAACTAAATCCACTACATCAGAGTGGTGCATTAAGAAACTCCAAAACCTATTTTCAACTTTTGGTCTTTCTACAATCTTATTTTCAGATAATGGATCACAATTTTCTTCCCACGTGTTTCAACATTTTTTAAACATGTTCACAAAACATGTGCTCCATTTCAACCACACTCTAATGGGCAAGCAGAGAGATTCGTGCAGACCATAAAAAATCACTCTTTGCAATGATGGACGAACAAGGAGACATGGATATGAAGATTCAACGGCTTGTTATGCAACTGAGGAAAGTTCCAAATTCAACTGGAACGAGTGCTTACAGTTTAATGTTTGGACGAAACATAAGGACACAAATTGATTTAATGATACCAGTAAGGAGTAAAGACAAAGTCAATTCTTGCCCACCATTACGAAGAGTATTTAAGGAGGGAGAGAGAGGGTTCAAGCTAGATGCTATACCAGAGGAAACCCTAAGTGGAAATTTGGTGTAATCATTGGAAAAGAAGGAACATCCTTATATTTAGTAAAATTGGATAGTGGTGAGCTTTGACGGAGACATGTCAACCAACTGTTGAGCTCAAAATTTAAGGGGGAGGAATGATAGATATTAATTAACATATGTTTTCTATAAGTTGCTTTTATTATGTGTTGCTAGGCAACACAAACATTGTATTAATGTTATTATGCTGTATGTTACTGAAATAAAGTTACTAACTTAATTCTTTATAAATTATTTAATTACTACAAGATATGACAACAGTATACAGCAGAATTGGTACCACATCTGAAAGGTCCACAAGAGGCAGAAGTCAGATGTCACAAAAAATATTTTTTCGGAGATACTGCTGCCAGTTCACTTGCCCTGTAACCCCATTTGTGGATCTCCGCCTACAGCCTCAAGGAAAACTCTGCTGAGGCCTGTTTTTTGAGGACCTCAGCCTCGCCAGGTAACTCTAGGACAGGTCTCTACATTCTCAAAGACAAAGCCACCCCACCACACCTAATGTCTGATATTGTGTGACCTAATCAGATCAATAACCTAATGTGGTGTTTTTCAAAGCCCGTTTTCTGTTACCCGCTTGAGAATGCACACTAAGAGCGCTTCTAAAACTATAGATCCATATAACTATAAGAGATGAATACAAACTCTGTAGTCCTATACAATCTTATGGTTATAATACCAATAACCTAAAAAGGAAAAAAACCAGATCAACCTAAAAATTTACAAAAATAATAAAAATACTTTATAAAATTAGTTACTATTAATAAAACTATAATACAAAGAAATAAACTTTAAAATTATGTAGTAGAGAATTTTAAATGGTTTATAAAAGTATGCCTTCAGTATTAACATTTCTCCAGCTTGAAAAATTAAAAGGTAAAACCCCTCTTGTTCCCTATATTTAGATGCAAAATTTTAACTTTTGAGCTTTATTGTAAAGAAACTGATATTCCAGATTTCTGGATGCTTATTCACTACGGTACTTTCATTGGTTACAACACTTATCTCCAGGACCAAAAAATAAAAAACTTGTTCATTGCTCAAAATTGTTGTATTAGCCTATAGTATAATTTTTAATGAATTAAAATTAGTTTTCTGTTAAACACCTATCTATATAAATTACTGATTTAAACTATGTGATAACTTGTCCCGTTATTATTCTCATTTTACCAATAAAAAACTATATGCCATGTGTGTACCATTTAAAAATATAGTTTTGTTCTGAATTACAGAATTCTCCAATATATTGTTATGGGATAATTTTTATTTTTAACCCAAAAACTAAACCCCTATTATTGACAATGTATGAATAGGAGGATTTTAAAAAGATCATCATAAACTAGTACTTCTTACAGTACAAATATAAAAATGTCATGTCACTCTGGTAAGTAAACATTTATGTCCGTAAGTGAGTGATTCCAATTCAGATTTAAATTATTATATAACATTCTGAATTAACTTTCAAGGCTTCACTTAGCATTTGACATAGACTGAGAAAGTACTGGCCATCCTTTATGTAGGTCTTAAAAGTGATATAATCAAAAAGTTACAATAAACTAGCCAATCATTTTATATAAATGAAGCTCGCTTTGCGTGCCAACCCCGTCACTCGCTACTCGTGAAGGAAGCTCGGCCTTTGGCCTCGCCTGGAGACTGCCTTTTGCCTCTTTGTAGAACTCGCTCTACGGCCTTGCGAGGGTGCTCTGTTAAAGGCCCCTTTGTGCAACTCGGCCTATGGGCTTACAGTGGAAAGTTCAGCCTACAGCCTCACCAAGGTACTTTGCTAAAGTTCTATTTTTGGGTCTCGGCAGGTCGCCTCCTGAAGGAGATCGTTCTACAGATTCTTAACCAATTTGACCAAGTGAATTTGGGTTTTAGGGACATGAACATAATCTTTTATAAAATCTGTTGATATATTAGTAATTAATTACTTTTAAATTAAATACTTTTAATCAGATGGTACCCCAATTGGGTATATTAACATTACCCAATTTTGGGTTTTGGACCATGTTTTTTATTTGGGGGCAGAGCCCTTCAATGTTCTCTCTTCTAAAAATAGAATGATATAATGTGATTTGGGATATAAATACCTGTATTTTGATACCCCACTAGGACGGTTTATATCAATATTACCCTTTTTATTTTGTTTCCAGATTTTTTTTTTGTTTTAGGTGCATATGCCCCTAATTAATTGCCCATTTCGAAACCTGATATATTTGGATTCAAGAGAAAAATAGCTTTAATATTATACCCGGCTTGAGTAGATCACATCAGTATTAACAAATTTTACATTTTCAAAAATTTCAGTTTTTGTCAAACTGTGAAGGTTTGAAACTTTTACTGGAATTTTTCTCAAGTTAGGTCAGAAATACTACTTTTCGTGATTTTCCCATAAGACATTCATTGGGGCACTTTTGAGGATAAAAAAAGCTGCCATTTCGGAGCTATGAAAAATTTCAAAATCCTTTCTTATTGCATGCCTACAATATATGACCAATCATCCTACAAAATTTCACCCTCGGAGATTTAGTGATTTTTTTAGAAACAGTGATCAGTGAGCGAGTCAGTGGTATTTGACTTTTATATATATAAATAATAATTTTGGCCCAAAGTAACTAGACTTACCTAAATGCCAACATCTATATTTAATTGGTCTTCTTTCTAGCTTATTGGTAACAGGTTCAAACCCTGAAAGGCCCAATGAAAGTTTGCTTTTAAGGAGTTATTCCTTAACGACGTTTTTACACTAAATACACAATACCACTGGTGTAGAAAAAATACAAAAAGATGTATAATGTCTTACATACAGTATCCTGCATTTGCAGTAAGTTTTAATAATTACATTGGATACTGTAACTCTTCTGTATATAGGTCCACATATAAACTACTACAAATGGGATAGAGGCTTTGCATAAATGAAGCAAAGAGGCTAATTTTTATCAGTTTATATTATTATTAAGCTATCACAGTAAAATAATAGATCTGAATCAGTTGTATAGGTTATACTTAGGTGTTATGAGGTGCTCATTTCAAGATTTGATTGATCAACTCCAAGATTTGAATTTAAAAATTTTCCAGTAATTAGTATTCAAGGAATGAAATTAGCAAGATCAGTTTTAATAGTTTATTGGACAAAATGTCAGCCCTAAGATAATACAATAAAACACAGATAACTTACAAGGAAACAAAAGGCAGAATTCAATTCAGAAAAAAATTCAATTCATAAGGCTTGGCCTAAATTTTTAAAGTTGGCGGTTAATGAAAAGCCTTGATCATGAATTACATAACTTGTTTTCAATACAGACCCAGTACCTATTTAATAAACATTGAAGATGTTCCTATTTGATTATAATTTTGTAAATTAGCCTAGTCAACAAATATAAATAGGTCTATCTATGTACATCCAAATTTGACCATCAGTTATTATTTCTATTATTTAATTAGTTAGGCTTGCTATAAATTACTTATATTAATTTAATATACTAAATGACCATCCTAAATCATGAGTACGTAATCTGAGAAGAGAAACTGTAGCCTATGTGTATTAGCCATGTTGTTCAATATAGACTACACAGCATATTGAATTTATTACTTTAATTAAATTATCCAAAGTCATAAAGATATAAGTAAAATGATTTCACAGTGTTAAACAGCGTTTCCTACCTCAATAAAATATAAAACTTTTCATTTTTCAATCCATTTTTAGGTTATATTGTTCTATTTTTATCTGACTTTTTTGAGGCCACAGATGGTAATCAGCACAATCGAGAGTGAAGAATGATCAACAGTAAAAAATGAAAATCCAGGAATTATTACAACAGTTTTCAAATATTTGCTGCGAATTGTCACATCCTAGAGTAGTATTATATGTCAAATTTAATGAACTTCTACAACTTAACCCAAATTCTATGCTTCACTTGTTGACGTGGCGTGACAAAAGAACAGACAGTTTTCAAATTTACACAGCCGGAATACTGCCCAAGCTACTTAAAAACTAAGAATTACTATGAAACTGAATAAATCAATTTGCTTAAATAGTGTTAGAAGATTCCTACGTTTTAATACTGTGCAAAATATGGCGACATATCATTGCAGACAACTGTTACACCATACTCGACACTAAACCAGTTCACTTTCCTAATCCAATGAAAATTTATCATAAATTATGTACTCACCTTATTCTTCAGATAGTCTTCTATCGCTCTAAATGCAGAATCTGTAAGTTTCACAAAAATTAGTTCCTTATTTTCCACAAAATTACCCGAAGACGATAACCCGTACTGAACACCAGCAACCAGCGCCGCCATGTCTAACTTGACGCTTGCACATACAGACCAGCTGACGTTAAAAAGTCAAATCAACAACTAATACTACTTTACTAAAATTTGTTTTTGATAAAACATTTTTTACCTATATTAGACCATGAAAATATTACTAAAATAAAAAAATACCCTATGCGAAAAAAATATTTTTGTTAATAACTTGTATAAATATAGTGCTGGAGGAGTACATTCTTGATACTAGAGTGGATCCGTTCGAATTTCATCTAGGAAGTAAACTTTCCTGTTTTTAATTTAATTTGCCACCGTGCTATTACAGCAGCACTTGTCAAAGTACTCTATTATTATTTTTTATTAGAATCGCAAAATCATAAATAACACTCAAAAAGTAATTCAGTTCTGATAATTCAAAATATTGTTACTTTAAAATGTATTCCCTTTTTTTGTAGATTTAATTTTGCAAAATTGTATATATCGTATGGTTTTTTATCAGCTACCATTATTATTATTATTATTATTTTTATATTTCAAATTATTTAAAAGCTGAGTTTTATAGTTGAACAAAAAGTCCAAAAGTCATTACACTATAATAAAAATAAAAAATAAATAAATAACAAATGATATCCTGTCACAAAGCTCCCTCCGTAAAACAGCGCAAGGGGCACTCTCTGAAACTATGTGATCCATTGTTTGGATAGACTTCCCGCAATCACATGACTGATCTACTGTAAATCCCCATTTGTATTTCCAGTAGTTATATCTGCCCCCTCCAGTTTGGAACGGATTCAATAATGTCCACTCCCTACGAGGGAGATTCATCCCACCTACAGGTATTGATGGATCGTTAATAAAGGAACTTATTTCGTCTATCAAAAACTGCGAAATTCTGATCCATCCATACTACATTGAAAAGCATTAAGATGTTAAAATACAACAATTTCAGATGTTTTATTCTCTAAAATCAGTAAAGGTCTTGTTTATAAGTTAAGAATAAATAAAAGAAATTAGAAATCAATAGCAAAATATAAAAGGTGTCCTAAAAGTGCTTACTATTATTTTTTATTTTTTTAAATAACTGTACTTAAAGTCATTTACTCCAGTAATTCTTATAAAACCAGCCAAGGAGGTTTTATGTATGAAAAATGTTTCACCTCTCCTGAAAGTGGGATAGTTTGGGGTAGGTCAATATTTTTTAATAGTAACCCCGATTTAAAAGTGACATCTTGTTTTGAAGGTATTAAAGAGATGTTACCCCACCCAGTGTGATGGCTAATTGAAGTTGGAATTTTGTTCTAAACCCCATTATTTTACGAGTATAATGATCAACTTGAAATCTCACTTCAGTTCCACTCAGATCAAGTTATCTAAACAGAAAAAGACTGTTAAAAGCCCTGTCTAAAATATGCTAACATTTTTGATAACGCACAGCACAGACTAGTTGTAACAACTTCTCCGTAATAGGTAAGAAGCTGAAAGATGAAAACAGCTTAGGCTCACTGCCAGGCGGTATTCTAAAGTTCACTCTTTGGAGTAGATTAGGGCCACTGACTAGTTTGAAAAAGGAAATCAGTTCTTCGTTTACTATGCCTGTATATGTACCAGTACCAATGTATTTGAATGAGTAGAACAACAGAGAGAGAGATATGCTTCATTCATAATCATCAGGAATGAAATAGTGTCAAAAATTACATTAGTTAATCAATCTTAGTTGAAAAAAATCGTTGTACTTACTTCACAACAAAAGTTACAATATTGCTTCAGTCACTACGCCAGCTGACGAATTTGTTAATGCTGTAAAAATTATGACCAAGCAGCATTCAGTTTAGACTTTAACAGTCTGGCAGTTGAGTTCTTGACTTCCTACTAGCAATAGGTTGAAGAATGGCTTCATCTCATACTGCTTGCTGTAATGAGCAGGGAAGTTAAAATATCCAGCATGCTGGAAGTTATAGTGGTGTGCACCTTCATTTTTTGGAAGACCTTTCATGCAGCCAAGTGAAATCATTTCCAACAAGTAGATGTTCAACACGGTAGACTCTCAACAGGTCTCCTTCCAGTTCAGGCCAGCCTATAACACTGTGTATGAGTAGGTGCGTGAGTCGATACCACAGTATATGGATGGGTGGATCCTGAGGAATTTTATACCTGATAGTCAGCATAGTTTTTTACCTAATCGCCCCACAATCACTAACCTGTTAGTTTTTCAGGAGTATGTCATGTCTGCTTTTGATGATTCATGCCAGGTCGACTGTATCTATTAGGACCATTCTAAAGCATTTGACAAAGTGCACCATAGACTGTTAGTTGCCAAACTTGCGGGTTATGGAGTTGAGGGGCAATTGTTGAGTGGTTGGCTAGTTATCTGAGGAACTGTCAACTGATGGTCAAGTGTGAGGGTGCTCTGTCAGCACCTTTCTGTGATTTCTCTGGGTCCCCAAGATTCGCACCTAGGTACATTACTGTTTAAAACCTTCATCAATGATATTACTTATTAACTTACGGTCAATTACCTGCTGTTTGCCAATGACCTAAAGATTTATACCAGGGTTCTCTCTTTGTCTGACCAACATGTTCTTCAGTGGTCCCTCACCAACATTGAAATATGGTGTGGTGTCAATGCTATGGAGATGAATGTCTTCAAGTATGATGTATCTTTTTATCTAATTCAATTTCCATACATCTTTGACTACCACATTGGTGAATTGGTGCTGAGAAGAGTGGACAATATTAGCGTCCTTGGAGTTGTTTAGACCTCTACACTGAGAACCCTTTAGTGCACATTGATGGTGTTGTATCAAAAGCCTACTCCCTCTTGGGATTTATCATGAGATCAACAAAGAATTTCAAGTCATCCTAGTCGCTCATGGTCCTCTACAAGACACTCGTTTGCACTGTCTTGGAGTATGGTTCTGTGATCTAGTCCCTGCATCTTCTTGTCCATATTGACTGCTTGAACCAAGTACAGCTCTGCTTCTTGAGGGATCACTGGGTGTGCGACTGGTCTATGGCTACCTGGGGACTCCGGTGTGGGAGCTGTAACTGAGGTTCAGCTTGCATCCTCTTCACACCAGATATCAGTTGCATGACCTTCTTTTTCTGCATAAGTTGGTTAGTGGGAAGTTGGACTGTCAGACCTCCTTCGCCAGATAAACTTATGCATTTCAAAAGGAACTAGATCTAAGGCAGTGTTAGGAAGTGTATACCATACAACTAGTT
This sequence comes from Stictocephala bisonia, assembly GCA_035578905.1. Classification (NCBI taxonomy): domain Eukaryota; kingdom Metazoa; phylum Arthropoda; class Insecta; order Hemiptera; family Membracidae; genus Stictocephala; species Stictocephala bisonia. Next base: position 248,714 of record JAQJVL010000074.1, on the reverse strand, counting down.
ATGTTGCAACTGCGGCAGAGCAAGGATGCAGCGAACTAGGAGAGAGGCTTTTGCTGAGCTGGACTTCTTCCAAGGATCTTGGTCGTTCTTTGGTAGAGGTGCTCCAGGTTATTGTGATGTGGTCATCAGTGTCATAATGTATTTATTTTCTTGTTACCATGTTGAATAGTAAATTTTTCAATTTTTATACTTTGTGATTATCTTATGTTATTTTTGACATCATTTTTTTGATTATTTGATATACATTTTATTCCTGTTATTTAATCTATATATTCTATTTATGTTGATAATTTGATCTGCATTGTTTTGTTTTATAATCTATTGTTATGTTGATTGTTATCCTGCACTTCTTACTGTAGCTGGTTTTTTATTATTCCTTAGTATTACCTTGGTTAAATACTAGTATTAGCTTTCATGTAATATTGTTGCAATATTGGAATGTTGTGATATATATATATAGATATATATATATATATATATATATATATATATATATATATATATATATATATATATACATGCAAATCACAACATTCCAAGATTGCAACAATATTACATGAAAGCTAAAATTAGTATTTAACAAAGATAATACTTTATATATATATCTTAATGGCAAAAAACACAGGACATGAGTACACGCCACAAAACATGATTTCAAGGTCAGTTTATATTCTCTTTGGCTAATATCTATAAAGTACATCAGGGTAAAACATGTATATAATCCAATAATGTAATGTAGGAATAAGTGGTGTTGGAACCGAGGGGTCAGATAAATCTCCTAAAGCTCTAGGAATGCGTCAGGGTGGGGGTGGGGGTTATTGAAGAAAAACATTGAATGTGAACATTGAACGTTTAAAAATATTTATTATTTTAAGGATGAAAAAATATCCTTTTTTTCCTTTAAAATTATAAATATTTGTACATTAAAATAAATTAAAACCATCTTAATCCCTTCAGTTATGTGTAAAAAACGTAGTCAGAAAAAATTTAATTTCTACTTCGAACTGTATTTTCTTAATGCAGGTTTAAAATCAGCTAAACTCACCTCTTCAAAAGGCCACAAGTTCTAATACAGTGGTTAATAATTTGTTGTATATATTTTTCCTTCTCAAGGGAAAGGTACATTAACTAATTTTGATTACAAAATTGGGAAATAATTAACTCACTGAAAACCGATTGCACTTCCTTAAGTAATTTGATTTCATCACCACCCCTGGCCTTGGGTCCATGTAGCCAGGTCAATGACATGTTACGTCATAGCATATGTCATTTACTTGCTGCTGAATACTACAATTAATAATATATAATAAATAAAATTAGCAAATAACACTCCTCTCCAATATATTCCATGATTCTGTGGCTATAGAAATCAGAAGCAGTGACAGATTTTTTGTTCAAAGGTTGCTTGGTCTTAGAGTCCCTCTGTAGGATGTTTATGTAGTATCCATCTTCTGTACAGTAGAGCATGAGTGGGCATTCTAGAGCATCATAAGAAGGATGTGTCTCATTGATTTGAACTTTTCTAACATCTCCGATGTGCAGAATGATATCTCTCCATTCAAACTCCTGAGCCACAATCAAAATCGCAACTTTCTTGGCAGTAGAAGCATTGAAGTGGCCTGTGTGCACTCGTGAGTATCTTGTTGACGTCTCTCTCTCTCTCTCTCTCTCTCTCTCTCTCTCTCTCTCTCTCTCTCTCTCTCTCTCTCTCTCTCTCTCTCTCTCTCTCTCTCTCTCTCTCTCTCTCTCTCTCTCTCTCTCTCTCTCTCTCTCTCTCTCTCTCTCTCTCTCTCTCTCTCTCTCTCTCTCTCCTCTCTCTCTCTCTCTCTCTCTCTCTCTCTCTCTCTCTCTCTCTCTCTCTCTCTCTCTCTCTCTCTCTCTCTCTCTCTCTCTCTCTCTCTCTCTCTCTCTCTCTCTCTCTCTCTCTCTCTCTCCGCAACCACATGACTGATCTAGTGTCAATCCCCATTAGTATTTCCAGTAGTTACATCGACCCACTCCTGTTCGAAACTGATTGAACGGTGTCCATATTCTAATAGGAAGGTTCATCCCACCCACAGGTATTGAGGGATGATTAACCCTTAATAAACATCATATGTCTGAGAGACACTATTGGGTATTTTTGGTAAAATACAGTAAAACCCCGATTATCTGAAACATGATCTAGTGAGAAAAGGAATAATCAACATAAATCGTAAAAATACTTTGGTAAAACAATGGACATTATATTTGTCAATTATTGTGTTATAAAACAACTACAAAAATGAATTTATACAGTAAGCATGTAGAGTGTTAAAAACTATACATCAATTGTACACTTTCACAGTAGTCTAGGTCTATTGATTCAGGGTGTCAGCAAAATGGAAAAGAGTGATTGTAACTACTTAAACAAAAAAAAAAAAAAAAAAAAAAATACTTTATAAATGATGTTACAAATTGTTACACTCCTCTATAACGTTTGCGGCACTAGCGCTCGTGGCGACGGGAGCGTGAAGCGCGTATTTCTATATTATTTAGACTCACATCTGTCATTAGTAAATGTCAAAATAACCTGTCATGGCTATTTTTCTTCAAATATTATTCACTTATTTGCAAGACACAATGCAAAACAACGGTATTGAGGTGCGTTGTATGCTCTTGCCATTAGGAGCGCTAGCGTCACACTAGTGCCACAGCAATTAAATGGGAGTGTCACTACTGGGTGTTTTACTGTAAATACAATAGATACAGGGTGTTGAAAAAGTATGGAATCACCTTTATATCTCTTAAATGGGTCCAGGTGAATGATTGAGATTTAGTATACCTTTACAGAACGTTTTTTCTATCTTTTGATGAGGTTTGTAATTGCTTTCAACCTAGAGAGGAGGGTCGGGGAAGATATTGTAAAAAGTTTAAATGAAAAGCACGATAAGTTGCCCATCATTTTAGAGCCTATTTTTTCTGAATAAGACGCCAGAAGTTTCAAGCCGAAAGAACCACCTTATCAGAAATGGCGACTGGTTAACCTTTCTTAGCAGTGTTATTTGAGTGGGAATTCGACATGTTGTAAATGCCAGTTCCGTTCTAGGAGTTATTTGTGGGCTACCATTATGCCAATAATAGCATTTAAAGATAATTTTCTGTTTCTTTAATCAAATACCTAGCTTCATAGCTGGCTTTTTAAACATGTTGAATTCCCACTCAAATGTCACAACTAAGAAATGAATGGATCTGCCGAACAATGTTGCAAGAAAACTTGAACATGATTTTATGTGACTTAACTCGTGCTTTTGACTGGTTATCTCACCAAATCCTTCTCTAAAAAATGGGTAAATATGGCCTAGGAGAGGGTGAACTCTGAATTTTAATATCTTACCTTGCTAACAGGAAGCAAATTGTCAACTGGAATGGTAAGGACTCTGACCCCATTGCTGTAAAACATGGAGTCCCTCAGGGCTCTGTGTTGGGCCCCCTATTGTTTGTAATTGCTATTAATGACCTGTACTACAGCATCCATGGTAACATCTTGATGTTCGGGGAGGACACCTCACTGTACTCATGTCACAAAGATCTTAGATTGGCTCAATCTGCAGTACTTGAATGGTCCTATATTGCATCTAACTGGTTTATGGGTAATGGTTTAATGCTGAATTCAGCTAAAACCCAAGAAATTATATTTAGTTTAGCAAAGGAGTGTCCTGACTATGAATCGGTAAAACTATTAAGCTTTGTGTTAGATCAGCATAAGCTAGTTTGGGATGATCGTGTGGATTATATATGTAAAAAGTCAGCTAGTGTAGTCCTACGTAAATGTAATGCAGTTTAAACCAGCTGTGGTTGCGGGCCACACAGACTAACAAAATTACTGCCACAAATATTCCTATTAGGTTGTTTATCTATTGTAGGTTTATATAATCAATGCTAATATACTTAATAATTATTTTTCATTTTAAAAGTTTAGCCTACCAGAATTTTATTCAATTTGTTTTTATTTAACAGCTGTTAATCAAATAAATAAATGTCAATTAATATAGCTCCATAAGTACAGCATGGGCATTCTGGAGGTCAGTGGGAAGGAGTCCTGAGGTCGAAGAGGAAAATCCTTTCTTAGTAAGCCTCTAGGGGCCAAGATAAACAAATGTACATAATTTCAAGTCAATTAGACGTACAGTTTTGGAGAAATAGTGATGAGTTGTGAATGGCTTTTATAATATACAGGGTTGGCCAAAAGTCAGGAATGTATTTATTAATTTTAAAACTAATAAAAGAAAAGTAATGAAACTTTGTAGCTATGCACATGTCACTATACCAAACATATGGACATATATTAATAATTGTTATTTGCATATCCAAGGGATGGCCCATGAAGGAAGTTTTAACAATTTTGAATATAAGCCTACCTCGAGTTAAACCTCATTTTTAAGGTCTTTTTGTAAAACACAAGAGCGCAAACCTGAGGTCAAAAGGATAATCCAGTCAGAAAATATATCCTCAGAATTTTTAATGTCATATAACAAACACTGCTTAAGACAAATGTAAGTTAGTTATGATCTATTGCTGTGTAGAGCTAAAATTTATCTCACTGAATATGAGAAATTAAATTTCACAAAATATAGGTAACAAATTATTATAATAATATTCTTAAATTATTTTAGGTAAACCTACTGTCAAAACTATTTTAATAAATTTTAATTTTTTTATCTTAGTTAAATGGCAAAGCTATTTTCATAAATGCAGTCGTTTGTTACGATTGTTAACAATCAACAACATAATCAGCAACAGGGACCTGAAACTGTTAAATAAATAGCTGTATAACTGAGAAGAATTAGTTATGACATTAAATTCTTTGAATCGCTGTATTTTGTGAATTGATTATCCTTTTGACCTTGGATTTGCACTTTTGTATTGTACAAACAAAGACCTTAAAAATAAAGTATTACTTGAAGTAGGCTTACATTTAAAATTTTTAAGACTTCCTTCATGGGCTGTCCCCTGGCTATGCGAAATACAAGTAAAATATGTCTAGATGTTTTGTATAGGAACATGTACATAACTGCAAAGTTTCATTACATTTCTTTAAATGGTTTTGAAATTAATAAATATATTCCAGACTTTTGCCCAACCCTGTATATAGATATACTTGTGGACACCCCTGCACGCTTTGATGACTCACTCTCGCATGCCAACCCAGACTCTCGCTGCACTTGATTCACCTCGGCCTCAGCCTGTGACTACAAAAATAAGAATTAACTGTATAACGTAAAATCACAAAATTAAACTTATTTACAGTGTTTCACTCACACTACTTGCGTTGCTACCTATTTATTAGTATAGGGTATTACTTAGTCTATTTGAAAAGTATTATTTCATTTTTTTTAAACTGCTGGATTAAACTCTTAATGCATAAAATAGGGTAATGACAATGTACAAAATAAATATGTTTATTTATTTACAAAACAGCTATTATTAATTTACTAAAACCAACCCAATGTTATTCTTATGGAAAAAAGGAAATTTTGTGAGGCTGTTTGTACCCCTTAGGAATGGAATTTCGAAAAATCCTTTCGTAGTGGGCCCATTCTTTACTAAAGCTATCTTTAAAATTTCGTGTAAATCTTTTTGGTGGTTTTTGAGATTTCGTGATGAGTGAGTGAGTCAGTCAGTGGTATTTGGCTTTTATATATATATATAGACTAGAGGACACTCCTGCACAATTTGTGGCCAGCCCTGACAATCGCTACGCTCTATACACCTCGGCCTTTGGCCTCGTTATGTGACCTTTGACTACAAATAATAGTAGATTAACTGTATAATGTAAAATCACAATATTAAAGTTATTTATAGTGTCTCACTCACATTACTTGCATTGCTAATTATTCATTAGTGTAAACACCCAGTGATATTACTTAGCCTATTTCAAACGTGTTAGTATCATTTGTTTTTATTTCACAGTTGAAGATTAAACTATGCACCAATAGGATAATGTCAAACATAAAATATAAACGTCTATATTTATTTACAAAACAGCTGTTATTAATTTACTAAAATCAACCCAATATTATCCTTATGGAACAATCTTTTAGGGGTGGTTTCTACCCCTAAGGAGTATTTTATCAAGATGAAAATACTTTAGTTGTCCTATTTCAGACCTAAAGAAACAGTGTACAAAATTTCAGCTCTCTACATACATGGGTGAGCTATAAAGGGCTTTGCCTTTTATAGTTATAGATTGTGTTTTAATGAATTGTAGTTCTCATTTGACAATATTTAACATGATTTGGAATAAATCAAAGTGAAAATTACAAAACGAAGTTAGTAAAAATATGTTATAAGACAAAAATTTAATTATTATTGAAATATACCTTATTTATGAGCACAATATTTTATATTATACTGAAATATTAAAATAAATCATAAAAAAACTGAAATAGATATACATGTTATGTTATTATAGTAGGCTATAACTGTTACTAAACCATATTTTACTGATCATTATTGAAGAAAGGTTTACAAATCTTTAGAACATTCTAGGCAAATAACGGCAAGGATATTTAGTCTTGTTTCAAATTTGGAGGACATGTTGAACAGGTTTATTACTTTTAAAGAAATCTGGGACATATCTTATCTTATCTTCAACCTTTAAGATTCTTATCATTGTAAATATCAGCTCATGTGGAAAATTTGTTATACTTTCCATTCTGCGAGCCATGTGGGGATGAGTCAAACTATTAGCTAACGGTTTTGTTTATACGGTCAAATAAAGGTTTTGTTTATGACAATAGTTGATGTTTGATGTGGTGTTAACAATAACTGTTAACACCACATCAAAGCTACAAAGATGCCAACAAATTAAGTCACCATGAGTATATGAAGTTGGCATCTTTGTAGCTTTGATGTACAACATAACTGTTAAAACCACATCAAACATAAACTATTGTCATAAACAAAACCTTTGGTCATCTCCGGGTTCTTTGGCTTGCTGTGTAGTTGGCACACTTTTGGTCTACTTCATATACACCCCTTATTGTCATATTATAAAATGCCATAATTTCAGGCTTTCCTAAATCATCATCAGTGGCAGGTGAATTATGCATTGAAGAAATTAAAATGACTGCCTTTGATTTTTTGGTACAAACGATAGAGGTGTAAAATCTCCTGTGAAGCCGTACAGGGATGAGTTTTCTTCTTGTGATTTGTTTGGATGTGATAGTGCGAAATGACCCTTCAATTGGCTTTGCCAGTTTTATAATTGCTTAGGATGGAATGAGCAATTTATTTTCCTCTTCCGACAAGGATTTTCCATCACTTCCTCTCCCACAGTATACGTACCAATTATACACATAATGTCTGGCATCTGACAAGCATAAGACCTTTAGACAGTACTTCACCAGATTCATTGGCATGTACATTTTGAAAGCACATCGCCCTTTGAAAGGAACAATCATTTCATCGGCACACATCATTGGACCTGGGGAGTGAACAAGCTGAGAGTTCTCAATAAAATTTATAGAATAGTGATGACACAGCTGCTGTAGGATCATCTATTTTTCTTTTTTCATGATCATCAGGGTTATCAAACCTCAAAGCTAACAGTGAAAAAAGGAATCTGTTTCTAGTGATTGTTTAGCCAAATATATCACGGCCAGTTCCATCAGTTGAAAAAAAAAACTATCAATTGATTCAATGCCGGATTTGAATATTGCTGTAAAAATTAACAGCCCAATGAATGCTTTGAGCTCAATAATATTCAAATCGGATAAATAGGATAAGGATTTTGAATACTTAGATCTTAGTGAAGAAATCTTTTTGTTTGTCCACATAATTATCTCATCTAATATTTCGTTAGTAAAAAAAGATACCCCATATCTCTTCTACAGATGGGTTGTTAACCAATTGCTTTGCTTTAGCCTTTAGTCCAGGAAGTTGAATGATAACATTATGGCATATAGTTCTTTTTGATTTTGACTTCTGACTTTAAATGGAGGATTCTGTTTCCTCTATTTTAAGTGGGTTTTTCTTACCTTTTTTCCAAAGAAAAAGATTTCAACTAGAGGTGTTTGATGGTCATCTCAAATTAGGTCCTCATTGTCAACTTGCATGACTTCATTTTCGTCTACATCCAGCTCTGAGTCTGAATCGTATAGGCTGTCTATTTACTAATCTGGATCTTTGTCGCTGTCATAGGGATCAGGTTCTGATACAGGACCTTATAATACTTTAGAGACCATATCTATTAGGTAATTTTCAAAATTTACACTACTAATACATACTCTACATACATTTGGTCTCCCATGTGATGGTCCTGCAGTACCGTATCTAAGTCGTTAATGTCTATTTTGACTAAATTTAGCACTAAGAATAATATTTACATTTACAAAAGCAAAGTTTCTGACACAAATAAATACACTGTTTCAGTCACAAAAACTAGAATGACTTAAAAAACATCATACCTATCTGGGCGGAACACTTCACAAAACTAATAATGGAGGGTTTGTCAACAAAAAATGCTAGACCTTGACTGGACTAAGGGCGACACTCGACTGAAAGGTAGATGGAAGATGCAGGTTTTTTAATTTGCGTACGTCTCTCAAACATATGATGTCAGTTAAAGGTTGATAAGGAACTTTTTCGTCCATCAAAACTGTTCCGCACTATTGGCCAGCTTGTTTGGGTGAGAAATTTGATCTGCTCAACTGGTAAGCAGTGCGTAGAGGTGGGTTTTGAGTACCGGTACCGTTAGTCTCACATTTGAGCATATCGTATATGTATTGTAGCTTATTGGAGTATTGTTGGCCTCCCGATTCATAGTGAATGGTTTGAATCTCTTTTAGTTGATAGACATGTCATTTACAATAGCTATCTGTAACTCAGACACTCAAAATGCTAAACTGTGTACAATATAAGGCAATGAGTAAAATAGACATGAACCATCTCCACAAACCTCAATCACATAGCAAGGAACATTCTCCCCATCTACAACTATGTTCACAACTTCAACCATGTCAAAGAATCTGAGATATATAAAAAATGAAGAAACCTCTCTTATAAGGAAATAATATGTACACGTTAACTTTAATTAATTACAACAATTTCAGAAAGAATTATTTGTGTACAACTAAAAACAATTGAAATCAAACTAATTTGTCAACAATTAAAAAATAATGCACTAATTAATCACATACATATAACAGATTTGTGTCATGTTTTTTTTGTATCAGCTGTTTTAAATAAACTATTAAATTAATGCTGATGTTATTCTTATGGAAAAAATAGAATGTTTGGAAGGAAGGGCTGTTTCTACCCCTTAGGAATGAAATTTCAAGAAATCCTTTCTTAGCAGGTCTCCATGATACAAAATCTAAATTCCCTTAAAATTTAATTAAAATCTGTACAGTGGTTCCGGAGATTTTGTGGTTAATAAGTGAGTGGTGGTATATCACTTGTATAGATTGTTCTTATTGGATTAGTAGTAAAATTATTATTTACAACAGTAAAAAAGCAGCTCTACATTTTGTTGATATAATGTTAATAAAAAATTTTATAATTAGTGGATGTTTAATTGAGGTGTTGAAAAGAGTAAAAAAGGAGTTGAAAAAGAGAGGTGTTGAGATAAGAAGCTAATTTAATCCCCTAAACATTTCTCTGATATGTTGAGTGACATTGGACGACAGATGTGTCTAACTTAATGTCTAAATAAGTTTTTTGCAATGTGTAACATGTGATATTTGTTTTGATGTTAAATATTATAAAAACATAAATTGAATGTTTTGAATTAATTATGTCTGAGTTTTTGAATACTTATAAATAGAGAAATGGCGACGAGTAGAGGGAAAAATAGAATAAAAGAAGAGGAATATACAGAGGATTTCAGCCAGCCTGTAATACAACCTGTTCTATGTTCGAATTTTGAGAAATTCGACGCTGACCATTAGACTTGGAGTACTTACTTGGTAAGACTGAACAATTTTTTCAATTTGAATGGATTTAAAACTGACTCAAAGAAAAGATAGTATTTAGTAAATTTACTGACTCCTAAAATATTTCATGAGTTAAGGATCAATTTGAGTCCAATTAATAGATTGGATCAAATTTATGATGAACTATGTAGTACCTTGCAATCTACACTAGAACCTTGTGGTTGCACAATTTGTGAGCAACACAAATTTTCAAAACTTGTTCAAAAACCAGGCAAGTCCATAGTTTGTTTTGCAAATGACCTTAAATCTTTGTCCACTAAATGCGACTTTAAATGTCCAAAATGTAGTGCCTCAACAGCTGATGTCCATTTGCAACAGCAGTTTATTTCTGAACTCAATGATGGCAATTTGTATCAAAATTGATTGAAACTCATAAAATAAATCGTTTAAACAATGCTTAGACATGGCTTGTAATTATGAACAAATTAAGGATGAAACCAAAATAATCTAGAAATTAAATCTTTCATCAACTAGTGAGGAGCATGAAAGTTTCAAATACGTGGCAAGAAGAACATTAAATCAGCACAAGGACAAAATATTAAATTAGTTTGTTTCAGATGTGGAGGGAGTCACCATATTAAGAATTGCGAGTTACCATAAGACATTACATGTTATAACTGTCACAGAAAAGGTCACATTCGCAGTGTTTGTAGGAGACAGAAGCAGAGTATGTGACAAACTGTCGCCACATTCCAAGAATCAGACGGCGAAATGTGAACCCGCCCACCCATACACATATAGTGGTATCCATACACATAGAGTGGTATTAACCCACCCGCCCACCTATACACATATAGTGGTACCCATACACATACAATGGTATTGACCCACCCGCCCACCCATACACATATAGTGGTAACCATACACATACAGTGGTATCGACAGAAATCGAAACCATAGATAAAAATATGCAGTTAGTATCTATGGTTTCGATTGGAAAGAAAATTGAGACGCCATCTGCGGTATCAAGACGGATGATGCAGTTCAACCCGAAATGGTCGACAGGCCTCTTAGAACAATGTTAGACTGTACTATTGATGACAAACACAATTCCTTTGAATTAGACACGGCTGCAGCTGTTAGCACAATATCTTTACATATGTTTAAAAAACTGTTTCTAAGTAAAGTACTTAACAAAACAACGTTTACAAATATATACTGGGGAAATTATACGTCCAGTGGGATTTGCTATGGTTGAAATTTGCTATAAAGACCAGATAGCTGTTGGAAATTTGAATGTGATTCATGGTAATGTAGATAGCATATTTGGAAGAGAATGGTTGAAACTGTTCAAAACCGGTCTTCCTATTATGAACCAATTATCAGAGAAATGCCTTGATGAGGAGAAAGATGATTTCATAAGAAAAATGAAAAAGTCGTTTCCTAATGTTTTTCTTCTCGGAGCAGAGAAAGTACCGCATTACGAGGCCCATTTGCATTTGAAACCCAATTCTAATCCCGTGTATTTACCACCTTGACCTGTTCCTGTTTGCAATCAGAGAGAAGTTAAATGATGAAATAGATCGGTTAGAAATGGAGGGAATTATCACAAAGTTTACTTATAACCCATGGGGTACACACAGTACCAATTATAAAACCTAACGGAGACATTAGGCTGTGTGCCGATTATAAGGTATCGGTAAACAAGTTTTTAGAACCAGATCACTACCCAATCCCCACATTGATGAAATATTTTCTAGCATGAACAGCTGCAAATTTTTCTCAACTATTGACATTTTGAAAGCATACTTAAATATTGTTATGGACAACGAGAGTGCCAAAATACAAGCGATCAGTCCTCATAAGGATGTATACGCAGTTAATCAACTGATGTAAAATACTTCTGTGGAATGGCAAAGATTCATATCTCAAGCGTTTGAGGGAATTTTGGGAGTATCAGTATTTTATGACGACATCAGAATAATGAGTAAAACCCTTGAAGAACATAAGCAGCGGCTAAAAGAAAGGTTGTCTGAAAAGGTTGTTTTCACAACCTTTCAAGACAAAAGGTTGTCTGAAAACAACTTGCGGATAATCAGTAATAAGTGTCAGTACTTTAGGGCTTAGCTTACGTGTCTAGTTCATGAATTATCGGAGAGAGGTGTCTATAAGTGTAGGGATAAGGTAGAAGCTGTAGTTAATGCACCAAGGCCTAACAATAAGGATAAACTTAGAAGTTTGTTGGTAAACTATTACAGACCATTTGTGAACAAACTGTCAAGCTTGCTTCTCCATTTGTATGAGCTCATAAGGAACGGAGTGAAGTTTGTTTGGACTACAGAATGTGAAAAGGCCTGGAATCAGACTAAGAACGAAATTTCGTCCGATATTGTATTAATACCATATGATCCACGTTTGCCCATAATTTTGTCCATTGATGCAGGTCCAGTAGGTCTTAGAGCAACTCTACCACACTCATTTTTGGATGGGTCAGAGAAACCAGTATGTTTTGCTTCCTGAACTCTCTCACCGGCAGAACAATCTTATTCTCAAGTAGACAAGGAAACAACAGCAATATTTTGGGGGTTTTAATAAATTTTTCCAGTATCTGTTTTCAAAACGATTCATTTTGAGGACTGACAATAAACCACTTGCATCAATTTACAATCCCTCAAAGGAATTGTGCCGAATGACTACTCAAAGGCTTCTCAGGTATGCGATATTTTTACAGGGGTTTGATTATGAATTTCAGCATTTGTCATCTCAGAAAAATGTAGCAGCCGACGCCCTTTCAAGAATGCCAATATTAAGAAGAAACGAAGAAAACTTCATGTATGACATACACAAGGCGTGTATAAACCAAGTTAAAAGGTAAGATGACATGCTACCGGTAAATGAGAGTGAAATTAAAAAAGACTTAGTTTTACAGAAAGTTTATGATTGATTACTGAAGGGTAAACCTCAGGTTTGCAATAAGTACAAAAGGCATACTAGTGAACTCAGTTTAGTAAATGGTTGTATACTCAAGAGTTGTTGTACCAACATCGCTGAGGAGAAGGAGTTTAGAAGACTTACATTCAGCACACATTGGAGTTGTTAGAATCAAAGCGTTGGCTAGAAGCTTTGGGTGCCAGGAATTCATTATTCATTTCTAAGACGCCGATCGTAGAGATATGGGCGAATATGAGGTGTGAATGAGTGTAGATGAACGAGTGTAGTCATTGTTACTATTTGAGTTCCACTTAGCTCAGAAAGGACTATTTATTAATAGCCCAATAGCCAGGGCAACTATGGGACCTACAGCTTTACGTGGAATCCGAACCACGTAGTGTTGGTCTGATTTTCAGCTAACTGACAAGTTTGACACTTAGTTCTCTTCCCTACACAACACCCGAATCTTGACTACCATTCAACACGGACACTTCAGACTTCTCTAGTAGTGTCTATATTGATGACAACCATTGAGCGGACGCCGTGTCAGTATTAAGAGAACCGAGCATGGAACCTATCACCTACAATCTCCCAAACACTTTGTCCTCAAGTAGCTGGGTTACAGCACTGCGCCACCCGAATTGATATTGAACGATTTGTGAAGAATTGTAATCCTTGTCAAATTAACCAAAAAGATCCTGCCAAAGTCTGGCATCCATGGGAAACAGAAAATGCTCCATGGAGGAGATTACACATTGATTTTCTAGGCCCAGTAGCAAATCAAAATATATTGTTGGCTGTGGATTCTTACTCCAACTGGTTTAAAGTCTGTCCAATGTCTCAAACATCCTCAAAGAAAATTATTGAATTTTTGGAAGTTGTGTTCTCAAGATTTGGTTTTCCAAACACAATTGTAAGTGATAATGCCACTGTATTCACATCAGAAGAGTTTAAGACGTATCTAAGGCAAATTGGAGTTTCACATAGAACAATTGCACCGTACAACCCACAGAGTAACGGTCAGGCAGAACGTTTCGTCCAAGAGGTCAAAAGAAACCTCAGAAAGGTAGTGGAAAAAGGCGGTACTCTGAATAAAAAATTACTAAAATTTCTCGTTTCTCAACGTCGAACTCCCTCAACGGTAACAGGGAAAAGTCCAGCAGACCTGATATTTGGATAGAAAATTCGAACTTCCTTGGATATTATGATACCTGCCAGGAGTAAAACACCAAATGAAACTAGCAATTTCACAACATGGAAACAGAAATGAAAGATCGTGGAGGGAGTTCAAGGAAGGAGACATAGTGATGGTGAGAGATTATTCAAAGCCTAGGAAAAAGGTGTGGAGAAGAGGAGTTATAAATCAAAGAATTGGAAGTGTGATGTACTGTGTACAAGTTGATCAAATGATTTGGAGACGTCACACTAATCAAATTCAAAAACTATAAATTTCATTTTCTCAATGCCAAATCATTTAATTTTCTTTTAACGAGGAAAGAGTTGTAGTGTTTCTGTATATGTTATTTGCAATGTGTAACAGCTTATCTTTGTTTTGATTATTATAAAAAAGTAAATAGAATGTTTTGAATTAATTATGTCTGAGTTTTTCAATCCTTATAAATAGAAAACTTAACTAAGAACTTAGGGGAAGTTTTCTAGACTCTTCCAAAAAATCTAGTGCTGGCTAAAATTAGCCAAATTGTTCAAAAATGGTCAATAAACACTTCTTAGGACTCTTGGTCTTACACAACCAGATAGTCATAAAAAAGTATTTAGTGTATAAAGACACACGGAAAATAAAAAACTAACATGCTTTTTATGAATAGTTTATTGCAGTATGAAAAACATTTAAAGAGTTTACAAACAACAGAATTATAATCACCACTGGGTGCAATAGAGAGCAAAGGAATCACACAATCTGTACTGTCCTTACTGTGTAATTGACTAGATCGCTACTTTAACTAAGGGCGATTAATGGTAAAACAAAACGAAGGAGGTAAAAACAAAACTTAAAGATTATAACTTTCAAATATATCACAGCCAGGTATTTCCAAGTTATAGGGAACTAGGCAGTATAAAATTTTTGCATTATCTTTGGTAGCGCAAGAATTCATTTTACTAAATATTTGCATTTCTAAACTGATTTACCATATCCTAACTTTTTGATACTGATTTTTTTTTTTTTTTTTTTTTTGCTACTCTATTATTACATCACTGTTCCGAACTAGAATGGGTACAGAAGCTGTCCTTTGTTTGTTTATGACAACTTGTTTTAAGATATCAGGTACTGTTTAAGATAACTGTACTAAGCTATCAACAGCAATGTCTAACCTGAAATGAAATGAAAAAATACTTTATTGTTACAATTGGCAAGGTAAGTACTATAAAAAGTCCTCTCTTACACCTAACCAAATTACAACCTGATCAATTCTCTTGGCTTTATGTTGCAAAGTGAATTTGTAATTGTAAAAAAATCAGGTTAACTTTGTTCAAAATGATATTCAACATGATAATTCATTCTTCATTACAGTCGCTACATGTGTGAGCATTTACAAATAATTTTAAACTAAAAAGAACAAATAGGAAACAGAATATATATTAAGGTAATCTCTTGACAAAAATATCTTATAAACACAATAAAATATTGAGATAACAGTAAGTTTTGATTAATTTAATTACAGAGTGTTAGTATTAATTTAAATTTATTGCCCAAAGACTACAAAAGGTAAAAAACCAAGGCAAACATTACAAATAAGTATGTATACAATATTGTATACAAACAAAGTACAATAAAAACTTCTATAATTAACAGCAGTTAACTACTGGATATTTAATATAGTTTTATCAAATAAAAAGTTTAATTTTTATTTGAGCTATTTGGTAATGATGCAAATACCCTAATAAATTTTCTAAATATATTTGATTTTCCCCATATCATATAAATATTTTAATTTCATATTTGATTTTTAAAAAAATCTTGATTACTACCATTGACAATAGAAACCAACAGACTGTCCAAGGGAATGAATTAGCTACAGTCATGCACCTGTGCTGCTATCTAACGGTGATTAGTTTGAAATAAGCCCTCAGATGACTATTCAGCGTACTATTAGCTCAACTATTCATTAGTCACTCCAGGATGCGGGAGAGAGAGAGAGAGAGAGAGAGATAGGGAGGGAGAGGGAGAGAGAGAGAGAGAGAGAGAGAGAGAGAGAGAGAGAGAGAGAGAGAGAGGGGGGGGGAGAGAGAGAGAGAGATTAACATTTTTATGTGACAGTTTGTTATTTATTTTCAAATACGAAATCATTATCTTATCATATCAAAACTTTTATAGTAAATTAACTTCAAATTAGGTAAAAGAAACGTTTTAAACTAAAATTTAATGATTATAAAGATAAAAAGGGAGACCGCTAGTGCTATATATGAAAACCTAACAAAAACTAATTTAATCAAACAAGAAAATCAGCTTGATACAACAAAACGTGAAGATCGATATTTAAAATATTTTGTTTATAAATATGCTTAAACTTCAACAATATATTTAATCAGTAATGTAATTTTGCTTATACCGGTAAATTAGTGAAAGTATAACAAATTTATAAAGATCTCCAGAAAAAATTAGAAGCAAAGTTATATCTAATACTAATCTCAAATTAATTGTCATTTAAGTATTAAATTCTATAGTAACAAAAATTCGTCACAACATTTGCACTCAAAATAGTAGAAAATGGGTTAAGAAGTATGAAGTATTTTGTTCTGATCATGGACTAATTAGGATCTAGTATTTCCATTAGGTAAGAAATAAAATATGATTATTTAAAAGAATCTTTTGACGATTTGAACTGTATGCTAAGAAGTTTAACACTTTTGGTAAATAATTGATTTTCTTCTATTCATCTCTAAAACCAATCCTCTCAATGGCCAATGATTTCGGCCAGATGAATTCTCAAGTGTCCAAAAGCTTAATGACCCAAATATGCAAAACTCGAGAAATGGGGCTCGACTAGCTGAGTGTGAGGCTCAACACATTCATGAATTATTGCTGCTTTCAGTATCCTTACGTACCTGCCATAGTTGTTATCGATATGATCTAGGCTGTGAAGCCTGTTTGCAATGCTAGCACAACTGACAAATCACATTCAGCAATGTCAAATAAACAGATCTCTTTACTGAAAGGTCCTATGTTGAAAATCTTAGACCAATAAGCCTCAAATGAACCATCTGGCCATGGAGCACTCCTTAAGAAATAGCACGGTAGTCACAGCATGACGAGCTAATAAGCTTGATAAATTAAGTTTTACACAAGCTTCCACTTCAACTAGCTCAAGAAACTTGCACACAATCCTTGAGAAGAATAACGTTTGGGCAGCCATGACTGCAAATCTGTGTACTTCGGTCCCTGTTCATAGTAACAGTGGCATACTAAAGGTGACTTTGAACCAAGGACTTTTACAGTGTTAAACAAGCCTACTTGTCACTTAAGTACCACATGATGAAACCCAAGTTTCTCTTAGCTTTGCAATTTTGTACAAAATGTATGAAATGATATAACAATATGCTACATATTTGTTGAAAATAAATTCACAATTCATATTTTCTTCTTTTATTCTGTAATTTATTGTATACTTAAATAGTAATAGATAAAACATAAATGTTAACACATGTTTATTAAGCTTCGCTATAACATAAACAAGAAAATAGGTTGTTCTTTTACTTTGGCCTAGAGAAATTATACCTTATGTTTATCATACATACAGTATGTATGTACACACTAACAGTAACCAATATGCTAAACAAGGTTAAAACTTTTAGATATAATTTTTAATGCTACAACAATTCTTTTTCAGTAAGTAAAGATGAATAGTGAGCATACTAAAAATATTTTCATCGTAAACCTAACAGCACATCTCTCACAATTCATACTGCCACTCATTTTTCCTGCCATAAGACAACTTTCACTAATACATAATTTATTACTTATTAATGTATAACTTATTATTTTAGTGTATAACTTAACATCAATTATACACTAAATAGTTAAACGTTTTCTTTCAGCATGGCCATTTCACACACCAAACACTTTATGCATCTCTTCCCTTCATGTCAATATTCACTTTACCAATAATGTGCTGATCAATGGTCATAAAAAAGTAGTCTAGGCCAGTGCCCCCTAACGTAATCACACTTGTTTCTAAGTAAAGACTTGACATTTCTATAACACTGGTTTCATCCATTTTAGTGTTGCACAGCTGCAAAACCCTGTATTTTCATGTTGTATTAATAACATAATTTTAGATACAAATTCATTTGTTTACATGGAGAAATATCTAAGAGAGGCCATATTTTGTCAATAAATTAGTAGAGTCATCTGTACCTAAAAGAGAGGCATGTCAATAGATACATTAAGGAGGTCTCCAAACATAATTTTGACTTATTCATTGAGCCTGTAGATTTATATTAACATATTTTGATTCTATGTGAAAACAATGCATGAATAAACAAATACAACAGTAATGATTTTTCAAAATCCCCTTTCAACAGGCACAGTAAAATGACAGTATTTAACTATTTAATTCTAAATTTCATGAAAGTCTATACTTGTGGTAAATGACACCAAATGGCACAACTAAACAAATGAAAGTGATTGCATATTGGAATGACAGTACAAAAAATTCTTGAACTTATTTAACTCTCCTCGTTTGCTGATAGGATCCGATCTTCTTCACTCTGGCCTTGTACATGTGATTCATCATTGTGTACGTTCCTACAACACAACAGTCATTTATCAGTAAGAATTACAACAATGCATTGTGTTAGATATACATTAGGAAGTTAGATACAAAACCACTCTAATATAATAAAGATGATAATTGCACGACCCAGGAATTCAAATTCTTTCAAGTTTTGTACAACTACAATAATCTGAAAACCTCAATTCCTTTAATCTTTCCAATGATGACGTGTTTATCTCTGAGATTGTTATACAGATAATTAAAAGTTTTCTTCTAGCATAGCCATTTTCCACAACAAACCTTTCAAGTTGATCTATGTCAAAACAGCATTTGCACCTCTTCCCTTCACACCAATATTGACTGTACCCATAATGTGCCAATCATAGCAAAGTAGTCTAGGCCAGTACTCCCAACGAAATCTTTTTTAAGTAAAATCTCGCCGAGATTGTATGATCGTAAAAACTACCTGCACGTGTATGAGAGGATCATAAGTTCAATTATACAAACTATTATTAAAGTTTTTTTAGATAACTAAAAGCAAAAGAAATACAGTATTTACAAGTTTCTTAGATGTTTGGTAAATCTTAACGTTTTTATCACCATTGGGTAGAATGAGGTCTATATTTTCTGGTACAATCTGAAGTGGTACAAAAAGTGCTTTGTTGTTCTTTGCTAATTAATACTTTCAAATGACACTAGACCAACTATTCAATTATCTAAACCAACTACCAAAAGACTTATTTTCAGATTCAAATATGGAATCCCTTGGACTGTCACAGACATGTGATAACAAGACTAAAAACACACAAGAACAAAATATGAATGTGTTCAAAGCTATTTTATTTTACTTTTGCATTGTTGATGCAACAATATCTGATTTAAGATTTAAAAAATAGTTGAAATATGTAGGTAACTACAACAAATTATCTTTTATTATAATTGTTATTGAATGAAGAAAACATTGCAGTTTCAGTTTTAGCTATAAAACCTAAAATCTAGCTAGAGCCTAGTTATTGTACTAGAGCTAGTAGGAGTACTTTGGTCACCCATAGGGCTGAAAAATACTCTAAAATAAACAAAATAAAAAACCAAGTACCTTATTCATATTTGTTTTATCGCTGAGTTTTATCTCTGCATTTAATAGAAATGCCTCGTAAATAAACACAATATATTTGGCATTGTTGCATAAAACAAATTTATAACCAAGTTATTTTATAGCACTCTTATTCAAAATATTTTGCTAGATTGGTTTCTTATTATTGAACAAATTTCAAATTCAATATTTCTCTAAGCTACACCAAATTTCATTTAATATGTTCTATTAATGTAATATAAAAGCTAGTGCAATGTTATATGACAAAACATAAAGCATTTCTCCTTATACAAAATATTTTTAGTTGCTATTATTTATTTAAAATAATATACATAAAAATGAACAGTTAGATAAAAATAATGAAATTGGAATAATTACCTGGAATGAATAAAATTAAAAGGTAAATCTTCAACACCGTTGGAAAATGGAAGGTGAAGTTCCATGAATTTGGCATTTTAACTATAAATTTTTGAGTCTCTTCGAAGTAAGGTATATTCCTGCAAACCATAAAATACTGTTTGGTTAGTGTAATGATATAGAAAAAACTAAGTAAAAATTTAAACTTAATTCAACATGTCTTTATTTATATTACCTACTTGTTTCGTCGTTGAGTGATACGTATTTGTGCATATTCAGTGATTACCTAAATTGATCACTGGAGTCCCCTAAGTTGGTCACAGGCTAAAAAATTAGGTCAGTGGCAACCAAATTGGTCAATGGCTATCCAAGTTGATCAGTCACTACAAAAGTAGGTAAATGATTCTTCGAATAGGTCCATGGCTATCCAAATAGTTCTGTGGCTACCCAAGTAACTCAGCGGCAATAGATTAGGTCCGTGACTACGCAAGTAAGGCAGATTAGCTAGATAAGTTTGTTACCCAAGTTGATCACAGGTGCTAACTAAGTTCATCACCAGTGCTATCCAAGGTGATCATGGGGGGCTTACTGAGTTTATTGTGAGTGACTGGCTATTCAAGTTGATCATGGGTGCTACTACCCAAGTTTATCACAAAGTGTGATTACTCAAGTTTATTACAGATGCTACCCAAGTGGATAACAGGTGGCTACCAAAATTGATCACGGTGGTTCCTTAAGATTACCACAAAGACGAAGAGATCTAAGGTGTCCATGTTAGGAAGAAGTCAAAGTTTAGATTTTGCCCAGGGGGAGAACTGATTATGAAGTTTGTAGGCTAAAAATAACAAATCAATAATATATGGTTCAGATTCCACATACTTTAATTACCTTGGTTTTTGGATCAATAATTCTCTGAACTCACTACACCCTTTGCAGAGCATTTTTACCATAACTCTAAGCTCAGAAACTTGAAGAATATGGAAGGATAAAAACATGAAATATATATTACTCTCGAGAGTCCAAACTAATGTGGTGAATGTCCACTCCATTTATAGAAAAATCTGAATTTTGTCAAGGTTAACCTGACTATAATTCTGTGTATAGACGAACAATATGATAACATATATTTAGATTTATATGCTAATACAGAAGTAAGTTTGTGGAGTACAGTTACAAACCCTCAGTAATTATATAAAATAGTTACTGTACTATATTTTACTAAAAATAATAAGTAGAGCTCAATTTTTACAACCATTGATTCAGCTTAAACAGCAGTCAGCGACAGGGACTGCACTTCAGGGAGAAGTGAGGAGGGAAACAAGAAGTGTAGAATGATCTTTCTTGCTTCTCTCACTCTCTCCATATTTGAGAGAGTGAGAGAATATGGAGAGAATATGGAACATCAATACCAATGTTCGTGTATGGGTGGGCGGGTGGGTCAATACCAATTTTTGTGTATGGGTGGGTGGGTGGGTCAATACCAATGTTTGTGTGTGGGCGGGCGGGTGGGTTAATACCACAGTACGTGTATGGGTGGGCGGGGGGGGGGGGGTCAATACCACAGTATGTCAATACCACTTTACGTGTATGGGTGGGCGGGTGGGTCAATACCACGGTACTTGTATGGGAGGGCGGGTGTTTAAATACCACTGTACGTGTATGGATGGGCGGGTGGGTCAATACCACTGTATGTGTTTGGGCGGGCGGGTGGGTCAATACCACTGTATGTGTATGGGTGGGTGAGTGGGTCAATACCACTGTATGTGTATGGGCGGATGGGTGGGTCAATACCACTGTATGTGTATGGGTGGGTGAGTGGGTCAATACCACTGTATGTGTATGGGTGAGCGGGAGGGTCAATACCACTGTACGTATACGGGCGGGCGGGTGAGTCAATGCCACTCTACGTGTATGGGTGGACGGGTGGTTCAATGCCACTGTACGTGTATGGGCGGGCAGGTGTGTCAATGCCATTGTACGTGTATGGGTGGGCGGGAGTGTCAATGCCACTGTACGTGTATGGGCAGGCGGATGTGTCAATGCCACTGTACGTGTATGTGCGGGCGGGTGGGTCAATGCCACTGTAGGTGTATGGGCAAGCAGGTGGGTCAATACGTTAATACGTACAGTGGTATTGACCCACCTGCCCACGGAACACGTACAGTGGTATTGACCCACCCACCTCCCCTACACGTACAGTGGTATTGACACACCCGCCCGCCCATACACGTACAATGGCACTGAAATTAACTAATTTTGATTATAAAATTGGGAAATAATTAACTCACCGAAAACCCATTGCATTATCACCGGTCTGGTTATTTGCTTGATAAAAAGTTTAACAAGGGTTAATATTGCATGACTAAATTCAAGGTTTTAATACATGGAAGAAATATAGCAGGTAAAAACAAAATTACATTTTGGGAATTCATTTTAAATAAGATGAGAAATAAAAACTTAATTTTAGACAATTAAAATTTTTAGTAAAACACCTTTTTTATATATTTTTCACTCATTTCCCTTAACCTTTTTCTGCAATTCAAGACAAAATCAGGTAAAAGAGACAATATGTGAAATGACACAAACGAGGCAAACTGACCACATGACTTCATTATTGTATGTGAATAATGCAGAGCTAGTCACCATTTTGGATATATTTCGCATAAGAGCAATTTTAAATGAGGTATAGCACTGTGAGTTAACAATTGGTTGGACAGTTATAATTTTTCCATCATTTGAAAGAGATAAAATTTACTCCTGAATCCACTTTTTTAAATGTTGATTGTTTGTATTTTCATAAAAATCATAAACACGCACAATTTTTTTTAATTTCATCACAAATCAATATTTTTGTTGAAAATAAAAAATTTAATCAACTAGTAAATTTTATGATCTATAAGACAAGTAAAAATTACAATTGTTTGACAAATCGTTAAGTCACAATGGTTTACCACATTTAATATTGCTTTTATGGAATACAAAACTAATAAGGCCACTGACAATCTCTTCAGATAATTTTTTTTGTTTTGAAAATTGTTTAACATTTGTCCTTTTCAATTCTTTTTGACATGTATTCTAAATCTTGGCTCTCAAGAGGAAATGGAATTAATCTTTAATTTCTTGTGGAAAACTATACCTAACATAGTGAACTTGGCATTGTATAAACATTATCGAATGAAGTTATAAATACTGTAAAATAATAACTTACTTTGTAAGTGTAAATGACAATGTGATTCAGTTATTGCTTTGTACCAAAACAAGTCTTTACTACTAATGCATATTTACATAATTGGGAAGACGCTATCACATGCATGTGATGGAGCTATATATCTCAGGTAACCATAATATGCTATCTCTAAGCTGACAATTATTTTGGGTTTCTGAGTATTACAAGATAGCTTTGGTTAGTTTATCACTAGCTGGTCTACTCCATAACTGAAGGAGCCAATAAAAATAAATTACTGTATTCTACTAATAGTGTTAAAATCAACTAACCCTTCATGTAATCATATTTCTATACAGTCAGAAAATGTATACTACAGAAAATCTCATCTCAAACTATATAACTTAATTTTTAAAAGAAAATAGAATGAAGATTAATAAGTTGATTACCTTAATATGATTATGCCTTCACATAGAATGCCAAATGGGTAGAGAGGCATCCATACAGAGTATCGAAGCCACGTTAACAAGTATATTTTGAACTTGTACAGTTGTGCTATGTAATATGGATATCTGAAAATGTACACATAATACTGTTATATATGAAGTTAATTTGTAGTTTCGACAGCTATATTAAAATACAGTATTATTATAATTATTATCATATGGTTTTTTTTTTTTTTTATGTTGAATGGTAAATAAATGTACTCAGTTCGTGATTAACTATTTTGTGGTTTCTTTTTTAAACTTCTATTAAAAATAATAATATTCTAAAACTGTATTTTAATTCATTAACTACAAGTTAACTTCATATATAACAAATACTATTATTGTAAACAAACTTATACAAAGCAAGAAATGTTTTAATATATTTTGAAATGACAACCAACATAGTGCAAGGTCGATATTGGTTGATTAGTTCTCGCCTGGTGGTAGCCTATGGTTAGCCTTAGGTTCTCGCCTGGTGGTAGCCTATGGTTAGCCTCAGGTTCTCGCCTGGTGGTAGCCTATGGTTAGCCTCAGGTTCTCGCCTGGTGGTAGCCTATGGTTAGCCTCAGGTTCTCGCCTGGTGGTAGCCTATGGTTAGCCTCAGGTTCTCGCCTGGTGGTAGCCTATGGTTAGCCTCAGGTTCTCGCCTGGTGGTAGCCTATGGTTAGCCTCAGGTTCTCGCCTGGTGGTAGCCTATGGTTAGCCTCAGGTTCTCGCCTGGTGGTAGCCTATGGTTAGCCTCAGGTTCTCGCCTGGTGGTAGCCTATGGTTAGCCTCAGGTTCTCGCCTGGTGGTAGCCTATGGTTAGCCTCAGGTTCTCGCCTGGTGGTAGCCTATGGTTAGCCTCAGGTTCTCGCCTGGTGGTAGCCTATGGTTAGCCTCAGGTTCTCGCCTGGTGGTAGCCTATGGTTAGCCTCAGGTTCTCGCCTGGTGGTAGCCTATGGTTAGCCTCAGGTTAACTCTCAGTTAATCTGAATAATTTAGAGGCTTTGTGAATGTACTCACTTAGCTTCTTGGAATACAGTTGGTGGTTCTCTTATGCTTGATACGTGTTTAGTTTGAGAAGTCTATTATATTTACTATTTTCCTTCTACCAGTACATTCATTACAACTGTACGTCTATGGATGGGTGGGTCAATGCCACTAATCATGTGTGGATGGATGGGTGGGACAATGCTCCTGTACATCTATGGATGGGTGGGTCAATGCCACTAATCATGTGTGGATGGATGGGTGGGACAATTCTACTGTACATGTATGGGTGGCTGAGTGTGTCAATGCTATTAATTTGTCTATGGATTTGTATGTGTGCTAAACATTGTGATACATTTTAAGCCTGATTAGTCTATTATATGAGGTGTGTTTTTAAAGTAATTACCATTTTGATATAAAAAAAGTAAATATTTTCCAAAAATAATTTATTTACTCGAAAAGCCATACTTTACTCTACTTCTCTACATAATTCCCATTAATATTAAGGCACTTATCATATCTTGGGGCCAGCTTTTGTATGCCATCGTCAAAGAGGTTGCCGCCTGATTAGACAACCACTGCTTCACAGTCGTTTTTACTTTGTCATCATCGGAATGGCGCTGCCCAGGCAGATATGTCTTCAATTGCAGAAACAAACGGTAGTCGCTTGGCGCTATATCGAGACTGTATGGTCCAATTGTTCCCAGCCAAAAGAAGTGATAAGGTCTTGTGTTCGATTTGCTGTGTGTGAACGGGCATTATCATGGAGCAAAACGACACCTGCACTCAGCATGCCACACCTTTTGTTTTGAATTGCGCGGCGCAGTTTTTGTAAAGTCTCACAGTACGCTTCTGCATTGATCATGTCACTGCGAGGCAAAAAATCAACCAGCAAAACACCCTTTTTGTCCCAAAACACAGTGCACATGATTTTCTGAGCAGAAATTGTTTGATTGAATTTCACTTTCCTCGGGGATGATAAATGCCGCCATTCCATTGATTGCTGCTTCAATTCCGGTGTAACGTAGATTAAACATGTTTCATCGCCTGTGACAATATGGCTTAAAAATCATCCCCCTCGTTAGTGTATTGCTTGAGAAAACTCAATGGACTTCCCAATCTTTTGGCTTTGTGCTTATCAGTCAACATTTTTGGCACCCAGTGTGAACAATTTCCCAGAGTCCGGACACAATTTCATAAAGAACACTTCTTGAGACAGCAGGAAACGTTTCAACCAAGGACGAAATCGTGAATCGTCTGTTCTCTTTCACTTTACAGTCCATTTTTTGAATCAGATCATCGGTAATGACTGAAGGTCGCCCACTTCGTTCCTAATCATGAATGTTTGTGCTGCCATCTTTAAAGGCCCTAATCCATTTTCGAACCATTCCATCACTCATAATGTTTTCACCATACACTTCACTGATTTGGCGATGAATGTCAATTGCTTTAAAGCCTTGAGCACAGAGAAACCGTATACAGCATGCACTTCACAGTCGGCAGGATTCTCAATATGTGGAGTCATTTTAAAATCACGCAAACAGATGTAGACTCGAATGGATGGTTCCGTAATGGCGTCTGTGGCTTCCCAACAGATGTGGCTACACGGTGCGCATGCGCTAAATGGCAACCGCAGCGCTGCGGCGGAGTAATTTAAAAACGGTACTTACTTTAAAAACATGCCTCGTATTTACCATTTTCCTTCAACCATCCAGTCATTGCCACTGTACATGTATGAGTGGGTGGGTGGGTTAGTACCACTGCATGTGTATGGGTGGGTGAGTAGGTCATTACTACTGTACGTATATGGGTAGGTGTGTAGGTCAGCTACTGTACATGTGTGGTTCGGTGGTAAAGTCTCATCAATTAAATAATCCATGTTGCGTGGGTAGTCTATTAGATAGACTATACAGACCGTGTCGGCTGGTAGTCAGTGTCCGGATGTTGTGTAGGAGAGAAGTGAGGATCAGGCTTGTCAATTAGCAAAAAATCACACCAATATTACGAGGTTCAGATTTCATGTAAAGATATAGGTTCTTTAGTTGCTCTGGCCATAAGGATATTAATAAATGGCCCTTCTTGGACATAAGTCAAACTCAGTTATTAACTAGACTACACAGGTATCCACACTCATATCACCATTCATATTCACCTTAAAATACCACCATAGCTGTGTCGGTGTATCAAATCTGAGAATACTCTGACAATAAATCCTTATTTACAAAATCAAAATGAAACCACCAGCTGTTCATTTGTCATTGGGCTATTAATAAATGACACTTTCTAATTAAGTCAACCTTAATTTATAACAATAACTACACTCGCTCATCTACACTCATTCGAAATCCATATTCACCCATATCTTGATAGTCGGCGTGTTACAAATAAATAAATAATTCCCATTAATTCATACCAAAGATAAGGTATGAATTAAATGTCTTGAAGAGGAAGATATATTTTGATAGTTGTGATAAAATGGGAAGATAAACTTTGGATGTGATGATTGACATGTGGGCAGGAATTGAAAAAAATAGGAATACTTTTAATAGATCAATAATCATCTGGTAAAAAATAATAAACGTGATGAAGAAAGCAAGCAAACAAAAAAACAAAATATGTGATAAAATTTACAAAGTATGATTAATTGGCAGACAGTGAAGGATGAGAGGGCCATTAAAAATAATATGGATATGTCCAATTATAATTCAGAAAAAACCAAGGACAAGGGAGAGTTAATTTGAGCTCATGGCAAAGGATAGTAGATTGATTAATAGGTTCTTAGAAAATAATTGTTGAAGGACAAGATGAAGTGAAAATGAATTGAGCCTCGTGTTGTAAGAAAGATGGACTACAAGGGATAAAAGGCAATTTATCACATTGAGAAGGCTCTTTTTATTTTTATTAATATAAGACTTAGAAAAACTATAAGCAAAATTACCTAACAACCTCGATTGTAGACCAAATGAGAAACAAATAAAATATAACAGGCTTGCTTTGCATTCTTGGTTCGGCATCGATCATACAAAACAGCACAAAAACTCTTCCACTGACCTGGAAAAAAGAAACAAATTTAAAATAGCTAGTTAGTTGCTTATATTGACAGTAAAACTTACTTATAGCATACTTGGGAAAGTTAATGATTTTTTTTTAACTGAATAAAGTTAAAGTTAATACTCTAAAAAAGTAACTAATTGAAGTTAAAAGTTAGAATAAATTGAAACTAACTGATTAAAGTTAAAGTATTAGAAAATTAACTGAAATTGAAAGTTAAAAGTTAGTTTTGGTATAGTAAAATATACATAAACAAACACTTAACCTGTATTATCTTTTATTATTTATAATATCTTAGATAAATAGGCCTATTTATAATACATTACTATACAAGACTATTAATTAGACTATAGCAATTTCTACAGTAATTTTTGTTATATAACTGTCCAAAATCTTAAAAATTAAATATTTAATTTAATTTTTAAAATTGTTAACAAAAACTGACATAAGTCTTTGAAATTAAAGTTTTACATTTTTAAGCTATACTTTAAAAAATCAATAACTATCTTATAGGACATTCACGATAGCAAAAACTTTTTTTTAACTGGCGCAGATAATAAGAAAGGCCAAATAATATCTGACATGTTGACTCCAGGTGATTTTTATCAGGCTGGAGATGATAAGGAAGGGTCACTGATAAGAAAGTATGGGCTGATTAGCTGTAAACAAAAACTGAACAAAATATACTCACTCTATAATTGAGTGAAAGCAGATCTATTCATACTATTTTCGATAAGCAATTACGTTTATTAGATGTTTAAGAATTTGCCATTCTGAGTGCATGTTATATTCTTACTGAAATAAGTTAATTAAAAATTTGAAAACTATCTAAATCATTAAAAAATACAAAACTAATTACCATTGATAATATTATTAATATTAAAGATAGTACTATCATTATCTTTTTTTTTCGACGGTGCCGATAGCAAAATAATGAAAACAGAACGAAATATAGCAATTGTTACTTGAAATATGTTCTGCAATCTTGAAGTTAATTTATTCTGTTGCGTGGTATCATATAATGGATTGATTTTACCTAGTAAGCCTAATTTAAAATAAAGTAAACGTTTGAGAAAATGTTGGTTTGATTAACCATTTAAATATTTTTTCCGATTACTTTTGAACATAACAATTTAGATATGTAATTCTGTATGATCAATTAATCAAGTATTGACAGCATTTACGTCAAAATGCAACTGATTTTCTTAATGAATTATACAGTTAGATGGGTAAACAGGTAAGATTACAGTATTAGAGCTTATGAAAGATAAACAAGCTTAGGCCCAACACGTTGATTTAAAACTAGATAACTAAATGACTATCTCAACTTTATCCCTAAACATAACTAGTTAAGTGAAATGATCACCCCAGGGACACAAGTCAATCCCACAACAATGGTATACTCGTTTGGTCCGCCTTTTTTATTTATAAGGCAATAAAATGTGAGTAATGGGGAGGGGGTGCGTCTTCAAAACAGTGACCTTGCTTGTTGGTGACAATTGGGGGATAAGTAAAACAATCGGTCTTTGACCTGAGTTTTAGATACTTTCTCCCAAGTCCACATTCCTCGGACCAAATGGTACCTAACTAAACTTAAAAACTAACTGAGTTACTTTAACCGTTGGCCAAATTTTCAACTAGTTAAAGTTAGAAGTTAAACATTACCAAAACTAACGAATAAGTTAAAAAGTTAATAGAAAAGGTAACGATTAAATTTAATCGTTAATTATTTTTAATCGTTAATCCCAAGTATGACTTATAGTCATTGTCAAATATCAATGTTGTATATGAATGGTTCAGAGGCAAAGTTGACCAACCCTAAATTTGTCATTCTGAGATTTGTAAAGCTAAAGTTAAAAATGTATTGTGCCGAACTTTAATAATATAAACTGTTACTATTTATATAATCAAATTGTAAGATATGCCTTTTTATCTGTGTGAAAAGTTTAGTATTGATTACAATTCTTTTTCCATTTTAAAAAAGGGCTTAAAATGAAAAAATATGTTTTCCATATAGAACATTTGGGTTGGTTATAACACAACCTGAAACATAGGTTTCCCTCCAAACAAACATATGTTCAGAGAATAAAAATTTAAAAAAACACACCAGACAGGTAAATAGGAAATAAAATCCCACCATACAGGTTGGTCCATTTTACTTTTCACCTAATTATGATTTGACATTAATGTAACTTGTATAGGTTGGTCCAAATCCAAATATAGAAAGGTTGGTTCATAGTTATATAAAATAAATGTTTAGTTACAAACTGGACAAACATATTTCATGGAATTAAATAAAAACCACAGCTGATAAAAGTTGGTCCATTTTTCTATTAAAAAGAATAAAGAATGTAATTTTCTGCATATAATAGTGTTGTCACCTAAAAATTAATAAATTTTTGGTT
This sequence comes from Stictocephala bisonia, assembly GCA_035578905.1. Classification (NCBI taxonomy): domain Eukaryota; kingdom Metazoa; phylum Arthropoda; class Insecta; order Hemiptera; family Membracidae; genus Stictocephala; species Stictocephala bisonia. The sequence continues at coordinate 218,626 of JAQJVL010000074.1, read as the reverse complement.
GGTCCGCTTTACCTCTCAACCATTCGTATATAGTTTGTAGGTGATTTAAGAGTTATTTCTTTCAGGGGTGATAATTAAACCTTATAAAGAAAATAAGGTAACTAAGAGTTATTAAACTGAAATAGCAGAATAAACAATGAAAATCTATGTGTAGCATTGTTGGATCAGAATTTAATTATTATGAACAAAGCAATAACTGTTTTGCCTAAGCAAATAATTTGCTTCCTGCAAAGGTGCACCGATAGTGAACTAAGCATAACACTTATTAAAAAGGAGCAACGATCACCTAACAGTTTTTATATCTTTATCTATCTCAATTAATTACTTTAAAGAATTCCCATTAAAGCAAGTCTAAAAAGTATATTGAAAAATCACCATTTTGTAGCCTATGTCCCAAACAAAATTACTTGAGTAAAAATAGTATGAGTTCTGCAATTAATAAATTCAAATACAGCTCAATGTTGATTTTTCAATACGTTTACACTTTAAACCCTTTGTGACCACTGTCGAAACTAAGTTAAGGAATTTTTATTTTTTTAATATATTACTATGAAATAAATAATCAACACAATAAATTTTTGTATTTGAACTGACAATATGCAGATCTCCAGCAATTATACAATTAGGTTACGATTGTTTGTACACACGCGACACCCACAGTTGAAATGGACCACATGTTGTGTCTCTACCTCATCCTTCATGTGGCTTGAAGCATGTGACAACAATGTGATCTTCATTATTCTTACATTTGGAATGACATGGCTTCAGTTTTGCTTTTTAACTTAGATAATTATGATGTTTCAAGAATAACTTTAATATATAAAACCAGTGTTTTGTGTGAGTTAAAATTAACTTTTTGAGTTATTTTGAGTTATCCATCCATCCATCCATACTCGTATAGTGGAAATAACCCACCCACCCCTTCATACACATATAATGGAAGTGGTTACACTACCATTGTACAGGTATGGGTGGGTACCCATACCTGTACAATGGTAGTATAACCCCACCCGGCCGCTCATACACGTACAGTGGTATTGACCCACCCGCCCGCCCGCACACGTACAGTGGCATTGACCCACCCGCCCGCCCGCACACGTACAGTGGTATTGACCCACCCGCCCGCCCGCACACGTACAGTGGCATTGACCCACCCGGCCGCCCATAAACGTACAGTGGCATTGACCCACCCGCCCGCCCACACACGTACAATGGTTTTAACCCACCCGCCCGTCCATACACGTACAGTGGTTTTGACCCACCCGGCCGCCTATACACGTACAGTGGTTTTAACCTACCCGCCCACTCATACACGTACAGTGGTTTTGACCCACCCGCCTGCTCATACACGTACAGTGGCATTGACCCACCCGCCCGCCCGCGTACAGTGGCATTGACCCACCCGCCCGCCCGCACACGAACAGTGGCATTGACCCACCCGCCCGCCCGCACACGTACAGTGGTATTGACCCACCCGCCCACCAATACACGTACAGTGGCATTGACCCACCCGCTGTACCGGGTCTTGGACTGGTACAGTTTCGTTTTTTTTTCGTCATTGTCTGCCAGGCTGCCTGAGATTCGCTTTTGCCCGGCGATTTGCATACTTTGGTAGCCGTTGGCCCAGTTCCGTTTCGTTCCGTGTTCCGGCAGCTTCAGTCCGGTTGGCCTGTCTGTTCAGTTGTCTTGTGCTGCCTGCAGAATCTCGTTATGAGTGGCTAGACAAACTAAAACGTAAGTGTTCATTTTGTAAGTTTTAATATCGAATCACCCTTTTGGTGAGAATATTTTGTTTCCATCATATTAATCGTTCTTACTTGTGTTTTCAGAGTTTTGTTAAATTTATATTCTTTGTCTAGATGTTTTAACCTAGGTTCGAGCCATGTGCTCATTGTTACCTTTTTGACTTTAATTGCTTTATTATCTCTGGTTTCATATTTAATAGTAGTTCTGTATAATGTTTTGTTGAGCCTTTCTACAGTTGTAGTTACCGATTTACCATATTTTTTGTTCTTTGACAATAACCTAGCCTATCTTTAGCTTTTCATGTTATAACCTATTGCTCATGTTTCCATAGCCTGGTTTTCAGTTTGTCATTTTTAGTTCATATACGCAATTTATTCTTTGGTAATTTGTTAACTTGTAATTGGTTAAATTGTAAGTTGTTAAATATTCCATAGCCTAAAGTTAATCTTTCACTGTCTTGTTGCTCCAATCATGTATAAGTTTGTCTCTTCATGTTAAGTTTGGCGAAATCATGCACACTTATATTTAGTGGTTATGTGTAATATTTTGTTGTGATGGCTGGACTGTATTTGATGTGCTGTGTGTTGTGCCTTACAGTCCAGGGTCCTTGAGTGGGACTTTCAACCCTCAGCCGGTCGTCCGGGCCATGTTCTATCTTCTCCACTGCTAGCCTGGCCTGAGGACCATGTTGGAGCCTGGAGTTGCCCGCTACCCGCCCTACATCTTTGGTGGTAGAAGTCTTCAGTCCTCAGGTCAGTTCTTTCCATCTTTTCCCGGCGGCTGAGCTGGGGGTGATTTATAAAAAAAACAAAGAAGGATATAAAAACAAAAGAAGAAAAAAAGTTTGTGGAACTGTTTAATTTGTGCCTAGGCCTAAAACTGATGGGACAAAGTGGGCAACACAGCCATGGGGACCTATATATGTATTTTTTTTTATTAAAAGGAAAAAAAAAACTTAAAAGACAAACAAAAGGAACTTTTTGGATGTTAATATTTATTTATATTTATATTTATATTTCTTGTTATTTAGTTTATTTAGTTTATTTTGTTGTTAGATATTTTAGAGTTTATATTTGTTAGGTCCCTATTGTTAAATTGTGTTGTTATTTATTTTTATGCTTTAGGCCTAGTGATTTAGTTATTTATTTATTTATTTCGTGTTTGGTGTTATTGATGTCAGGGGATAATAGAACGGTACCGTGTTATATTTTCTTTTAAATTATTTAATTTTTAAACTTTCACCAAAAGGGGATTATTGTTCTTTGCTTAACTTTTAATTCGGAGCTGCCCAGGGATTCCGGCTTACTCCCTGGCCCGGTGGAATCAAGGGATTCGGGCCAAATTGCCGGTTTAAATGTTGTGATCCAAAAGTTTTCTAAATTTTCACTTTTATTTGGGGCTTAATATTTTTCTTACGTTTTGGGGTGTCTCAGGCTAAACTGCAGATAGGCCATACACCCTGTAGTTGATTAATTGTTAAATTGTGGTATTTGTAGAGTTTGTGGTATTTATAGCGTTTGTTATTATTGTGTAGTATCTTGGTAATTTTAGTGTTTGTTATTATTTATTTAAGTGAAAATTTATATTGTGGCCTTCTGCCTATTTTATATCGTGGCCTTCTGCCGTTTTTGTTGATTATGTTAATAGTGGTTTTTTGGTAATAAATTAGTTTCGCTCAGCTGCCGAGTTTTATTTTGGACCCTCCAACTGCCACCCGTGATCCCATCGCTCGACTTGTTTTGAGCCATTCCCCCGGTTGGCACGCTTACCAGCTTTGGTGGGGGGGATGGGTCTCAATTGGTAGCAGAGCGTGGTTGCCTATAAAAAAAAAAAAAAAAAAAAAAAAAAAAAAAAAAAAAAAAAAAAAAAAATTAATTCTTTTTTGGTTGTTGACGGTGGGTGTTTGCCAGTTAGTAGGCCATGGTTGGCCGACCTACCGTCAAGGTGTCTTGGTATTGTAAAAAAAAAAAAAAAAAAAAGAAACAAATAAATAATTATTTAAAAACAAAAAAAATTAGAAAATAAATAATTTAACTTAGAAGAAAAAAAAAAAAAAAAAAAAAAAGAAAAAAAAAAAAACCTAGGCAATCCGCTTGGTTACTTTGTTGAATGGGTTTCATGGGTGGATTGGAGTGGTCGGCAGTGGCTCGGTCGGCTGAGGGTTTAGTTCGTCTTGGACCCTGGAGTTGTCGTTTTTTGTGTATATTGTTGAGAATTTTGTTTTGCGAGATGGCCTATCTGCAGAATGTTGCGCTCCTAGTCAAGGAGGAATTAATTTTTGAGTTGAGGTCGCGGGGTGTGACTCCGGAGGGTGATGTTCTGAATCTCCGGAGGTTGCTGCGGGAGCAGTTGTCCGCGGGTACGGCGGTGGATTGGTCTGACCTGCTGGAGGTTGGTGATGAGTTGGGGATTTGTAAACGGAAGGTGGAAGATTGGGAAGGGGTGTTAGAGGATTTGCAGTTTGAACCTCCAGTAGGTCGTGACAGGGCCTGCCGTCTTGCACGTCTGGGGCATCTGCTTGCCCGTTTGAGGCTGGTCAACCGGGCGCCGGGGTTGGAACCGTCGGATAGGGCGTGGATCTTGGAGAGTGTATCTAGGCTTGAGGAGATTTTTCAGGCACTCTCCGGTTCCACGACTCCTACGGGTCTGGGTCAGCGGCCTGCTTTCACACTGTCGCCTAACGTGTCGAGGCCGCCGGCTGAGACAACGGCTCTCACTGTGCCTGAGGTTCCTTCTGAGCCTGCAGGCGTTTCCGTTGAGGTTGCTCGTGGTTCGGCTCCAGCTGCCGTTCCTACTGCTTCTTTGGGTTCACCTGCTCTTCTGCAGCTGAGCTACCACAAGCTGCCTAACCCTCTCACGCCCATGATCCAGAATCTCCCTGTGATCGATGGGATGGATCCTGAGGAGCTTCTTAAGTTTCTGGTGGCCTTTCTCAGACTTAGTGAGATGCCCGGCATGCAGGCTGGGGACTTGCTTCGTCTGGTTTTCCCTTATTGTAGAGGTCCCGTTGGGGAGTTGCTGAGTTCTGTCTTGGCCAGTGATGCCTCGGTGGACTCGTTCCATCGAGAGTTACTTTCGTCATTTCTTCCCATTCGACTCAGGGAGAGGATGGTCATGGACAGATTTTATAAGTCGCAGGGTAGGGGCGAGTCTCTGGCAGCCTATGTCTCTTCAGTCAAGGAAGCTCGTCAAGCGTTGCGCCTCACCCTTTCTGAAGCTGACACCGTTCGTGTCATCCTGGATGGCATTTCTCCCGAAGAACGGTGCAGGTTGGTTTTTGCTGGGGTTCCTTCTACTTTTCGGGAGCTGCATCAGCTGTGCATTGTTTCGCGCAGCGTGCAGTTCTCAGACCAGCAAGGGAGGGATTCTGAGAGTCATCGTGCTCTCCCCACCCGTCGACCAGCTATGTCTGTAGGTGTGAGTCAGCCAGTGGAGGGTCGTGGTTCTCGGCCTCCGGTTGTGTGCTTTGCTTGTGGCCAACCTGGTCACATTCGACGTGACTGTCCACGTGCTCGAGGTCGTGGGGCGGGAAACGCTCAGCGCGGGGGGTTGCCTCCACAGTAGCTCCCCGCGTTGTTGCGACTGACCGTGGCCATTTGCCTCTGACACGTGCCCATAGCAGGAGTGTCGGGGATTTTTCGGGCCTTGCTGGCATGGCTTCCCTGGGACTTAGTGCGGTCACCTCGGTGTGTCCTGGCGTTTTTGTATCTTTTGGTGGTACGGTGTGTCGAGCCCTTCTTGATTCTGGTTCGGCATGCAGTATCATCAGCCTTTCTCTTTTTGAGTCCCTTGACGCCTTAGGACTTGTCAGGCACACCGAGCCTTCTTCTATTACTTGCTGGACGGCATCCCAAACTCCTCTACCCATACTTCTAAAGGCGTCATTACAGTTTAAAATCGAAGGATTTTCCTGGAGGTGGGGTTTTCTTGTTGCCAAGGACCTGGCGGTTTCTTGTATCCTAGGGGCAGACTTCATTTCAAAAAGTGGTATGGTGCTTGACCTCCAGAAGCGCCAGATGTTTTTCAAGTTTAATCGGCGAGTTTTGGTGCCTCTAGTAGGGGATTCTGACTGCCCTCCTGCAGTCAGAGAGGTGGGTTGTGAGCCCGAACAACCCAAGGTGGATCCGGTTGGTCATCTCCCCCCTGAGCAGGCGGAGGCCATTAGGAGGCTGTGTTTGCGGTTTCCTGATGTGCTTACGGCTGAGCTTGGGGTCACTTCTCTTCTGGAGTATGAGATCCACCTCACCGATTCTCAGCCCGTTAGAAGTCATCCGTACAAACTTGCTCCCCCAAAGATGGAGGTTATGAGGGCTATGATAGAAGATCTTCTGAGCAAGGGTGTGATTGAGCCGTCTCGTTCCGCTTATGCCAGTCCAGCTTTTCTGGTGCCCAAGCCTAATGGTAAGTCTAGGCTTGTGATGGATTATCGGAGGCTCAACGCTAAGGTCGCTATTGACTCGGTACCTCTGCCTGATTTGCATTCTGCGTTTGATTGGTTCGGTAAGGCTAAGTTTTTCAGTGTGTTTGATTTGAACCAGGCCTACCATCAGATTCCATTGAAGAAGGAATCACGGCCTATGACTAGCTTCTGTGTTCCCTGGAATCTTTACCAGTTCACTAGGGTTCCTATGGGTCTTGCTGTGGGTGCCCAGACTCTTACTCGGCTGCTTGATTCCATCTTCCATGATGTGAAGTTCAAGTTTGTCTTCAATTACCTAGACGATCTTCTTGTCTACAGTGAGACTTTCGGGGAACACATGCAACATCTGGAGGAAGTTCTTTGTCGCCTCAAATCAGCTGGCCTTACCGTCAATCCAGAGAAAGTCACTTTTGCTCGTCCTGAGATTTCTTTTCTGGGTCATCTTATCTCATCTCGAGGCGTCTGCATTGATCCTGCGAGGACCCAGGGCATTCGGGATTTTCCTCCTCCCAGAGATGCCAAGGGGATTGCCCGTTTTGTGGGGATGGTGAATTTTTACCGTCGCTTCATCCCTAACGTGGCCGAGCTTGCTGCCCCGTTGAACGAGTTGCGAAAGAAAGGTGTCCCTTTTGTGTGGGGCCAAGCTCAGCAGACTGCCTTTGACGCTCTCAAGGAGGCTATCATGCAACCTCCTGTCCTGCGTATGCCTGATTTCAGCAGAGAATTTGTTCTTCAGACTGATGCCTCCTCCTCCGCCATTGCTGCTGTTCTTTCTCAGGAGTTTGATGGGGTCAGGCAGCCCATCGCTTTTGCTTCGAGGACGTTGTCTCACCAGGAACAGAAAGCTTCTTCCATCTATGAGTTAGAGTGTCTGGCTGTTGTCTTTGGTACGGACAAGTTTCGGCGTTTCTTGGAACACGCTGAGTTCTTGCTGGAGACGGACAATCAGGCACTGTCTTGGCTTCTTGCCCATCCCCGACAGCTCGGGAAAATTGGTCGCTGGGTGGTCAAAATTTCTGCTTTTAAGTTCCGAGTTCAACATCTTAGGGGTACCCAGAATGTCATCGCGGATGCTCTTTCCCGCATGTATCATGAACCCAGTGATCCACCAACTGAGGCTGTTGCTCAGTGTGGTGCTGTTCTTCTGGATTTTCCTCTGGCTTTTGACGACCTACTGTCCCATCAGCAGAAAGATCCTGAGCTGTCAGTCATCTTAGGTGAGCTTCAAGAGGGAGGTGCCCACCCTCCCTATTTTCTGTCCAAAGGGGTACTCTGTTGCCGTCCTCGACAGAGGGGTGAACCCCGTGTAGTGCTGCCTAGTCATCTAGTACCGATGGTCTTTCAATTTTATCACTCTTCTCTTGTGGGCGGTCATCTTGGCATTCATAAGACCATCGCTAAGATTCGTAGGTACTTCATCTGGAAGGGCATGGACCGGGATGTTGCTGGCAGAGTGCGGGCTTGTCACCTGTGCTCTCTCAGCAAGCCTAGTCAGAATGCAAGGTTAGGGTTGTTATCTTCTGAGGTGGCCGAGCGTCCTTTTGAGAAGGTGTTCATCGACTACGTGGGTCCTTTTCCCCGTAGCAAGTCAGGTAGCTCCTACCTACTTGTTTGTGTGGATGCTTCCTCGAAGTTCGTTTGGCTTTTCCCACTTCGGAGTGCTACGGCTAAGCTCACCATCCGTGCTCTCCAGTCCCAACTCTTCCAGCACTTTGGTGTGCCTTCCACTCTTGTGTCCGACAACGGTAGCCAGTTTACCTCCCATGAGTTTCGTAGGTTCTGTTTTGGCAATGGTATCAGGCATGTGACTACCTCTCCGTATTACCCACAGCCTTCTCATGCAGAGCGGTTCAACCGCAATCTTCGGTCTGCCCTTATTACTTTCCATGCTGAGAAGCAGAACACCTGGGATGAGAGTCTCTCTTGGCTCCAGCTTGCCTTTAATTCTTCCAAGCATGAGAGTCACAATGCCACTCCCTTCGAAATTCTACATGGCTACCCTCCTAACAACCCTTTGTCCAACTTGTGGAGGTTAGAGGATCTTCTACCTACGCCAGGTGCCACTGACGTAGTGTCCACGTGGCGGGCTGCTCGGCGCAACCTGCTACGTGCTAGAGAGAGAGTGAGGAGGAGGTATGATAAGGGTCGCACTCCTAACCCTTTTCAGGTTGGAGATCTGGTTCTTTGTCAGGCTCACCCGGTCAGTTCGGCCGCGGAACGAAGAGCTGCCAAGTTGTGCTATCGGTGGTCTGGTCCCCACCGCGTCGACAGGTTTTTGTCACCGGTGACTGCTCTGCTGGTTGATCCCCAGTCAGGCAGGGTGTTTAGGAAAGCCCATGTGTCCCAGCTTAAGGCTTTCCGGGGAACGGTTGGTCCAGGAGTTGGTGTTCCTGGGGGTTTCTTGGGGCAAAGAGATTGATCACCTCTGCGCCCTAGGTGGCTGTTCTGAGAGAGTCTTCTCTCTCTCTTTTTTCTTGTCGGGCCCGACAGTCAGGGTAGTTTGCTCCCTGTTCGAGGGGTTTCCCCTCTTAGTTTCTCTTGGACGTCCTAGGAGCACCACTCTTCGGAGGTCTTCGTCTTCTGTTGGGTTCCCTGAGGTACCGAGTTTCTCCCCTGCCTGAGGTGTGTTGAGGTTTGCAGAGGGAGGTTGTACCGGGTCTTGGACCGGTACAGTTTCGTTTTTTCGTTGTTGTCTGCCAGGCTGCCTGAGATTCGCTTTTGCCCGGCGATTTGCATACTTTGGTAGCCGTTGGCCCAGTTCCGTTTCGTTCCGTGTTCCGGCAGCTTCAGTCCGGTTGGCCTGTCTGTTCAGTTGTCTTGTGCTGCCTGCAGAATCTCGTTATGAGTGGCTAGACAAACTAAAACGTAAGTGTTCATTTTGTAAGTTTTAATATCGAATCACCCTTTTGGTGAGAATATTTTGTTTCCATCATATTAATCGTTCTTACTTGTGTTTTCAGAGTTTTGTTAAATTTATATTCTTTGTCTAGATGTTTTAACCTAGGTTCGAGCCATGTGCTCATTGTTACCTTTTTGACTTTAATTGCTTTATTATCTCTGGTTTCATATTTAATAGTAGTTCTGTATAATGTTTTGTTGAGCCTTTCTACAGTTGTAGTTACCGATTTACCATATTTTTTGTTCTTTGACAATAACCTAGCCTATCTTTAGCTTTTCATGTTATAACCTATTGCTCATGTTTCCATAGCCTGGTTTTCAGTTTGTCATTTTTAGTTCATATACGCAATTTATTCTTTGGTAATTTGTTAACTTGTAATTGGTTAAATTGTAAGTTGTTAAATATTCCATAGCCTAAAGTTAATCTTTCACTGTCTTGTTGCTCCAATCATGTATAAGTTTGTCTCTTCATGTTAAGTTTGGCGAAATCATGCACACTTATATTTAGTGGTTATGTGTAATATTTTGTTGTGATGGCTGGACTGTATTTGATGTGCTGTGTGTTGTGCCTTACAGTCCAGGGTCCTTGAGTGGGACTTTCAACCCTCAGCCGGTCGTCCGGGCCATGTTCTATCTTCTCCACTGCTAGCCTGGCCTGAGGACCATGTTGGAGCCTGGAGTTGCCCGCTACCCGCCCTACATCTTTGGTGGTAGAAGTCTTCAGTCCTCAGGTCAGTTCTTTCCATCTTTTCCCGGCGGCTGAGCTGGGGGTGATTTATAAAAAAAACAAAGAAGGATATAAAAACAAAAGAAGAAAAAAAGTTTGTGGAACTGTTTAATTTGTGCCTAGGCCTAAAACTGATGGGACAAAGTGGGCAACACAGCCATGGGGACCTATATATGTATTTTTTTTTATTAAAAGGAAAAAAAAAACTTAAAAGACAAACAAAAGGAACTTTTTGGATGTTAATATTTATTTATATTTATATTTATATTTCTTGTTATTTAGTTTATTTAGTTTATTTTGTTGTTAGATATTTTAGAGTTTATATTTGTTAGGTCCCTATTGTTAAATTGTGTTGTTATTTATTTTTATGCTTTAGGCCTAGTGATTTAGTTATTTATTTATTTATTTCGTGTTTGGTGTTATTGATGTCAGGGGATAATAGAACGGTACCGTGTTATATTTTCTTTTAAATTATTTAATTTTTAAACTTTCACCAAAAGGGGATTATTGTTCTTTGCTTAACTTTTAATTCGGAGCTGCCCAGGGATTCCGGCTTACTCCCTGGCCCGGTGGAATCAAGGGATTCGGGCCAAATTGCCGGTTTAAATGTTGTGATCCAAAAGTTTTCTAAATTTTCACTTTTATTTGGGGCTTAATATTTTTCTTACGTTTTGGGGTGTCTCAGGCTAAACTGCAGATAGGCCATACACCCTGTAGTTGATTAATTGTTAAATTGTGGTATTTGTAGAGTTTGTGGTATTTATAGCGTTTGTTATTATTGTGTAGTATCTTGGTAATTTTAGTGTTTGTTATTATTTATTTAAGTGAAAATTTATATTGTGGCCTTCTGCCTATTTTATATCGTGGCCTTCTGCCGTTTTTGTTGATTATGTTAATAGTGGTTTTTTGGTAATAAATTAGTTTCGCTCAGCTGCCGAGTTTTATTTTGGACCCTCCAACTGCCACCCGTGATCCCATCGCTCGACTTGTTTTGAGCCATTCCCCCGGTTGGCACGCTTACCAGCTTTGGTGGGGGGGATGGGTCTCACCGCCCGCCCGCACACGTACAGTGGCATTGACCCACCCGCCCGCCCTTACACGTATAGTGATATTGACCCTCCCGCCCGCCCATACACGTACAGTGGTATTGACCCACCCGCCCGCCCGCACACGTACAGTGGCATTGATCCACCCGCCCGCCCTTACACGTATAGTGATATTGACCCTCCCGCTACTGGTATTGATCCACTGTATTAACTTTTTGAGTTATTTTTCTGTTTATTAAAATATATAAAGGCGATAAAGTCAAGAAAATTGTTAAAATAATGTTTGTTATACATGAACTATTTAATAAAAAAATATTAATAATAATGCCTTATCCTAACAATCATAAGAAAATATTAATAAATATTAATAATTAGTTGACTCTTCACTTTTACATTTTATCCACTGTTTACATTGGCCTAAGTAAAATATTTCAAAAGCGCTGATAAAAATTATATATAAATGAAAAAGAATAAATATTTCTTTTATAACATAAAATATTCTTAGTTCTTATCTTAGTTCTTTTATAGTTAAATGCTTTACTTTTAAAATGAGTAACTAAATAAAATAGATTTAACTCACCTGTAAAAATGGTATAATGATGCTCCCCTTTGTATAACCAAACATCGGATGCATGATTTCTAAAATTTGAATGAGGTGGCAAAATTTAATAACATTGCCAACTGCATTAAAGGTTCCTTCCATTGAATCTGTCAAGGGGCATTTGTATAAATCAGTTGCACAAGACATTATAATAGAAGTTAATAAGGAAGATACACCAACCAAACCAACAGGTTATCTTTGTAAAAAAACTACTCATTTGATGTATATCTGATTGCACTTAGAGTTTAACCAACATCTATTAAAATCAACTCATAATTTTAGAATACGGTAATACACACTAAAAGCAATAACATAATGCCTACCTTTTGGCCTTTGGTCGGTGGCTTCCAGGCACGTATGGAATCAGAGAGTCCCTTCTCTCCTCTCTCTTTTTCTCACTCTTCAGTGACGATTATGAGTGAAGCATTTTAAATGACTTTGACGTTTATAATTAAAAGTCTACTTACATAAATAAATAGGTATGGCAACCGCTAGCAGTTCACGACTAACCCAAGCTACAAACATTGCAGATTTGTTGATATTGCTTGTTTTAATGATAGTTCTGTAGAAAATAAGTTCTAAGTTAAGCATACGATAAAAGACAATTTTTTTAGCTTTTTGAGATTATGTCCTTAGAATGTCTTATGACTTGAAAGGTTGTCAAAGTTGCTATGCCAGATGAGAAAATACATAATATTCACTAGGTATAAGTATAAAATGAGTGGGTAATTATTATATATTTGAATATCTTTAAGATTCAGGTAAGTGTGTGCAATTAAATACTTTTTATTTGTCTTGTTCAAAATTTGGATACTCACTGAGAAAAGCTTATCATTTCACAAAATAATTGGTCTTTTTTATTTAATTTCTTCGTTTGATTTACTAACAAAAGATCAAAAATACCATCATTTCAAGTGCAAGAGTTTAATTTTTCATAGAAATTTAGTTTTAATTGGCAAAAATTAAAAAATTAAAAATGTATTAAAAATAATCATGCTGATAAAGGGATTTTTAATGAATTTGAAAATATACAATTGAAAAGAAAGCTGACGAGAGTATGCTGTTGACTGCTAATATGTAATATAGTCATATTTAAAAGACAATTTTTTAATTTATTTAGACAAACACATGTAGTAGACATCCTATGTTCCTAACTGTAAGTTTGATACTATAACTCAATATAATTTACTTCTTGCTAAACATATCCAACAATGTAAATGCTTTGACTCACAATAAACATTTAAATAACTGATAATATCTTTCTAAATTATCTGTTAAATATAAACATTTCCATATAATATACAAAATAACACTAATACTCACCCGGCCCATCCTTAGCGTAACGTATTCCCATAACCACCAAAATGTAAGTGAAAAACACAAGTTGGCTGAGATTGTACAGGATCAGATATACCTTTTTCAGTTCTTCTGTAAATAAGATTAAACTTCATTTAAATTTCATATTTTCATGTGGAAATAAATTGATTTATTCATTCATTCGTTTGTTTTAAGAAAACAATTAAACAATTTGATTAAGATAAATTTGTTCATGAGAAGCAGATAAAATTATTGAATATATTATTTTACGAGAACACTCTTTTTATACATAGTATTTATGAGTTTTCAAGTCTTAAAATAACAACAACACAAAATATGTTTTAATTTTGGAAATGGCAAAAATTCAATGCAGTTGCCTAAAAAATACAGAAATGACAAATAATTTGTTCTAATTCAAATCATAATTAGATAGTTAGTCCCTTTATCAGAAAATAAAATTCATCTAAACATAATAAAAATAACTAAATTTAATAAACACAATACAAATACACTTTTGTGGATTTAAAGAAGGCAGACTATTCAGTTGATCGCAAATCCATTTCAATACACAATAGAGCTTGAGTTTGACTGAAAAACACAAAAACTGATTGGACATATGCTGTACATCTCAAATAAAACTCACAGTGAAAAAGAATCGTTGTATGTTAAACCCTTTATGGGCACCTCATATATCAAATGACGACTGGCAGTAATTAGCTTTCACACTCAGTATCTTAAACCCAGGAATGTGAATGTTGACTTCAGCATTTTTATGGAATTGCTTCCAAGGAGTTTGGAAAGAAAAAGGCAACCATAGAAGCATCACATCATCTGAGAAAACCTCAGCTTATGACACAGCCTGAGTAAAAGGCCATTTAGTAAAAATGTTACAAACTACTTCTTTATCACTTCCTTTTGGTGACATTTAAAACAAGGTGGCAAAAGTAAAAGATTTTGTAAGCAGCTAAAGGAGTCTTCAGGGCTTCCATTAATGTTCAGCATATACACTGTCAAAATTCATAAGCTTAAATCCAAAGAACGTAGATATTCTGATGATACTGTATTAGCTTATTAACATGTTGACCTACAACAAACGGAACTGGTGCTTACAGATATTCTTACGTCCCAGAGATTATTTATAAATCTCATCCAATATAAACTAAGCATTATATTGGAAGCTGTTCAATGGTCGGAATGAGTATTTCATTTTTCGATATTATGACAGCAGATGATGGTAAGAATCTTGCTTAAAATGTGTTTTACTAAAATCAATTTTCAACAGGTGCAATCACTTTTTTCAACATAATAATGATAGAGTATTTGGTAGGGTAGAAAAGGACTGTTTAACATGTCATGAAAAAACCTTACACAACCCAAGTCTTTTTCTAGAATGAGATATGGCATTGTGGCATGGGGTGCAGCATCTACTACAATTTTAAACAGAGTCTTTGTTGCACAAAAGTCAGCTGTTAGATGTCTTGCAATTTATTAGCTGCAGAGAACAATCGAAGACTCTAAAAATTAAAACTGTAATGGTTACCCAAGAAGAGGCATACTATTTGCACACAGATAAGCACTTGCAACACAACCAAGAGTTCAGACTTAAAATACTAGACAAACTTCTAATATACCTTCTAATATAATGTGGCAAGAGAAAAAACAGCTTTTATCAAGGAAAAACCAATAAACATTGAAATGAAGCTCTACAACCATCTATCCGTAGACTTCAAGAAACCAACATGATGAGCTATGAAGGAAAAACTTAACTCCTGGCTGACAAATCATACCATATACTCAGTAGCAGAGTTCACGCTAAAAATCAAAGACTGTCATTGACCATCATGATTTATTATAATTATTATTTTTGGCACCGTTGTCTGTACTTGACGTTCAGGAATAAAGCATTTATCAGCGCAATTGAGTGCACGTGATAAGAATATGAGCCTAACATCTGTGCTCTTTACACTCTTGGATCCTGTGGATAGCCTGAGTGAGTGAAGTATTGGCTCTGAAGTCGAAACAATGTGGCTAGAAAGCCCATTCTGCGAGAGAAGGCTGAACACAGAAGATCATTGTACCCACTTCTTTTGTAATTATCTTCATTTTCTTTAGATGAATTAACGATACTGGGATGTGTTGCATACAGGAAGGCGGACAACCATCAATAAATTCCTTGTAGTACAAGAGGGGTCATCAACCTTTTAATACCATTCCTATGGAATAAGAATTTGGACAGTTGCCGTTAGGTCCTTGCCACACCCCAAAGTTTTTGGAATGACATTCACCACTGGCTGAGTGTTTTGGTAACACTGAATTTAATAAACCAAAATTCTCAGCCCCTTTCTGTTGGTATGCATTCAAGGACTAAGAATTCCTCTGAAATTTAAACTAACTTGCAGAAGTACTTTGCTGTTTTGATATATTGGATCTCTTCAAATAGGTGCCAGTTGCAGATGTTAAGCAACCAAACCTATGACAGCTTCAGTTTTTTAAACTTTGTTTGAGGAAGCTCATAAGTGGAAGGTGAAATCAAGCAAGAATTTCAACTAAATACTGAATAGTCTGAAGAGCAGGAAAGGAAGTTCTCTTATTACAATGTTAATATGTTGTTTTTTTTTTCAAATTATGGGCACAATTACGTCGTACTTCAACATTTTTAGTCAGGAGAATTTAATTGAAAATTTAGCCAAACAAAGTTAAAACACTTTTACTTAATAACACTGAATCTTCACATATACTATAGAAAATTGTCATATTTTACCTTTTTTGTACCCGAATTCATCTTTTTTTAGTTTTTCAAAAAGATCAGGATAGTCTCCCAGGACATCTTTAGCTGTTCCATTTTTGTAGTCGTTTTCTGTGAAATCTTCTTCGTCATCATCACTTTTCCATCGTTCAAAGTCAATCTGTACAACAGAGATACAACTGTCAACAGAAGTGATATGCAATTCTTTTGTTATTAACATTTGGTTTGGTTAGAACTGATAAATACCTCATGAAGTCCTACATTGTTGATGACATTTAGAGGTGGCAGATAGGATACAGTGGGACAATTTCTCACCCTCTTCTTTTCACTCGGTGGACGGTGGAATGAAGTGTCTTAAAAATTTTAGGAACAAAAAATGGGGCTATAATCAAGTATGCTTGAAGCAATACAGTACTATGACGATTTGACAAGCAGTGGTTGGTGGTTGACAGAGGCTGGCCGTACATCTTAGTCTTTTCATCGCCATGCTCAATTATACTAGAACCCTAACTCTCCCATCACATCAAGCACCACTAGATAAGCTAGTTCATGTTATTAAAAATTATCTCAATCCATTTTAATTAGTTTCAGTAACAAATTTACTTTTTTCTAAACTTTTCACCCTCTAAAATTATTTTTGTTATTCTATATTATGAAAAATATTAAAACCATTACATGTTGCTTTTTAATTTCACTGTTTAATTAATTTAAAGTAGATCATATCCTGTTTTAATTTCAACTAGCTGCTGCTTTAATCGTTAAGTTGGATCCAGAGCGTTTTCAATAAATTCAAAATAAATAAAATCAATTTTTCAATGTGCACTCATAGTGTTTTTCCTGTCATGCATACAATTCTAGGGGTCTAGCCACAGAAAACCACAAGAATCATTGATCAGATCACAAAACAATTTACCTTAAGCCATGGAGGTTTCTGAGTGGAGTGCAACAGCCGAGGCCACCATTGGCAATCCTGTTTCTTCAAGGTCAACTGTATCCCTCGGTCTGTCACCTTGATGTGACTTTGGTCATCCTCCTGGATAACAATGTAACAATGTTATTACTCAAGTTTTTTTGATTTGATTTTTTGTAACTAACCTGATTGTGTTTGGAATGCAATGAAACATTACTTAGCCTATTATATGCTTTACTGAATGCAGTTTAATGGAAATTTACATTAAAATCATGTTAAAAATTGCAAATTCGAGACACGTTTTGACCTGCAAATCTAGAGTAAAGATCTAACAGAAACTAACTATCGTAATTACATATTTGTTGTTAAATATGTAATCATAAAAAAATAAAAAACTATAATTATATAATGATGTTAATATTTTTCTTAGTAAACAAAAACAAAAATAATTTTAGAGAGTAAAGTTTTGAAAAAAGCAAATTTGTTACTACATATGCTTTTTAGGCTAGTTTGTATATAAAATGTTTTATATACAAACATAAACTGTTTGTATATAAAAAGAACTTCAAATAAAATTATTTTCATAGCTAAAATAGATGAGGCAGTTTTTTTAAAAGTATAAACTACTGCTTTGACTAATAGGTATGAACAAATTAATAATATCCTTGATTAATTATACCTATGAATAAATACTACA
Organism: Stictocephala bisonia; assembly: GCA_035578905.1. NCBI lineage: Eukaryota > Metazoa > Arthropoda > Insecta > Hemiptera > Membracidae > Stictocephala > Stictocephala bisonia. The sequence continues at coordinate 201,518 of JAQJVL010000074.1, read as the reverse complement.
CAATAATGAAACAAGTACTGTATAGAACATTAATGGTTTGTTTGTCAATTTAGTTTGCATTTTATGCCAAATACATACTTGCCCTTAATTCATACATAAATGTAAAGCCCTCAATGTCTTGCACTAGACACATATTTTTTGATTGGATAAGAAGTGTTCTTTAGAACAGATAGGCTACTGTGTTAACAAAAACCTACCAACCTCAATCCTCTGGATAGTGTCGAACAGTTTCAGTCGAACGGCATACTTGGCTGGACCGTGAGCACCCACACCGAAGGCATCTAAGTGGATTGAATCATCAGTGAGATTTAACAATTTGTTTTCCTGAAAATCAAACCCATTTAAGGTAGAGCAGAGATTTAGTTTGATAAATACCTTACGTAGACATAAGTCTTGTACAAACCTTAGCAATTTGATTATTGTAACGATGGTGTCAGCAAGAAGCATTTAATCGTTACTAAAACTTGAATTCACAGTTTATGTCTACTAAACATTGCCATTTTATAGATGGCAAAAGAGTAACTATGATGATTGGTTAATATGATTGATGATTTAATTGTCTTACAAAATAAATTTATCTTGGATTGAAGATATCTGTGAAATAGAGGATTGTCATAGTGATGTACTACAACTCTCTTTATATTAACCAAAAAGCAATAAGTAAACTTTAAATGAGATACCAGTTTATAAAACAAGATTTTCCAACACAGCACAATATCTATCACCTGACTGGTTGTGATAAATAAAACTTCTGTTTGGAAGTAACTTCACATTATAAAATCTACTGAGGCATCAGGAGAGACAATTACTGCGAAAGCTAACCAAAACATAATTTACATGTTACAATAAAAAGAATATTGAGAGAGTAATTAATTATTGAACAATATTTAGAGCAAATGGTTCCATTAAAGTGCCTTGATAAAAATAGCTATATATATTTATTAGTAAATAATATTAAGTATAGAGGTCTTGCTAAATTTTTACTATTTTTTTAACTAGTCAATATTAACTACGAAGACAAATCCATAGAAATTGTTGGGTCGCAATACCAATATTTTAAATAAAAACATTTTCACAAATGATTATAATAATTATAATAAATAACAAATGATTATAAATAATTATGTATACAATCACCTGAACAAGAATGTTACCCATTTCTTCCCAAACCAAATAAAAACAAAGATATGTAACAAAACAGGTTAGGTTAGGTTAACTAGGTTAGATAAGGTTAGAGAAATCAAAAATGTATTCATGATCAACATAATCTAACCAAACATAACCTCACTTATCTAACCCACTTTTTAGGTAACCTAATTCATACACTGATTACTAAGCAATTAAATACTACTTTCCACTATTTATAAAATTTTTTCTATGACACTACTTTGATATAATTGTGACAGTTAGTTCAAAATAAAAACATGTATGAGATAAAAATATCATCAGTGCTTACAGGACGTTGAAGAACAGGATTATAGTTCAGTTTGACTATGTGACGTTTTCATGCTGAACCAAAAAATTCTTAGAGCTCCATTGTCTGGGAGTCTAAATTTTATAACTTTAAGGTTAGTGGTAAATCATTTTTATTCCTCTAGAATATTGCTAAAATAAAACTAAATTATAATAGAGTTAGATTTGAAAACTCTTTTAACTGATTTGATAATCTAAAGATGAAAATATTTGTATTTTTCTGAGTTAATTCTGTAAATTATTGAGCATTTCGATAAAGCTTCTTACTTGGTGCTTTTGAATATTCAAATTTAAGGGCATTGTTAAATTATATTCATGATCCATTGTTAACTGTTCACCTTGACTTGTCTAATCTATTAGAATATCAGTAGACTGATAACAACTCTACAGTACTTATTGTCACATTAGAGGTGGGAATAGACAGGTTCAAACCACCAGAAAAATCAAAATGTTGCTTACTTTTTGTCTAAATGCACTTTTAGGATAAAAATATTTTATATACCTCAGAAATGACACAAGAGTAGGCCATGTTAGAGAAGTACAAAGTCTTTTAAAACATAGTTGAGTGGTTGAGCTTTTGCTTCTATTTGCACCCGCATACCACTAAAAATATGTGTTTACAAATCTATAAAAATTTGTTTTAATGAGTTCTCCTCAACCAACCTTGTGTATGCCTTGATGAGCCTATTCACCTATGAAATATAGTGAATTGTCAGGCGAGAGGTATTTATCATTAATTTTGTTACGTTTGACTTTATCATACAGTAAAAGGATGGATGAAACATGTAAAACGTTAAAAAATTTAAGAATTTCTTAGAACTTTAGAGAAAAACTGCTAAAGTTCCTTCTGTTGCCGTCTGTGGTTAAGCCATCTCATTCCTTAAGAGGATTGAAGACTTGTCTTTTGTTCTGTGCTTCTTATCAAAATACTGACTCAGTGTGACATTTCGTCCAGAACTCTTCTGTAATAATAATAATAATAAGTAATTTATTTGCTGTCGGATTATTTACAACCACTGACAATGTCAAAATATTTGTAGAAGAAATCGAAGTAATAATATAACTAAACATAAACTTAACCTAGACATCCATATAAATGTAACATTTCATTTTGAATAAATAAATAAATGATGGTACATCATTATACAAGTGCACAATGATTGAGGTTAAAATTTAATTAAAAAAACTTGTCTACTGAATAAAATGGTTTTCCAACAGCCAGATGTGAAACTTTGGACATGGAAAATCTATAAAATTGTATTGATGTATTGATTTCTGTCTGGTGTTGTGAAATGATTATTGTAATTAAAATTTAGTAGTTGCGGATTTTGAAGAACATAGGCAATGAGATTGTATAAATACAAGTTTACAATAGTAGGGATTTTCAAGGAACGGAAGAGAGGTTTGCAGTGTTCAAGTGAACTTGATTAGGAGATTATTCTGATCACTTTCCTTTGTATAATTTGTATGTCCTGAACTCGTTTAGGATTACCCCAAAAAATTAGACCATATCTAAGAATGGATTGAAAATAAGCGTAATATGCTGTTTTTATATACAGGTTACTAACACAAGATGTTAAACGTTTTAAAAGGAAAATTGCCCTTGATAGCCTACCGGAAATATGCTCTATATGTTGATTCCAACTTAAATTTTCATCAATGTAAACATCCAAAAACTTCACACAAGATGAAAACTCATTGATGCTATTATTGTTGGCAGAACTAGATCTTATGCTAAATTTAGTCTACCAATGTAAACTGTAATCAACTGTAAATAAAGTTCTAAAAAGCACATTCGAAGTTTTTACATTCAAGAGAAGCAACTCTTTCTTCCAGAAATAGTGGGAGTACTGCATTCAGCTATCAGAAAATTCTAATTTTAAGACAGCATCACTAACGAGAATCAGCAAAGTTCCCTAATGAGATCGTGGCCACAAACACCTATTTCTCTCTGTTGAAGAATTCTATACGATTAAAGTTATATGTAGATATTCTTCTTTCAAAACTCACAAACTGCTTTGAAGAAAACAACTAGAAAATCCTTCCCCACCTCTAGGGTACCGTTAATTAAAATGATTAAATGCATGTAGTGCTAGTGAAGTCTGCAAGTTTCGTAACTTACAGGAAGACCAACTAGTAGCCAAACTGCATTGTTACTACAATATAGAAAAAAATGAATAAAAATCATTTGATGATAAGCTAAGAGGGTTTGCAGGAAAAAACACGAAAGAACATCTTCCAATCGTATTTTACTAATTTAAACTCTTATTGTTCCAACAAGCTCTACATCTTGTGATGAATAAATAAATAAAAAATAAAATATTATAAAAGATGTTAAGCAATTACAAAATTTAAGAATTTCTTAGTTGTAAAATGGCTAATGGTTGAAGAATTTAGTAAGATCAATCAGAGTATCTGGGTTTTGGGGGTCAAAGGGAAAAAGGAAGGATATTAACTAGGAGGAAGGAACTTACTCTAACTAGGGGATCTGGACTCTTTTGCTTAAGAAGACTTAAAGACTGTTTGGTCAGAAAAATTAAAACATTTTTTTCTATTTCAATGTTTTTAAATCAGCTATAATACATCTTCCAATTAGTTATTTCATTAAAATGATCTTTATAACTATAAATACATCACTCCAAACAAGCAAATTTGGGCTTACTTGGTACAGTAACCATTAAATAACTATTAACCCGATTATTCCCAAATATGCAAAACAGACCCCCACAGGATTGGTCTTGATCAACATTTATTTCAAATTGTGTCATTTTAATACAAATTAGCAAATTTGATTTTAAATAATTAATTTGATATGTTTGTTTTTATTGTAATACGACCAGAAATACAACAACATGTAAGGCATCTCATGCTATTTAAAATATCCCTCAATTCGCAAAATTGTTTAAATTTGTATACTCAATTGACAATTGCAGTTTTACCCGCACGTCATATCACAATTCACTCGCCACGCACACATACAGTGATACAGTGCCCGCACCAGCAGGATCATGCTTCAAGAACTTCCTGCTACTATAAGTCTCCCATCCAAAGGCAGGGAGCGGTCAAGTGTTTGTGCAGTAATAGGTTGTTCCTAATGCCGTCTGCACCACCTTTAAACATTATGCAGAAACACTAATAGTCAGGATGTGCTTTCATCTTTGGTCATTTTGACAGTCAAGCAGAATGTGGTAATGTATCATGAACTGTGTGATCAGTAGGCTATAGATAACTACAATATTCTAGCAATTTGTTTTTTGAAACACTCAGTTGAGCCACAGAAGAAGTCCTGTACGTTTGCAGTTTCAATACCAGATCTCAGCAACCTGGAAACGCCCGTATGATATGCATATGATGTAAGCATGTACTTCCGTTGAAAGATAGTTCTGGAACGGGTACCACGAGTAATAGAAAAATCAATACTGTGCAAGAGATCTGGGCAGTCTAGCAGTCAATTGACTAGTTTGAAAAGATAAACTAGGTCACAGATGTTCCTCCTCTTATGTAGTGTTTCTAAATGAAAATAGTTCTCAATTGCAGAAAAGGGCGTTTCTCTGTAGGTGTAGCCAATTTTCATGCCCAAAATATTTATGAATGGAGTTTGAATCCTGTTGATTCTGTCAGTGTCCCTGCTGATATGGCTTCTACACAATAGAACCATACTTTACGAACTTTATGTGACCTAACAATTCATTCATGTGGTGATTATATAAGTTTAACTTGTAACTGTGAGGCTATAGAGAGAGTGACAACTTACAAATATTTAGGTGTAACCATTGATCACCGTGTGAGATGGGCGGAGCACATATAATACATAAAAACTAAAATTCGAAAATATTTGTTTGCTTTTAGACGATTGCGTGAAGTTTTAAATGACAATGAAATTAAAGTCATATATTATGCTTACATACAATCGTTGTTGTTGATTGGTATTGTTGCGTGGGGAGGAGGTAACAAAATCATTCTAGAACCTTTATATGTTGTACAGAAGTCTATTTTGAAAGTAGCATTCGGTAAGGCCAGACGTTACACTACGGCCACCTTATTCCAAAACGTATAAGTCCTTAATATTCGTCAACTCTTTATTAAACATTTAATGGTATTTATATTCAAACATTATAATTCTATATTCTCTCCAATTTTACACACTTACAGCACACGTTACTCTACTAATGTAGGTTTTGTTTGTCACACCGACTATTAATAAATCATTTTCAACTACTACTCCAGTCTACATTGCACATGCATTGCTTTTAAATCTTCGACGGAATAACCCCAATTTTTTATTTATTCTCTTGTACTTCAATATCTATATTCAAAAAACAGGTAACTGATTGGATCAATCTAATAGGTTTGGAGGGAGCAGAGAATGTGTCTTACGGGCGGATTTGATGCACGCCACCCCCCCCCCCCACTGGGTGAACTGTGGCCGAGGCCGGTGCCATATGAGTGGGCCTTTGTTTGGAGGGTCTTGTGTTGAGACTGGATTACGAGAAGCAATGACTGCAGTTCTGTAGGCATTGCGAGAAGTATTCACAGGGCATCATCCTGCATGCACTTGTTTCTCTGGCCCTTCCTAAATTGGCATACAGTCAGTGATTACTTCTTGGATATGATTGCCTCACCTCCGAGTTGCAATGTCACGGAAGTGTTAATTATTAAATTAACATGTGCTACCACTTTTTCCATATTTCAAAGTTCATATTATTATTATAAATATTACAATAAATATTACATATTTTTTCCTTCTTATAAAATATTGTTTACTTTTTATTCTTATTTATGTATATTTTAGTTAGTATAGACGTACATTTAAAATATTTTCCCCTTATATAATAATCTGTGATAGAACAATTACATTTTAGTCCTTTTTGAATAAAATACTCACAACTCAGCCTACGCACAGGCAGTATGCCCATGAAAAGGAATTACTGTACGGTTTTCTATTATTTTTGTTTTAATTTTAGACAGTTTGTTTAACGATTACTTTATATTATTTTTCAATGTATTTTTGTATTACTTTATATTATTATGTTGAACAATATCATTTAACTTACTGATGTATACATTTGAATGTTTGGGGAATAAATATACTTTCATTTCATTTCATACTCAAGAACAGGAAGAATAAGAGAACAACAAGTGCCACAGAAGATTTAAAGTCTCTTGTGCTTCTCAAGACAAAGCCCATTAGTGTACTGACTTTAGATGTTATCTGGAGTATATGGTCTCGTGGGTTTACATTAGGAGTCAATATCACGCCCAGTTCTCTAATCTTATCCACTCTAGTGATGCTGGTACCATTTAACTGACAATCACTAAGATAACTTATTCAGCCACGAGTAAAAATAATAATCTGGCACTTGGATATGTTAAATTCCAACATTTGCACAACACCAGTCACTGACATTATTAAGAGATGTCTGTAGTTTTTTTTTTTTTTTTATTGTAATCAGACTGAACTTTGTAAACAGCTTGATATCATCGGCAAACATCAAATATTGTGTTTCAATTCCACAACCAATGTTGTTCCTGAACAAAATGAAAAGAAGAGGGCGAAGATGGCAAAATCATAGATTTTGACTCGTGACAAGCTGCACTTCAATTAGTTTCTAATTAAACTCTGAGAGATGGGCGACTACTGATGAAAATCCAATGTTTATTAGTTTCATTAAACCTAATTTAAACCATGCCTTGCTGTGTAATTTTTTATAACCTAGGTTAACACTTTGAAGCCTGGGCCCTTAATACTCCGTTTGGCATGGAATCCTGGGGATTTTATGTTCACATTAAAAAAATTGTAAATGCCTTATAAATTTCATAAAAAGGTTATATTATATATCTTTGTAAAGGGGAGAAAATTCTCTTTTCAATGATGGACAAAACTTTAGGTGTTGTACATTTTTTTATTTTTTACAGAAGCTACAAATAAGTACAAAAATATGTAAAACAAAAAATAGCTACATATAATAACATATAATAATATAAAATATAATAACATAAGCTAAACATAATATAAGCTAAATATAAATAATATAATAATATAAGCTAAATATAATAGCAATATATAACAACATAAACAATCGTTATATCAGCTGTTTATCGTTATATCAGCTGTTTATCGTAACGTCAGCTGTTACGATAATTATTTATCCAAGACTAGATGTAGATAAAAAAAATTAATAGACCGATAAAATATAATAACAGATAACTAAAAGACACATTCAGATGACCTAAACCCGATTATATGCCGATAATAAAGATATAATGAATTAGTATGGGCGCCCGAGCTATTCTCGGGCGTCGGCGAGTACGCCAGTTTGCGTCGCCCGATCTATCTTCGGGCTTAGGCTTCAAAGTGTTAATTCTTTATTACCTTAAAATAAATATATTATAAAGTGTCACTACAACTTTCAGCTCCATGACAACAAAATAATAGCTTATTTAGTATTGTTATTCTTAGGTACAAGACAGAGTATAATTTAATTATAGCCTATAAATTATTCTTTTTCTTTGTTGACACATATATATCCATGAAAAATCAACCTCTTTAATACCAAAATATAAAATATTCTGGGGGAGTGTCCCTGGACTACCTGTTTTTATAGTGGAAGAGGGGGAATACCCCGGTAACTTTTGTCAGATTAGACTTATAATAACATTTCAGTCAATACCAAAACTTTTTTCATGATTTTAATGTATTAAAATACATAAACAAAACAAGTTACTATTTGAATATAGCAATTTCACTAAATATAATTTTTTAATTTAAATATGTTGTACAAACTTCTATAGTTTTCCTCTTAACCCAGCTGGTATTCTAAAGTATACAAAGTATCATGTTTGTAATTTTAAATTAAATAATTAAAATTACATTTAAATTTAATTTTGATTAAATAATTAAATTAAATAATTAATGAACATTAAATAATTAATATTAAAATTAATAAATAATAATTATTAGTAGACAACACAAAGCCATTACCTTGATGTCCTTGAGATCAACCTTGATGAATAGGTTTGATTCATCTTGTGCCCAATAAACAAATGGACTTATAAGTTCATTTCTCATTTTCTTGTTGACTTTATTTTTCCCTGAAACAAAAATACTTTATAAAATGGTTAAGCCTCTACTTCAACCTACTGCTTTTATTCACATAAAACTCAATTGACAGTATACATTAAAAAGTTATACACATACTATTTTTCATGCTAGTTGGATATGCTAGGTCATATTGATTAAATTCATCTTCAAAACGACCTTCAATTTTTTTAGTTGCAGAAATTACAATCGATACTTTTTCTAGCTTATTTCTTTAAATTGCACATGCTTTAATGGTTAAAATTTTCATGTTAATAGTTTTTTGTTAATATTTATGAATTACAATATAACTACTTTATGAAAATATTTACAGTATTTATTTACTGTACACTAATGGTTACACCATTTATACAGTACAACTGGTTACATAAAATATAAGATAATAATAATGTGTAGCAGTCAAAAGCTTTTCATATACAATAAATATTTCATAACAATACCAATAACACTATTTCTTTAACACTCCGGTGGTCGCGCGGATGACTATTGTCATCCAGGGAAATTTGTTTTGTTGTTGTAAGGGGTTTGGCAACAGTGACGTCCTTGAGCGGCTATCTACCTTTCCTTTGTTTAGTCTAGTGAAGGACAGTAACGGTTTAGACTCCGAGTGAGAGTGCTGTTTATGTATAAAAGCGTATTTGAAAACGTTGTTCAAGGTGGATGACAGTTGTCATCCGTGCGACCAAATTAGTTACAGTTTTTTTCACTGTTGTAAATAGTTGTTTTCTTATATTTAGTGTGTTTTTTGTGTAAATATTGTGTGCTGTATTATTTTATTGTGTAAATATTGTACAGTAGTTTATTACGTTAGTTATGTCGGAAAGAGAACGGGAACAACTAAGACAGTGGCTACGTGATACTGAAGAATTTGAGGATAGTTTCAATGATGAAGATCCTGATGAGGTGGAAGAGGACGTTGTTGAAGTAATGCCTTGTTCTAATAGTGGAGATGAAGAAGAAGAGCTTTTACAACCATCCCCACCATCGCCATTGGAAAATGTTCAAGCTAACACTTCTTCTCATTTTGACCAACGTGAGTTTTACATTGGAAAAGATAAGGTAACTCGCTGGTATTTACAGCCACAAGTACCACGGACCAGTAGAACCCAACGCCATAATATAATACCCACCTTTCATCGTCCAGGGCTTAAAGGAAAGGCAAAACATGTTACAACTCCAGTTCAAGCCTTAGACTGTATGTTAGATGATGAGATAATCCAAAAAATTGTTCAGTATACAAATATCTACATAAGTAAAATACAAGATAATTATCAAAGAGTGAGAGACGCTAGACAAACAAATATTATAGAAATCAAAGCTCTTTTTGGCATCCTATTTATAGCAGGTGAAGTTAGGTCAGGAAGAAGAAATGTATTTGAAATGTGGGATAACAGCAAAGGTACTGGCGTTGAGCTTGTTTACGTCACAATGAGTGAGCACAGATTTAGATTTTTGATGCGTTGCTTGCGTTTTGATGATTATAGAACCAGATTAGAGCGCAAGGCAGTAGACAAACTAGCTGCTATTCGAGATATATTTGAATTGTTTACATTCAACTGCAAGGAAATGTTTAATCCTTCAGACTATCTTGCACTCGATGAACAGCTTGTAGGGTTTCGAGGGAATTGCCCTTTTAGAGTGTATATGCCAAGTAAACCAGCCAAATACGGCATAAAAGTATTTGCCTTAGTTTCAAACTCCAATTTTTATGCTTGTAACTTAGAAGTCTATTTAGGAAAATCAGCCTGATGGTCCATTCCAAGTAAGCAATGCCACAACAGACCTAGTCCTGCGTCTTGTGGAGCCAGTTGCTGGTTCAAATAGAAACATAACCTGCGACAATTGGTTTTCCTCAATACCTTTGGCACACATTCTGCGACAAGAAAAATCACTAACACTAGTTTCTATGCTAAGAAAAAATAAACGGGAAATTCCAGGAAACTTTTTACCCGATAAAAACAGGGAAGTAAAAAGCAGTATTTTTGGGTTCCAAGAAAAATGTACGATGGTTTCGTATGTGCCAAAACGAAATCAAGCTGTTATTTGTATATCTACCATGCACAATAATAGTGCCATCGATCTGTCAACAGGAGAGGAAAAGAAACCCTCAATAATCACGACATACAATGAGACAAAATATGCTGTTGACATCCTTGATAAGATGTGCAGAGAGTATGATGTTGCCCGGAACACCAAGAGATGGCCTATGGTGTTGTTTTTCCACATAATGAATGTAGCTGGTGTCAACGCACTAAATATTTTCCGAGCCAACACAAACAATACCGACATAAAAAGAAGAGAATTCTTATCTACATTGGCGTTTGATTTGGTTAAGCCTGAGATTATGAGAAGAATTAACCAGGACATGATTCCAAAAGAGATAAAACGAAGGGGAAAACTGCTATTGAAGTTACCAGACGAGGATGAAGTTGTACAAGCACCACCAACTGCAGACCGAGGCCGATGCGTTATCTGTGGCAGGGCCAGGAATAAAATGACAAGAAGAACTTGCTTCAAGTGTAACACATGGGTTTGCCCAGACCATTTGAAAAATATTTGTAATAATTGTTGTGAGTAACTTACATCATTCCTTAGTTCAAAAACGGATATATTTTTTATGTTTAAAATATGTATGTCCAACACTTATTTTCTATTTATTTTGTCATCATAATTACTTAGTTAAAATTATTGTGTTTGTTTTATATTTGAACTTGTGTACTTACAAAATAAATAAAACTTTTCATGTTGGCAAAATTATAATTCAGTCACTTACTATGAAATTTGGTTATTTTATATTATGTATGTAATATAATAAATAAACCACAGAAAGTTTGTAAAAAGTTCTAATGCTCGTTTATAATTCACCCAAGAACCAAATATTTAGTGACATAACGATAAAATGCAAAGGAACACAAAATACACAATGGATGACAATAGTCATCCGCGCGACCAATGTTGTAACAGATAACCACGCGACCACCGGAGTGTTAACAAAGCAACAACTAATAATCAACAATCAACAAACAAGGACTAATAAATCAAAAGCAATATAATAAAGAAAATTAATGTGACAATGAAATCACAAATATATTAAAATACAAATTAAAGGGGCAGAACAACAACAACAATAACAGTAAATATAATTTATAAGTTTAACAACAACATTAATATGATCAACATTACGAAAGTAATGTGGCTAACTAAATAAATGAAGATATCTAACAAAATAAATCATGCAGCAATGAAACCTTATAGAGAATGCAATGATAAATAAAAGAAAAGTTGATTTCTTGAACAATAATAATATTTATATACTGAGCAGACTAATATCTGATACAAGTTATTGTTGTTCAAGAGATGATGCTAAGATTATTATTTAAAAAATATAAGAACCAATTAAATAGATAAAATAAGTGATGATAAATTAATACAACAAATACAAAAAATTAACATGTAACAAGGAGATGGACAAAGAAAACAAAACGGAAGAACAGTAAGATAAAAAATAAATAAAGATTTAAATGACAGAGAAACTGTAGCCATTAGTACAAATTAAACAGATAGTTATAACAGCTATTTGTTAGAAAAGAATTAATATTTTATGAATATAAAATACATGAAAACTAAATATGAATATATTTTATTATTCATTATTCATTTCTAAAACACTGATCGTAGGGATATGGGCGAATATAAGGGGTGAATGAGTGTGATAAGCGTAAATGAACGAGTCATTATTAATAGCCCAATAGCCAGGGCAAATATGGGACCTACGGCATTATGTGGAATCCAAACCACATAATGTTGGTCTGATTTTCAGCTAACTGACAAGTCTGACACTCAGTTATCTTCTCTACTCAACATCTGAACCTTGACTACCATCCAACATAGACATCCCAAACTTCTCTATTAGTGTCCACGTCGATGGCAACCACTGAGCGGACGCTGTGTTGATTATTATTATCTTATTATCTTAAACAAGCAGCGTCCAGACTTTATTTCTTTTTTTTGCTCCAAGGATTTTAAATGTATATAGAGAGGGGGTTTTCGACCATGAAAAATCAATTGGCACCAGTCTCAACCCTGGGAAAATTCTGATTCCTACCCCAGAGGCTCCTAGACATCCCATGTTATCGACTTCTAGCAGAAAAAACAAAATGGAACCATTATCGATTTCTAGCAGAAAGTGGGGTATATCAAACTATAGGTATTTATCTCATAAATCACATTATACCATTACATTTAGGAAAATATTTAAGGCCAGTCCCACCCCACAAATAAAAAATATGCTCAAAAACCCAAAATTGGCTAATCTCAAAACTAATACACCCAAAAGGGATATCAAATTAAAGGTATTATTCTCCTAATTACTAATGTACCATCAGATTTTAGAAAAGACTACATTCATTGGCTCCACTGCCACAAAACCAAAATTCATGGTCATACTGCTTAAGAATCCTGGTAAGTCCGTAGGACGATCTTCCTCATGAGGTGACATGCCGATATCCACAAATGGAACTGTTGCAGAGTGTTTTGGTGAGGCCGCAGGTCAAACATTTTCCTTGCGAGGCCATAGGTCGAGGTCCAAAAGGGAACTATAGCAGAGCGTCTTGGCGAGGCTGTAGATCAAACTCCCCCAAGAGGCCGCAGGCCGAGTTCCTCAAAGGGGATAAAGGTAAACGCGGAAGACTTCCGAAACAAAATTTTATTAATGTCCTACAAGGTAGAGCAACAAAAAACGATCTTCAGAATCCTCAGGGAGATATGGATGCTACATATTCAGTTTGTAAGATTCAACTGAGTGAAGCTCTGTCTCCTGGTACTTAAACAATAAACAAAGCCAATGTTACTTAACAAGCAATCTTTTGTGTGCTAATAAGTAAACACAATTATCAACAGTTATTTGCCATTAAGGTTATTAAAAACCTGATTTACCTAGTATTTTCTTAAAACAATTAATCTTTTTAATGTTATAAAAAGCCCTCATCACATCATAGATAGTAGCTTAGAGTTTTTTCATAGGTAGCAGAGTTTTTTAATAGAAGTAGAGTAAACAGTTTTTAATCTCCCAAGAAAGAGAAATTAATAATTTTACATACTTTTGCATAGGATCGTTGATACTATCACTAATACTTTGTTAAATTGACTGACTTCAGATTGTTTTCAAATACAACATATACACTGAAAATTTACTAAACCTTTCCCAATTTTAAATACAAATAATAATCTTTGCAATATCGATTAATATTGATTTTATTCTAACTTATTTATGATATTTGTTTAAAAATTATTTGTTAGCATTGGATTGTTCATGAATGGTAGAAAATGATTGGAGCTTCCCAATGCTTAAGTGTTTTAAGGAAACAAATACAACGTTTCGACAGGAATACAAATTCCTGTCACCTTCAAGTGTTACTTACTAATATAGTATACTATATTAGTATATATCAATGCCACTGTACGTGTATGGGTGGGTGGGTGGGTCAATGCCACTGTACGTGTATGAGTGGGCGGGTGGGTATGGGTGAAAAAATGAACCAACCTGTAGGTTTCATCATCAACTTAGTACTGTGCGTGTATGTCTTTTAATTTAATAACTCTTTTAATTTTCAAGTTGTATAAAAAAGTAAATATTTTATTGTTTCTTATGATTTACTCTAACTTTATTGGTATAATATCCTAAATATCATTTTCTATATTTCAACACCAGTGGCACTTTATGAATATTTTGTAAGACATTTGAAATCTTACCATTTTACCTAGTACTTACATTTTACCTAGTAAGTATACTATATTAGTATAGTAATACTAATATAGTATACTATATTAGTATTACTATATTAGTTACTAATATAGTAATACTAATATATTTACAACTAGTTTTTTCCTGCTTAACCTATAAATATTTTTAAAATCCTAAAAAACAAATAATTATTTACAATTATGTTATTTATTGTCTAAACACTTATTTAAAGTAGTCTTCATTTAGATAAAGGATCTTAGTAGATCAAAGGAGGGCTGGGAAATCAATTTTGGTGCACGAAAAATCAAACTTAAATAACCCAATAATTACCACAAAATGTTTTTATTTTAGGCCTAAAATTTAATATTCAAATTGGTATTTATTTTGTTTACAACATCTTCCTAAAATACATATGTTTAGTTAAAAACCTTTGGATCACGATAAAAAGCTAACAATAATTTAAAAATTATACTGGTGTAGATTGGCAAGAAAAACAATGTTCACTTGATTTCTTTATTTGATTACTTTATATCAGGCATATGATAATAGAAGAAGCAATCACAGAATACAAATTTACATTTTTACGAAGGCACTGCTGGCAACAATTCTTTTGAAAGAGAAGTTAGGCTATGTTAGGTTTGTGAAAATGTTTTTAAGTGTCAATATACAAATTTTTCCTCAAAACCAACAATACACTTTTAAGTGTTCTACTAGTCTATTTACAGCTAATCGTGTGTCTAATGATCTGTCAGATACATAAGTTTACATCAAAAATATTTCTGTTTTTAGATGCAGAATTTTAATTTCTTTTCAGCTGCTGTTAAGACTGTGCCAGTTCCATTTTTATCTAGGCCTACTTATTTAACCAAGTTCAGATATACTAATCAATATTGTATACCCAACTTCACCCACTTACTGTACTAAACGTTTAGGATAAATAATTTAAGCACAGATACTCGCAAGAATGTTTTATGTAACAATCAACTTACAAATAGGAATAATAAAAAGACCTGCTTTGCTTAAATTACCTAGACTTCTTATGATAGTTAAAGGTGTATTTGTAAACAATCAGTTTGCCTAGGAATAATTTAACTTTATCAGAACTTTTTTCAGAACAATCTAATTGTAATGATTCTGCATTCTGCAATCAATCAAAAGCTTTACTGTTGTAAAACATAGTATAGTGTATGGATAGTTGTCAAATTGCATATGTAGTTACATATTTCTAGATTGTTACAATATTTATTAGGTTATAAAAAAAATTCAAACAACAATCACTATTTTTGGTATTTATGCAGTTTCTTGCGACCAAACAAATTTGGAACATTTTGCTTGAAATGGGTCTAGAATTGGCTGTATTTTAACAAAATATGGTTTTATTCCGCGGAAATAACATATTTTAACAAAAAATTCGAAAAAAATCAATGTCACAACTTTTAGTATTTTTGTCATATTTCCGTTAATTTAAATAGTATTTTAATCATATTTTTCGCGCTGAATACAAATTTGAAAACTATTTTGGTCTATTACAAATATTTCTCAAGATATAACGGAAAAACTACTATTGCGAAGAATCGCGATCATTATATACAACTATTAATCACAAAGACCGAATTCACCTATATTCCCGCCGGCAGGCCGTCACGGAGGCCAAACACTCAAATTTAACGCAACTTACGAATTTTTGTTGAGAAAATAGACAGCTAGGATAAGTTAGGTTGTTAGTAAAAAATGAATTTTTCGAGCTGAAAAAATAATTTTACTACAAAATCAGTTGTATATATATGTGTGTTCAGCATAAAAAACACAAGAAATGAAAAAATTGTCAAAAATTAACGATTTTCAAAAAGTTGTTATTTACTATCAGATAAAAAAACTAGTTTTTCGATTTTTCGTAAAAAACGAGTTTTCCGCTGATGATATCAATCTCCTCAAGAGATAAACTCATTTTTCACCACTTTTTCAACATGAAATCATATTTTCAGAAGTGGCAAGAAAGTGCATAATTACCTATTTTTATCCTAAGAAACATTGTTCACCAGCAAATACATGGAGAGAACAAATTTATCTAGGCAACATCATAAGCCATAACCTATCTAATCAACAAACACAAAAAACAAGTTATTAATATAATAAGGCAATATAAAACAATTTGTAAATGAGGAATTATACTACATAATTTTTTAGATTTATCTTGTGAAAATCGTCAGTATTTTACAAACATTCAGCTATTAATATGGATTTAAGTTTAGTTATTAAAGAGGGTAAGTGTGAGATTTGTAATTTTTTTGGCAAGGAGTTGTTGAGTTTTGAAGCAGTGAATAACCAATTCCTAAGTTGTGTTAATGACTCTGGCTATTTAATGTAAACTTTAAAATATTGTCATGAATATATACTAGTATGGACACCAAATGTATGGAAGGGAAAGATGAAACAGGACTAATTTAATAAAATAGGTTCAGAATGGTTTTTCTGTGGTAGCCTACCTTACAAACCCTAGGCTAAAAGGAGTAAAAACTGCCTAGATAAAATAAACATTTATGAGAAAAAATATAATAATTTTAAGTGTCGATGTGTAAAAAGTTGAAGAAATATTAAATTTAAAATATGACTTACATACAAGACTGCTTCACAGACCAGTCTAGTGACCAAACTACAGACGACAAAACAAACCCATCAATAACACCTGACCTGGTAGCTGGCTTGCCTTTAAATAATTTTTTTCCCTCGGAAACAGAGCGTGAACCAATATGAATTTTTTTATTGTAGAGTGCACAAAAATCTAGATTGTTAATTTAGCTTCATAGAGTATCTTCAATCGTTGCAAGAAGAAACTTCATTACAGTTAGGGAAGTAAATAAAAAGTATATTGTATACTGTGATTATACTGTGGTTTTATTATGAACCAGAAATGACGTTGACGTCATTTCTAATTCATCTCATACTGTTCTAATCACAACACTTGTATTGATGATGATGTAGCAACAAGTACAATAACTAACCTTTAAAGGCGATGAGAACTGCTAGGTCATTTACGAGCGTTACCTAAATTTATTGTATATTCTTTTGTTGGGAAACAATGTCATCATAGTAAATGTTCTGCACTTTACGGTTTATATGTCAGCAGTATATAAATTCAACCAGATGTGAGCAAGATAGACTCCTGAAGAAATCAAACCTTCCCCATGGAAAATGTGTTGGAAATTAAAATATTATTTCTATACAAAATAATACGGTAATGAACACAATTAAAAAACTCTATGATAATTAGTTCATGTGAACTTATTGTCCAGAAATAAAAGAATTGCTAGTTTAAAATTAAAAAATTGTATCAAATGAGATTCTTTCTCATGAACACCATAAAATAAATAACAGTGCATAACATAACACTAAATCATACACAAACATTTCAAATAAATATACATGCATACTAATTAAAATATTACAAATAAATAAACATTGTATTAAATTTGTGTCTACAAACATAAAACCGGCAGACTGCTTAATATTTCTGTTTACTCTATTTTTAAATCATCAACCATCTATGCTCTTAATAAAATCGGAAGATGTGTGCTGCAAATGGTTTTAAGAATGCTTTGATTTAATCCGGCATAAATCAAAACGGTTCCTCATCTCATCATAAAAATACAAAAAGAAGGTTTATTTGTAGATATTTCGTAGACTCATCGGTTATCAATCAATTCATAACACTATAACGAATGATGAGTGAAAGTCTGTAGTAATACTATGCAAGACAGTGCCGCGAGGTGTCTGTGAATACTAAATTGTGGTAGGGGAACCTTCCCCTTACCCCTGAGACCCAGTGATGGATTTAGACCTTTTGCGAACCTAGGAATTTTTTTTAACTCGCCCCCCTTGCATAACTTTAAATAACTCTAGATTGTACTCTGTATACATCGACATCATAATCGCGGGTGCCGTGCTTACCAAAACAAATACATCTTCACTCTCAACAATACTTATTTCAACTTGATTATTTTTTATTGTCTGTGTACGTAATGTATTTTTATAACCTATACGTTTATTTTATGCAAACTAGTAGGTAGTTGTGTAGGAAAATTTTGAGGACCCTTTACTGAAGGCAATATTTGCGGCTCCCCTTTTGCCTGCGGCCTTAGGCAGCTCTCTAGTAGTAAATCCGTCACTCTTGAGACCATTCTGTGCTACGTATCGCCCGCTCCATGGAGCGATCCGGTTAGATTAGTATACATCGATGCCTCAGACTTGCTCTTTTGTATTGTACAAAGATTTATAAAATGAAGTATAACTCAAGGAAGGCTTAGATTTAAAATGTTTAAAACTTACTTCGTGGGCCATCCTCTGGCTGTGCGAAAAACAAGTAAAATGTGTCTAAATGTTTATTTACTTTTTTTCAACAGTTTTAAAATTAATTAATAAATATACGTACTCCACAATTTTGCCCAACCCCGTATACTCACAGCAATGTATAACAAACACATATGATATGTATAAGAAAGTGATTTTTCCACTACATCTGTTATTTACTTGTTTCCGAACAGCAATACTCTAAACTTTAAAAGATTTGTGGCATTTTGCCATAGTATTGAGTGTGTAGACAAAAAGCCAGTGTTTCACCTAACAGGATGTGTAAGAAACTTAGGAAATTTGTCTCCCAAATTAGTTTCCATTCAGATAAAAGAGCGGCAGGCGCCTCTTCTTAGACAAATTTCCTGACTCCTAGGGGCACCTGTTGACTATTTTTTTTCTTAACTTGTGAATAACACATTTAACAGAATATTGTTTTGATCTAGACAAGCCAAAAATTCATATGCTAAGTTAACTTGACTTTTTTATTAGTTATTTTAATAGTTTTATCTATTTTTAGAGGTTGCTGTAGTGAGTAAAACTTAGGTTTTCAACAATATAATATATATATATATATATATATATATATATATATATATATATTATGTCCATAACCCTCATAGCAATGCCAAGAGAGTGAATCACCAGGTCAGCAATATTTAGGCCTCTGATGTCATTAACTTATGAGTTTCATTTTATTCTTTATTCAATTCTGACACCTTATGGTATACAAACAGTGGACAAGATAATAATAATGAAGATTGTCATCTCTTAATAAGAGAGAAATTAAACTCTGTTTGTTTTAGTTGTAAAAGACTCCTAATCAACATTGTTAAAATTCCAATTAAGTCTCAGTAAAGTTGGAATTAGTAGTAACTGGTTAGTACTAATTCCAATACTGATGCATTCTAATACTAAGGAAACACAATGAACTTTTCAACTGACAGGGATTTATTGACTGGTCATGGGTTTGAATTTAAAGAATATCTGTGGTCCTAATGATTTGAGTAGATAATTGTGTTTAGTCAAGAAAAAAACCTCCTTCCCAATCAGCCTTATTTTTTACTGAAGATGGTGACTATTTTTTAGTCTCCCAAGTGGAGATTGAGATGTTTAGTTATTTGCTAGTAATTGGAAGCCGTTGGGAGTCGCAGGGCTGCAAAGCTTATTGAGGGATGTTAGCCATGGTCCGAGTATACAACTAATACATACTACTTTACGTTTATAATCAAAGTTATATTTTGTTAAATATTTATAGGGAATATTTTCATCAAGTTATTGAATTTTCAAAATATTACTTAATCAACCCAATATTTAAGCTAATAGTAACTCTAGTGTCCCTACTATAGCTATACTTTCTGGTACACAAGTTCATCCTTTTTTAACAAAGGATACAAAATCAATCAAATTACTTTTTAATATAAACTACAATCATTCATCAATTAAAGAAAGCTAGCAAGCAGCACTAAAACGTTTTAAACACTTGTAGAGAACCAGTTGTACCCACCATGGGTTATCACCAGTGTAGCTCTTTCACTACAATACGCTACTGTGCAAGTGAGAGTTGCACTATTCAGACTATCACTATGACACCACTTAAATAGTGATTGCACAAGTCATCCACTTGTTTCATATACAGAAATGCATTGCAATAAGGGCGTTCTGAATACCTGTTCAGACTACAGCTAATGAAACTCCCAATATTCTTTTTGTTTCAATCGGTTTTGGTAATGAATACTATTTGTATTAAAATTGTTATTGAAACCAAAGTATACTAAGGATTTTGACTTTGAGGGGTTTGTGCTCGCAACAAAATAAATCAGCCTCCACTGGTTATCAATCAGCTCAAAGACTTTGAAGTTTGGTATTAGGCACTTGACCTACCAGTACAATGTTGTTGGGGGGGGGGGGGGGACACTTTTGGGAGTAATATACCATCCACAAGTCTATAACCAGAAATAATTCATGTTAAAGGGAAAAAACAACAACTAGTTTTAAATGTAGATTAAGGTAGTAAGAAACAGCTGAAGATGACAGGAATTTGTCATACCTGTCGAAACATCGTGTTTATTTCCATAAAAACTTGGAAATCTCCAAATAATGTCTACCAATCAAACACACAATGTTCTTGCAATGATAGGATATCAACATTACTTTTGGGAAGTGTTTTACACAGTCACACTTTGCCTTGGTCAAGTCCTTTGTATTAAATTGGTCTTTTGAAGGACTGTTCTGATTTTGCAAGGTACCTGAAACAGCTGGAAGACTACAGTGTAACGGCCCACTTACCAGATGTTCCTTTAGCACCACCTGAGGAATACATACGATTTAAATTAAACTGTTAAGGACATGAAGAACAACCCCTTCCCCCAAGATCTACTAAGAGTGGTGGAAATAATATATCTTCCATAAAGAGTAAATAAATAATTGCTGTAAATTAACATTTTTTTTTATTTACAATTTATCACAGTTTCATATATAATACAGTATATACAAAAATATCTACAACAGAACACTTTCACAGGAGTAATTACTAGATATTATTTGAACTATCATATAAAACAGTTTATTATGTAAATAAAATTAATACAACATTTGAATAAACTAATTATATTCAAAATCCTTACTTCTTTTTAATTATATTAACTAAAACGGTTAAAACTTTATAAAGACATTAATTGAATAAACAACAATTGATTGTTTCTAGTGTTTAGTCATTACTTACAGACAACTGCTTACTTTCAGTAAATAACAAGGACAAACTAAAACCTAAATGACAGACAGGATTGTACTGTGTATGGCTATTGAAAGCAAAATATTCCATTCACATATACCTTTTTGTAATGATTATATTACCACTTTGATAATTTTTAAAACCTATTTATCATCAAGATGTTACAAATATAGATGAAATCAATAAAAAAATTCAAAAGTATATGTAGAACAAAGATATATATATATATTAAATAATTAAACACATACCATAGGAGTGTGCCATGATAAATATACTGCTTTGTAAATTTGTATATCCTATTTTGAATTAAAATGTTATTGAATATATACATATATAGGCTACTATGTTCATACAAAATATTAAAAAATAAACATATTTTAGTACACAGGACAAGAAACAAAAACAGCAAGTTATCTAAGAGAAATGAAAGGAAACAGATCATAATCATTGTCAACATATAGTAAGATCATGTATTTTAAACAGCAAGAGTGTGTAAGAATTGAGGACATTCTTACCGCTTGCCCACCTTATCAGCTATTTACCTATCTTCCTTTTTCTAGTAGCCTATTATTACAAATGAATAAGGTTGATTTTTATAAAACTTAAAAATTTACTATTCACTTTATTTATCTAGGTAAATTTGACAGTTCACCCCATTCAAAACTATAACTATTCCATCAGATACCACACTATTTATGATTACTGAAGTAGGTCTAAAAATAACTAAATGCAATATTAAAACATGTTGTAAAAGGAAAATCATTTTAAAATGTTGTTTACTTTTAGTGTTTTTGATTATAATGTAACATTTTCTTCCGTGATTATTCAACACAAGATTTTTATTTTTGCAGACAATTTCTCACACATTACCATGGATAATCAGGTGTTAACAATAAATCTTAACCATTATTTACAGTTTAACTATTTTTAAAAGGCCATTAATTGTAATTAGTTAAAAGAAATTGCTGTACCGATAAGTAAATACAGTAGTCCCTCTATAATCCGGCCCTGCGCCAGTCCGGCCCCCCCAGTAATCCGGCCGGTTCTATCGTATTGATAAAAGAACCAGAACCAGTTCTGGTTCCAGAAAACCAAAGGGGGAGATAGCTTTCATATCAGGAATGTTTCAGGAGTGAAAAGTGCTGATAAACAGAACAATGAAACGACAAATTCTGATCAAAAGATAAACGAAATAACTTTTTCAGACCATAAGATAAATAAAATAACTTCCTCAGAAAATATCCGCCCACAGTTGGCCTTTTCCTTATCAGTACTATCAGCACTTGAAAGAACAGATAACATTAGAATTTCAAATGCAGTAAAGAGGAAGATGTCCTGAACCCCACACTTGTTTATCCTGACCATTTCTTATCACTTCCTACCCGATAAAAACACCTGATGGCAACATTCCATTCTGTTTACAATTCATATCTCATAAAAATGATTATGCTTCTAGTTTTATAGTGTATAATAGTTGAAAGGTTTTTATAGTGAGGTAAATATATTAGTTTCTTTGTTTAGACATGTTATTAATAATGCAAAACATTGCATTAAAAAATAATAGGAAATATAATTGAAAAATAATTTTTATGATAATATTCTGTCAGCACAAGACAACTCTTAATAATGTTACTATTTTTTTATTTTTATCAATAGTTACATTTTATTTTAACTATGTTTTTTTCTTTTTTGCAAAGTTTTAAAGGATTAATGTTTTCAATTGTTGTAAGCTTTTTAACTTATTTTTGATTCATATGCAACAGTGTTATGTAACACGTTTCAACTGGTGTACCATACTTATCTTACTTTGAAACTATTGTACATCTTTATTGTAAAAATTGACTTTTTTAGTTACAATATACATTCTATTATGTAATTTAATTATGTTTTACAATTTTATTGAACTCCAGTAATCTGGCTTTTTCACTAATCCAACACACACCTGGTCTGAATTGTGTCGGATTAATGAGGGACTACTGTAGTACATAAATGACTAACAGTTAAGTAGATGATATATGAACGCATCATTCTTATGCACACATTATCGATTAGGGCTTTGACCGGTTATAACAATTATATATATATGTTGGCTCCCATATACCTGAGCTCTTTTTTGAATTTTGCTTTATGCGTGGCAAAAAATACAGTCATAAAGTTAGATGTTAGACTTGTTACTTTCCTGTTAGATGTCTTCTTACTGCTAAGATGTCTTAGCTGTCTGAAAGCTACTACACTGTGCTTTTTAAAAATTTGTATGAAATTGATAATTATTGTTGATGTAAAAACTATTAATTCAAAATAAAAAGAGTTATTAGTGAATTCATGAGCGTTTATGGACCACAATAGGGCTTATTAAAAAAAAAATCCAGGACAAAATCTAACATAAATAATTCTAACAATCACAAAAATCCAAAACTAACTAGTTAAAAAATCATTAAAACTGATCATCATGGTATTAATATGGTAAACATAATAGAAAATATTGTATAAAACAACTAAATAGTTATCTATTTAGTTAGGGTACTGTAATGTATCCTTTACAAAACTTCCATTACATCATTTGACAGACAATAAGAAAAGTTATTATTTACTGTAAGGAACTGTTTACCTGGTAGAAAACTGTACATTGAAAGGAAAAATCTATTTACAAAATAATTTGACTGAATATTATGAACTTAAATGAAATGACTAATCAGGATTTTCAATTGGTAGAAGGGGCGCTGTTAACGAACCCTGACTGAGGGTTGGTAGTGCCGCTATACTTGTTTTACTGGTAAGGTTAAGCTGTGTTCTTTTCACTTTCCAAGTATGGTTAGTCAACGGATCCTTCATCAAGTAGAAAATTTGTTCAAACAGCCCAACAACCACTCCTGAAACAAAATAAAAATAGTATCAATCTACATAGTAATATCAAGTTACTTGAATGATGTTCAGTTTCCAAAAATATTAGCTTTATAAAGCCCTGTTTTTATAAATACAAATTTATCCCACGATATGTACCAGCACAGGGTTGGTTTTATGCAGTGCATTCATACTTCTATTGAATGAAATGGGTGCATTTATGCACGAATATGTGACAATTATGTTGCCGGAGGAACACACGACAGTCTTTAAAAATGTGTGTTCCAAGAGTGTTGCATGATCGCTCAAGATACATTGAATCTGTGTCCCGCAATAGCAGGTCTCTGCTTATCTTCAATTCGAGGGGTGGTAAACTATATTTACTCAACACCGATGTAGTGGGGTAATATTTTCTTCATTTCTACAATTTTACATTAGTTCCTCTGTACTTCGAGTTGTAGCGACAGCAGAATTACCAAACTGATGAAACCCGATAGTCTCGCAACTTCTTTGGATGCCACTTCAGAGATGCTATATTTCAAATTGTTAACCATTGGTCAGCACTAGCCAAGTACTACTGCACAAGGTACAAAGAATTGCATAGTATAAGTTCTCCCACCAATCCAGTTTGGGAACACGGAAGTAAAATTTACCTAAACATACACGCGCCTCGAGACGCACCAACATCTATGTTTCTTAATGTGCGACGCCAAACACGGTGCATAAAACCAGCCTAATGGAAACAGTATGTGACAAGTACTGGAGACAAAAATGTGCTAAGCTACTTCAGCGCAAACCATGTTCCACGATTTGTGCCACGGGTAAAAGAATCAGGCTGCAATATGTGCCTGGGACATGCAAATGTGCAGTGGGCCTTCAATCTTTCCTTTCTCCTGTGGGTATAAAGCACAGTGTAAACATCTGTTTCAAGAATTTTGCATTAATTGCAGGAAATAGAAACAGTAGAATAATATTGCAGCATTTCTGCTCAGGACGTGTCATACGACGTGCCTAGGACTAAAATATATAGAATACTGAATACCAATTTCGGTGAGCAAGTCGTAATTTTTATCTTAACAACGAATAAAATCTGATAGCCTTACATTTTTTCTTTAAATTGTGATCAAATGTTTGCTATATTAAATTATCCATGCTTTAAAACTTTCATAACACAAAAAATAAACACGGCATGAATGAATTAAATTACCAATCCCCTGTTATGTTTTCAATTAAATCAACTCAGCTGTACTGTTAATATTTTTATGAGTTATTTTATATAACCTGTGTCCTCATCTCACCATAGCCCATCATGACAAGGTTAAGCCCACAGCTATACGCCTCCATTAGTTAAAGGCCAGTAACTTGGGGACACAAAATTCACTTAATTCATGACCAGTTTATATATATGAAATATTTTATCATCTCAATCATTTCAGTATCTCCCAATATAAAATATGAAAACATAAAATAAATTCCCAAAAGAGGATTCTACCATTTCCCAGTTTCAAACCATATATGTTCCTCTTCTTGGAGAGATAATAGTTTCAAACAATCCTTTTTTATATCTTCAAATCCTTTAGTGAAGTTTAACTATTTTAGGGCAATTAAACCAACAAAATATTTATAGAGCATGACATTTCTACAAAATTTAAGCTGTTATTTTTAGTAGGTTTTGATTTTTGATACGAACTATACTGATTTTTTATAGCTTAATAAAACATTTTCTAATTCTGACCTTATACTTTCCATCTTAGATAAGCCAATCCAGTGCTAACTAACCTGCGCTCTGGTGTAATGTGCCACAAACCAACACAGAGACCATTCCATGGGGCTCTGATCTACCTCGGACTCCTTCTGCACATAAGTTGGGTGAGAAGTAGAGCTTGTGCCTTTGTTTTGTCTCGTTTAACAATTCTACTATGGCTTGGCTACCCTCGGCTTCTTCAGTTACTACGTCTTTACTAGAATTCAGCTTTAAAAAATAATAAATTACTAATTAGTCAAGTCGTACATCTATACATTAACTTTATAAAGATGTTTAAACTTTCTTAATTATTTTAGTTTAATCTCCAGTTATTTACACAAATTATAATCATTGCAGATTAGACCAGTACTCAGTACCATTCTTCAATTTCCTAAATAAAAATTAATTAATGAGATTGCAGTAGATGAAAAGGCATTTGATGACCAACAAAAGTCACCCTTATTCAAGCTGGTCAATATTTAATTCAATGACGATCTACAAAATCTTCTGACAGCATCCAACCCACCTGTCCACACAGAACTGATAAAATATACTGTGACAACTGTTACATAGTCCCTACCCATTAAGGCAGGGTTCCTTACTTGGATTTCATGAAGAGCTTTATTACTTTTCTCAAAATAATTTAAGGGCCACAAGTTTTTTCGTATGTTCTCTAGCTTGCATTTTGTATCTCTCTGCTATTAATTTAGTATTTATTACATTATAACAAAGATAAACTATTCTGAGCATGTTTTGTTGACTTATAAAAATACCAAAGTGGTTGTCATTTTAATAAATCATTGCAGTTCTAAAAAATTTTAAGGGCCGCAAAAAATTGTGTTAAGGGCCGCATGCGGTTTGTAGACCGTGTAGTAAGTATCCCTGCTTTAAGGGGATGATTAAAGACAGAATAAATTGACAACTTGAAAGAGAATTACCATAATGTTAAAAAGGACCCTAGAGGAATTGTTCAGACTAGACCATGAGTCTCGATCTAAAATGGCCTACAGCAGTAAAGCAAATCAGTAAAAAGATAATGTTGCAGACTTCAAGAAAGTATATACAAAGAATGCCTTCTAATAAGACTAAGAATAATAAACTTTAGGTTAAAATTCTTCTTGTGTAGTCTGCCAACAATATATGTAGTCCAAGAAATGATTTACAGTCTATTTATGATAATGAGACTCACATTTTTAAGTAAATGAAAATGTTCCAAGCCATATTGCATCTTGAATGCTGCAGATTTATCAATGTATCGTTAAGCTTGATTTTACAACAATTGTCTTGTATGAAATCATAATTTATACTTCCATAAAAGGCAATGTTTTCACCAGGTTTTTAATTTTAATAAAAAAAATCTCTTGCATTTTTGGAATTGTCGCTGTTTTAAAATACATAATTATTTAGCATTTTTGAAGGGTTATTATAATTTACTATAACAAAAAACTAAAATATACTAAGAAATTGTATTAGAATGGCCTTCTCAATGTTCCCTGAATAAGCCCCAAATAGGGTAATGTAAGTATATGTATTTATCGTCAAGATGAACTATCATCATCTTATATAAACCTCAGCTAAAACACGCTCTTAGCGTTAACATACAGCAGTTACACTCAATCATAACACTAATCAATTATGTACAAATACATAATAGGGCACCTGCATGTGTAGTGAAGCATCGTTCCAAAAATGTTCTGATCCCATTGCGAAGTTCCCACCTTCCAGGAAGTCCTTGTTTATTAGTTTATAAAACCACTCTGTAAACTTGAGAGCTAGTAGGTCAACTTGTCCTGGTTCTAGGCCAACTGCGGCTACTTCATTTGAGTTCTGGAACATTATGCACTTAAGTAAACTACTTGGTTGATTTAAATATTTTTCCTACTTTAGAATCTGGTACATTTTTGTATAAGGAGGAAAACATCTCTTCTGTATGACTAAAATTTTCTTTTTTAACATTGTCAATACCAATTTCTTAGGCTGTTAAATCATATTGAGAATTTCAAATTCATAAATACAAGCCCAAGTTCAAGTCCAATACTTCGTAATCGCTATGATCTACCTTCATGGTCATCCGTCAATAAGGAAGTTAACAGAACCAATGAAGACACAGAAAACATTTGTAAGATTATAGATAATGTTATGTAGTAGATTTAAGTAAATTCGGGGAAAGAATACACACAAAACATGAGATTAATCTGAATAGGCTAGGAAAATTGTATATAGCTGAACAAATTTATAAATATGTAAATAATGTTGTTAAATAATCCATGTAAGCAGCCTATTCCTCTCGACTATTCTAGAACAAACAGTTTTTTAGAGCAAAGATAGATTATAGAAAAACATATAACATATTGATAGTAGATTGAATTCAGTAATTTTAGGAAATTCCTGTCTACAGCATTCTGACACAATAATAAAAACTCAGAATTTTTCAAAGTGTTCAAAATAGGACTAATT
The DNA here is from genome assembly GCA_035578905.1 of Stictocephala bisonia. Taxonomy (NCBI): domain Eukaryota; kingdom Metazoa; phylum Arthropoda; class Insecta; order Hemiptera; family Membracidae; genus Stictocephala; species Stictocephala bisonia. The sequence goes on along the minus strand of JAQJVL010000074.1, from coordinate 173,080 downwards.
CATTTTCTATAACTGACAAAACTAACAACTTAATAGTTTTTCATTGGAACGTACAATGCTTAAGAAACAAAATGGAAGATGTGGAAAAATTTGTAAATAGTCATAATATTGATATTCTTTGTACTGTAGAAACTTTGTTACAAAATGATGAGGCTAAGCTGTCTTGAATAGAAAATTACTCTGCTGCAAAATATTATTGTAGACCTACTAGAAAACATGGAGGGTGTTTGATTGATGTAAAGAGTGAAATTGAATTTAAACCCCTTGATAAAGTTAATAAGATGTCTTTAGAAATGGTCATTGAAGTAACTACAATTTACTTCAAAGACCATTTCTAAAACTAGATTTAATTATTGTTTCGTTGTATGGGCCTAATAGAGTATTAAGATTCTGATTTGTTTTTCAATCAACTAAATTCTATTGTTGAATATCTATGTAAGTTTAAATGTAAAGTAGTGCTATATGGGATTTTAAAGTTAACTTTAGGTTATTAGATAATAGTATTGTTAAGGATCTGAACAATTTATTGATATCTTTTCATTTAAGTATGTGTATTAATGATAAAACTAGGCCTAGCTCCAAAATTTCCGGAGGGACATGTATAGACAATATTTTTACAAATTTATATCCTGACTTATATTCTGTTAATTTGCTAAGACATGGGTCTCAGATTACTGACCTTTAAATTTTAGATTTAAATATTCAAATATGAACGGTAGTAATCATAAGAAAAAGTTAGACAAACGGTTAGTAAGGTCAATGAAAGATGAGAACCAACTGTCTTTTATAGAAATCCTCAGTCAGATGGACTGGCATTGTTTATTTAATTAGTCAAATGTTAATTATAAGTTAGAAAACATTTTCAATATCATGGATTTAGTTATAAATTCATCTTTTCCCTTGGTAGAAATAAAACCTGACAACAAACCCTAAAGCTAATAAAGTGCAGAGTGCTGAGCTTAAACAACTTAAGGAACTTTGTGACTTGCTATATTTTTACTAGCAACAAAACTGAATCAGCCAAAATATTGTATAATAAGTAAAAGAAGTTTAAATCTTTAGTTAAGGAAACTAGGCTTAAGAAAAATTACGACCTAATCAATTTCTCAAACAATAAGAGTAAAGCAATGTGGGGAATTACAAATAGGGATAGTAATGGAAAAAGTAAGCAAATAAATTACCAGAGTAACCCATCACCACAATTCAATACATTTTTCATTGACAAAATATTCGAGTTAGTAACAGCAGTATCAGTTAAAGATAGCAATAAGAATTTACAAGATTATTTAAATTCCATGCCAAAACCATCTTGTTCATTTAGTTTTGGGCTGTTAAGTGAATGTGAAGTGGATAAGATGGTGAGAAATATGAAAACCAGCAAATGTACTAATGTGTATTTATAGCTTTAACACAATGATGCTTAAGTTAGGTAGACAGTCTTTGGTAGGGATATTGACTAATATTATCAACTCCTGTAGCTTACAAAATATATTTCCGGATTGTCTTAAGTTAGTTAAAGTTGTCCATATACATAAGAGTGTAATAGTTTTAGGCCAATTACTTTTGTCTCTGTAATTTCTAAAGTATATGAAAAATTACCTAATAATCAGCTCCTTACATATTTTGAAAGTAATAAGCTTTTCAATGATTGTCAGTTTGGATATCGGTTAGGTATGGGAACAGTCAAGGCAGCTGTTTCATTGTATTTAGATTTTTTACAATCTATCGAGGCAAGAAACAGTACTCATACCAAATTATTTGATTTGTCCAAGGCATTTGATACTGTGTCTCATGATTTGCTCTTAAAGAAATTGGAACATTATGGTCTAGAAAACAGTGCTATTAAACTTATACAATCTTATTTACAAGATAGGTTTCAGAAAGTTGCTTTTGATGATTCAGAGTCAAGTTATCTACATTTTCAATATGGTGTACCACAAGGGTAAATGTTGGGCCCAATATTGTTTATTATAGATGTAAATGATCTGCCTTGTGTTATTGGCCCAGAGGATAAGGGTTACTTGTTTGCAGATGGTGTTTGTGTTAGTAAAAAATCTAGGTTAAACCCATTAGAAGATGTAGAAAGCATCATCCTTAAGGTTGAGGATTGGTGTAATGCAAACTTGCTCTGTTTAAATTTGGACAATTTAAACCGTAAGCATAACTTTCCGTACTTCAAACAGTCTGTCACAATTTCAATAATCGCACTTCTTGACACTTGAATACACACTACATAATGATGCAGTTGTAAAGCATCTGTTTTCTCTGACTTTTTTCATCAACTTTTTGCACCACGTCATCAGTAATGAGTGAAGGTTTCCGACTTTGTTCATCATCATGCACATTCGCACAACCTTAAAAGCTCTCACCCATTTCCATACCATCCCATCACTCATTATGTTTTCTCAATAAACTTCACAGATCTCTCGATGAATGTCAGCTGCTTTCATGTCTTTATTGTTACGAAAACTTATCACAAGTACTTTACAGTTGGCGGCATTTTTAATCAGAGGAGAAATTTTAAACAGTCATAAGCGATCTTAAATACAGTCAAATGGGTCCGTTACGGCGGCTGTGGCTTGCCAAAAGATAGTAGTATCTAGCACGCATGCGCTGGACGCCGATCGCAGCGCTACAGAGGTGGGATTCCAAAACGGTACTTACTTTACATTCTTATTCTTACATATGAGACGCCAACACAACGTTGTTGGTATTTTAAGGCGAATATGAATGATTATATGAGTGTAGGATGAGTGTGGATAAGTGTAGTCTAGTTACTAACTGAGTTCAACTGTTCCTCAGAAAGGGCAATTTTTAATAGCCCAACAGCCAGGGCAACTAAGGGACCTACAGCTTTGCGTGGAATCCGAACCAAAACACGCTTCGTATATAAAAAAAATTATAATAAATACTATGAACATGGCATTTGTTATGAATATAACGCAAGGGGTTAAAACCAATGTAATGATACATATTTGCAGTTTTTCAAAGAAACAACAAAGTTTCACCAATGTAGCTATAAGAATGTTTAACAAGCTACCACTTAGTATTAGAAAATTGCCTTTTGATTTATACAAGAAAACTATAAAGGGATTTGTTCTTAATAATCCAATCTATCTTGTTTGTGAATTTTACGATTTAATTATTACAGAAATGTAGAGTTTTGGAGTGGTATTTGAATATGTATAGCTTTTACTTTCTGTATGTCATGTATTCTAATTTAAGCCTACTGGTTGAACAAATGTTTTCTGAATATATATTTTAGCTATTCTTTGTATAGAATTTAACTGTTTATCATAATGTTAATAGAATGTTTTTTGTTTGATGTTTTTTAGCATTCTAGATCTTGATATTTTAAAATTTATTGTTGTACCATAATGTTTCTGTACTTTTGTAAATGCACTCTAGTAATATTGTTCTTTATGTTATTAGTTTTTAAATTCACTTGACGTTTGTAATGCTTACTGATGTACTCAGAAGTTTCTGCAATAAAGATTGATTAGATTAATGAATGTTTCAAGTACTTAGTAATGTTAATTATGGCTTTTTAAAAAATAATAACCAAATTACCTAAATTGATGTATTTAGTCACTTGAGAATAAACCAGCCATAGATAGATCACTACTAATCAGAAAATATAGTAGATTTCATAATGTCACAAAACAGTTCAAGAGTGTCTGATCCATTATTGTATACTGTATTACAGTACCTGAATGGCACATTGATTACTGGCCCTGGTTGCTGAATTTTCTTTTGTACTTTGGACATTTTCAGGAGTGATTCTAGTCTGTAACTGCTCTTTCCAATAATCTGTTAGTAAATTTGATAAGGATTTCTTGTCTCGATTACTATCTGTATTAACTTTTTTCCAGTGTAAGTAATTGAAAATGAGCTCCTTTGTCACCTTCTGTCGGTTTATAATACTTTCAACAGTATCTGAATGTTGTAGAATGGCTTCATTTGCTTCTGCAAACAATGAAAGAAATTAATTAGTTATAGCATGACAAAGAATATGCATAGCTTTTTATTTAAAGAAATTATCTTGTAAACTCTATTCAATTTCAGCAATAATTTTCATCAAAATGCCCTATAGGAGACACTAAGAATAAGACATACTGAATATTTCCAATACAATAGTTAACAAAATAACAATGCATAGATATAAAGCCTTAAGAGTAATTACATATGTTATTTTCAATAAGATTTTACAATAAAATTACACCACATTTAAATTTAGCAAAATCAATACTGTATTGAAAACAATGGGATAAAGAAAAAAGCTGGTTTAAATGTGCCTATTGACCTAAATTTATAATTGAGGCAAACTATCTTTCATTTTAATGTCAACCTAAATCAATTCTATAAGTAGTGTTCGAGAAATATAGACAGCCTATTGAAGCTCTGTTCTTAGAAAAGGTATACTTGAAATTAGGCAGTTATACATAGATATTGTTTCTTTACAATTACAAAAATATATTTAAAATACAACTGTCTAGGAAATGGAAATTTAGTCTGCAGTCCTTGATTCGCATATTCACATGTTCAATAAAGTCATCTTCTAAACAAATTTTATGGCCTGTGTTTATGTCTACACAGGCCATAAAATATTTTAGCTATAAAATTTTAGTTTATAGCTGGACATAGCGTGGAAGAAGCTGACACCATTATTGTAGCATTAAGGACTGACCTGACCTTTGGGCGACTTCCTCACCACCATCAGCCTTATCTGTATATATTATTTCCAGTGAATGACAGCTTACTCAATTCTTGTACTATACGGTACACAGTATAGTACAATTTTATAACCGTAGACTTGGCAGTGCATTAATAACCTAAACCAATGAATGCTATCTAATGAGTCCTGCATCGAGTGACCTAATTTGAATGAATGTTTGTAAGACACCCTTTACAATGATACTCTTCCTCGCCTACCACCGCTTACGGAGCCCGAGACTAACATTATAAAAATTGAACTATACTGTCCAAATTATTATTACCTTACCATTATCATTTATCCCTCCAGTGCACACGTTGTGGACTAAGAGTCCGCACTTCTAAATAATGAATATTATATAAATCTAATTATATCTAATGGCTATGGTTCCTAGTTCATTATGCCATATATTTAATTAATACATTAATTAGTTAAGAATAAAAATATACAATAATTAATGGCGTCAATGAGACCATTGACATGGTCGCAGAATGCAAATGGTGCAGCTAGATAATGTATTAACACTTTAGGGACTGAATGACTTTATATCGTCATTTACGTTTTTTCCCTTCAGGACTGAATGACAATATCCTGTCTACATATCTAAATTTGTTACATAACATCCAATTTACCATTTACGATAACTTGTACGTCTTTGGGATGACACGCAGACGTTCGAGAATGCTTTTTTTAACGTTTGGAGCCACCTGTTGGAATATAACCTCAATTATAAGAACTGACAATAGACAGAGAGTTAATTTTAACAGACGAATCTGGCAGTATTTACAAAATATGTCATGTTATGTTTTTTTTATTTCCATTCTGATTGTTATAAAATATTACACAGTTTCCCACATAAAATATTGTTTGTTAACGAGCTGTAAGCGTAAAAAAATATTGTTGAAACAAATACACTTTTTTGGAAAAAATATAAATATTTAGTCAGAATGAGATGACTTGTTGGACATTTATTCTGATAAAGTAGTCAATTACAAGCATTCTGGTCAAAGAAGTACCCTTGTATCTTTATTAGAACAGATTTTATAAATAAATGTATAAAGACATGCGTATCTCCAAATTTTCAGCCTAAATATTCTACATGTCGCACTTGAAAAGTGAGGGAAAAGTTCACATTTTTTTCTTTTTTTTGTTGGTCCTCAAAGGGTTAACTGGTTGTCAGTCTGCAGCGTTACTCCGTGCTCTGAAATCGCAAGGCCATGCCAATAGTTTTTATTAGTAGACTCACATGTGAACTGGTGTTAAAGTTTGCCTTGCGTGTGCTGGAGGGTTGAAGCAACTGAGGTCTACAGACGGATTTCTGCTTGTCTAGTCTTATTTCATGTTTACTACAGACAATGAAGAATTATAATTAATTGTTATTATTCAATTTATTGTTAAATAAGTTATTATCTCTATCCTTATCATTTAGTTGTGGTTTTAAGTTACTCCACAGTTATTTATACCCTGTGATTAAAAGTAACTGGAGGTGCAGTGACACTTCAACCAATTTCTTTACTTGTAAAATTTCTGAAAGTTGGCCTTAAAATTATGTTATAATTTTTGCTGTCAAGGAATATTGTTTAGTTTCTGTTGATTAATATTAGTGTATACGTATTCCAATGATAGCCTAGCGTTCACTTAAAATTGTAACTTGTAAAAATCATTGTATAGTCGACGTTGTCATTATCATCTCAAAATATCTTTTTGTATAGTTTATTATTAGTTAATTGACGCTTTATTGTTATCTATACACCCTTGTTAATGTTGGTGTTAGTGCATGCTGCAGACTGCAAGTTGATGAGTTTTAGGTCATTATATGTAATTCAAACACTGTAGGCTACTTATTAACATTTATTTATTTGTACATATAAGGTATACACCATTTTACATTTACAAACGTTATTGCACAGACGACTGATTAAAGAATATTTAATTATAACTAGCCAATAGAAGATGATACAGCAAAGTAATAAATAATTAGTAATAAGTATGTTAAAAGGTTTGGTATAACTAATTTGACATAAACTAGCTTGACTAGTACGCAACAATATGAAGGTTCTATAGGGCCTACTGAGTACAAAATCATAAATACAAACAAGAGTGATAATTAATTGTTGAATAATTTAGTGTGACTAGTGAGATATAAACTGGTGCGAATAGTACGCAAACACATGCTAGTATTGCTTAAATACAATAGATCAAAATAAATATAACAATAACGAATAATTGAATAACAAAAACACAACATGCAAGATTATAATGTACATAAGTTTTAGCTGATATCACGGTTCATGTATGTCTTCAACAACTCCTTTTTGAACTGGGCTTCAGACATGTGAAAAAAGTCTATCCCCAAGAGAACTCCATTTCCCAAACGGTGATTTGAGTGTCAAAATTAATATTGTACAATCTTAATTGTATTTAAAGTTTGTAACAAAATGGTAAACCCGTAGGAAATAAATAAAGACCTGCCTCACTGATTTTATTTATGCTAACTAAACCCTCCGTAAAACAGTGCAAGGGGGATGATGTTGTTCAATTCCACAGCAAATCTTGGCATTTATGCAGTTTCTTGCCACCAAACAAAATTGGAAAACTATACTTGAAATGGGTCTAGAATTGGCTGTATTTTCACGATATGCTTTTTATTCTGCGGAAATCACGTATTTTACTGAAAACTCGAAAAAAACCAATGTCACAACCTTTAGTATTTCTGTCACATTTCAGTTAATTTAAATGGTATTTTAATCCTATTTTTGTTATTGTGATGTGTTTTTTACGCTGAATAAGAATTTCAAAACTATTTTGGTCTCTTACGATTAAACGTAGCTGTTGTCTTAGATAATGATCACTTCTTCATTAATTGTGTCAGCCTTTGTTGTACTTATCTGTAAATTAAATAAATAAATAACTAGGATAAGTTAGGTTATGTTTGATTAGGTCAGTAAAAAATGTAGGCCTATTTTCGGGCTGAAAAAATAATTTTACTGCAAAACCAAATTATATGCTTGTGTTTAGCATTAAAAAACACGTGAAATGAAAAAAAAATTGTCGAAAAGTAATCATTTTGGTGTTTATGCAGTTCCTTGCCACCAAACAAATTTGGAACATTTTGCTTGAAATGGGTCTAGAATGGGCTGTATTTTCATGAGATATGCGTTTTATTCCACAGAAATAACGTATTTTAACAAAAAATTTGAAGAAACCTATGTCACAACTTTTAGTATTTTTTCATATTTCCATTAGGCTAATTTAAATGGTATTTTGATCATCTTTTTTTTATTTTGATGTGTTTTTTGCGCTGAATACAAATTTGAAAACTATTTTGGTCTATTACAAATATGTCTCGAGATATAACGGAAAAACTCCTATTGCAATTCGCCGGCCGCCGCCATTATATACAACAGCTATTAATCATAAAAACCGAATTCACCTATATTCTCGCCGGAGTGACAGCCGGCAGGCCGTCACAGAGACCAAACACTGAGTTTAACGCAAATTACAAATTTTTGTTGAGAAAATGGACAGTTAGGATATGTTAGGTTATGATTGGTTATGTCAGTAAAAAATGCATTTTTCGAGCTGAAAAAATAATTTTACTACTAAACCAGTTATATATTTGTGTTCAGCATAAAAAACACGAGAAATGAAACAAACAGTTGTTGAAAAATAACGAATTTTAAAAAAGTTGGTTTTTCACTATCAGATAAAATATTAGTTTTTTCAATTATTCGGTAAAAAACATTTTTTCCGTGGATGAAATCAACCTCTTCAAGTGAAATAAACTCATATTTCACCACTTTTTCAATAAGAAAACATATTTTCAGAGGTGGCAAGAAAGTGTATAATTACCCAAATCTTTAAAGCTGTAGGTATCCCCCTAGGTACTTTTAACCCTTTGTACTCGGATGGGCAGCTATATTGCCCAAACATGGTTCCGCATAGGCTGGGAATATGTCTCGCGCCGACTATCCACGCAGATCGGTTGGGCAACGCTGCTGCCCACTATGGCGTCCGCGTTCACCCGGCACGCATGTTACCGTTGCGTCACCGCCAACTCGGATTTATATTGAGCTTTGTCATTCATACTGTACCTTTTAAATAGCTGTACCTTTAAATATTTAATAGCTGTAATGACGAGTGGGTAAATAATTGAGACAAGTTGAATGACAATTTTTTATATTTATTAGCCTATTGTTAAAGTATTAATATTAAAATTCATAATTTGTCAGGTGTTAATTTAATTTCTGAATTAAAGTAGGCCTATATTTATCTACTTATATAATATATATTTACATTTAACACTATATTTACAATATTATTTAATAAAACTATATAAAATACTAACGGTAATAATCTTTGTTCACAATAGCTAAAATAACACGATCAGGGTAACCTCTCTACAAATGTTGTTGTGACAGCGTGGTAAAATCGCGGGAAAATTAATGCCTGGAATATTCTAATTCAGCTGATGAATATTCAGTGGTTTGAAATGAAACAGCTGATTAAGATAAATGGTTTGAATTACACAAACAAAGACGCAGGAATAAAAAATAAAGAGTAACATCATTGGTCAACTATGATGCCCATCCGAGACGTAATGGGATATTACAGTGGGCAGCTTGGTTGCCCACCCGACCTCCGTGGACGGCCGATCTAAAAACAAACGCTAGCGCCTGAGAGAATGGCGGCGGGCAACACTGCTGCCCATCCGATCTCTGTGGCACATTCGTAAAAAACCCATCCGAGTACAAAGGGTTAAACAAGCAACAAACAAGGTACCGTAGCTGGTCATATTAACCTCATATTTGAGTTGATCAAAACATAATTCTCAGACTATGCTCATTTTTCTCCATTTACGAATAAATAGACCTAGACCTACCTATTATTTTAAATTTCAGTTTTCATTGCCTAGGTGAGATCAATGTACATGATTATTCTCAATTGAATAAAAGCTTAATATTATCAAAAACGAGTTTTCCACGGCTGTAATCAATTCCTCAAGAAATATAAACTCATATTTCACCTCTTTGTAAACAAGAAACCATATTAAAAGAGGCTTCTAGAAAGTGTACAATTAGGCCTACCTGAAAGGTTAATTAAGACTATGCACTTTCGCAAAACGGGTTATAATACTAGAAAAATAAACTTAACCTCACCTTCTCGGGTAATCGGTTTTAGCAGACCTTTAGTAATAGTTGATGCTAAAGACAAAACATCTTCTAATGATAATCCACTCAGTAATTCCGTTACATTTATCCTATCTTCTAGTGAGAGCATATTTTTGTTCATAATTCATTCATTTAACTACTAATGTCAACTTGTCGGCAAAAACACAAAGATGAGATCCAAACAAACCCAATACATGTGGTAATCGTAATCTGAAATCTGAACCTGACATACAAAAGGTGCTTAGAGGATAGGATAAAAAACCGATCTTGAACTAAAACAGCTGATGTCAAATTCAAAGACCTAATAATACTATTTGAAATAATAGCGATTATTTTTCTATTATATTTTTATATACAGGTTTATTCTGGATCAATGTTATGAACATTACACCCTACACACAAAAAGGGTAACACATAGTAGTAGCATTATCAGGATCGCTCAATTTGAGATACCTAGTAACAGTATAGATGAAATAATTTTCATTGAATTATTGAAGTTATACTTCTTTGCGCCCGTTAGACACTTTGGGATGGGATGTTGGTCGAGAAACCGCGTCACGCTGAAAAGTAAGAACAAATTTTTAAGAACTATCGATTAATCGATTGTTAATCGAAGAAATTTAATCGAAGAAATTACTGATAATGATAATATAGGTGTATAATATAATAATGAAGTCACGTATAATATATTGAAGATAAATATATTGAATAATATTGAAAAATGTCTTATATTTCATTTATATATCCTGTCTGTTTGTGTGCGTGAGTGGGTGTATGAGAATGGCCAAAGAAGTATAACTTCCACCGTGTGGTCCGACGCACACCCAATTTTTTGTTAATTAATTTTTTTCTAAGAAAAATTCAAGTCTAACGTCAAGTCGTCCTAGCTTGTAATCTTCTATTTCTTGTTGTATTCTCCAGATGGTATGTCACAGCACCAGGGACGTTTTGTAAATTATTCAGGAACTTTGTTATAATATATTTTATGAATACTGACATGATATCAACCCCAAGGTCATAATGTAGCTATATGTTTCGGACAAACCATGGTGAATTAACTGAAATTCGTAAAATTTTGTTCTAAAGTATTTAAATTCTTTTTAATTTACATGCACTTTTCGAACTTCCCCACTACAGTGGGAGTACGTAACTGTAGCTTTGTATCTTTCCACATACTAGGGTAATTAGGATTTATATATGAAATGTAGTTTTTGTAAGAATCAAGTTTAAATTGGTTAAGTTCACGTTTAACAAGGCGATAAAGGATGTTCGCTCGTCTTTTTAAGTGAGGAAGTCTTTGTATCATCCACTGTCTTTTAGCCTTATGTTTTTCTTTGATCATCTGAAGAATTCTGAGAGGTGGATGGTGAACGTCATTTGCCCTGCATGTGAAATGCTGATAGGTGTCAGCTTGAACCGATGAATTAAGTGCGTTTATGAACTGACGAATAACACTGTCAATCCCTATTTTGAAAATAAGTAATTTGTAGGTACAGAAGCAAGTAACTTGTCCAGTTCTACTTTAAAGACGTCCAAATCGATTTTGGCATTTATTAATCTTAGTGGACGCAGAGATGGTTCAGGTTGCAAAAATAAAGAAATGATTACAGGCAGATATCAGAATTTAATTCAAGTAAAACTTACTGAAATATTGGAGGGTTTAAGTTTTTATGTAAAACAATATCCAAGATATCAGGCCGAAAACAAATCTGCCAAGGATAATGAGTGGGCTCCGAACAACTCTTCAGAGACCCGCGCGGGGCGGCGGGCTTCCAGTGTGCGCGCTCTCATTTACTTACATTCAAATTATTCAACCGGAATATCTTTTGTTGGCGAGGTATGGTGCAGTCGGCGCTCTCCATGTGTGCCTTGATAATGACAAAAATTTGGATACAAAGAAAAACCAACCCATCAAAACAGAGTTGACTGTAATTCGCGCTTTCTGATTGAACCCCTTCGTGAATGATGGTGATACACTGAAACTGTTTTGTTGTGAAACTCCTTCAATCTATGATCAGATAAGTGAATATACAAATGTCGATGATGCTGAGAATAGTCTGTGAAAGCTCAATAGTTTTAACCACTAAACGAAGTGCCATCTCAGCACAAATTGTTGACGTGAATACAACTTTCTATTTGGATGACAGTTAGCGATGAAGGATAAATTTGCTAACTGTGTATTCTGCTGTTTTGTATTTTAATACTATAGCGAAATAAAAAAAACTTTCTCGCAACAAAGTATTTTTTATTTATTCTATGTGAATTTTGAGGTTATGTAGTGATTCCCGTAGTATCACAATAAGAGTCGAGAGTGTCACATCAATATGGTGTTTGCGTGGGGAAAGGGCAAAATAATTGTTCATCTTACTCCCCCCCCCCCAATTAATATACGTACTTTCGATAAATAAAATTGACAAAAATGTTAATTAAAAAGTGTAGCCTACAGATTTTTTAGTGGAAAATATTACAGAAAATAATAAATTTCCTTTTAAATGTATGCTTAAATTATTGCAAAAAAGTTGTTGTCTCTAAATTGAATTTCATGATTTCAAAACAATGATAAAAGTTTGCGTTTGAACTTTTTACATTAGCCGGCTTCAGTTTTATTCAAGCGATATTTCTCTCCACAATACTTTTTTACCCAATCCACTCCAAACTTTTATAATATCACCGGATACTCTCGATGTGGTTGGTTATCAGTTTTATTCAATATCGGAAAATGTATTGGTTTGACAAAGTGGTGGGGGGGAGGCTCTCTGTGACTCTTGAGAGAATTGTAAGCCTTTGGCGATTTGTATATTATTACTCTCCATTTTCCCAAGGTTTATACATTTTTCGAACACAGTTTTAGTCTTATTTATCAGAGTTCACATGTTCCTTCTAGCCATGAAGTTTATTTTACGCATACTGAGTTTATTTTGAGATTAACTGAGGTACAGTATATTGTTGATTAGTAAGTAGTGTAATGTATAACATAGTAATTTTGTTCAGAATGGGAATTAGGTCCGGTATATGAAGTGCATGATGTTGATTGAACACTCCTGTGATAGCAAATATCTCTGTTATAATTTTCTATATTTAAAAATGACAAAAAGTCACCCGTGTACGGAAGTAAATTTGTTTAGTTAGTAATACGTATATATGCAAAAGGGTTTCATATGAGTTAACAAAATAACTATCTAAGACTTTTTTTTAAGTAGAGGCCTATCTCCTACTTAACCTTACCCTTCCCATTCCTCATAGACTATTGATCTGTGCGAGGAACTTATTCAGACAGAGTAAAGGGGAGAACCAGTACAGTACAAGGTGGTCATTACTGATAAATATTTCCCAACCCAGCCTGGATTCGAATCAGCGTTATCTCTAACCCAAGCCCAAAGTCCTGACGCCTTAGGCTAGGGCCCCACTACCCGAGAGATCGCCCGGCCGATTTTTGTCCTTGTCGGAGTCCGAATGGTGATATATTGAGAGGCAGCACCCACTATCCGAGAGATCACCCAGCCGAGAGTTTGCCCGGCCGGGTCTCGGAACTAGGTAGAAAAGCATTGCGTGTTATGAGAGAGGACCCACTATCCGTTCTATCACCCGGAAAGAGAACGGAGCCAGTGATGGTAGTTTCGTTTCAACCCTAGACGAGTGAACAACTGTACATTCCTGTGGCTTGTGCGCATATATACATTATGTCTTTGGATATTGACATTGATCTATTAATTTCTTTGGTTTAAGAGAGACCAGTACTGTGGGACCGGACTCTAGATGCGTACAAAGACAAAACCAATCGAGGGAGGCGTGGAAGAGATGAGTGACATTGAAAAGAGAACTATGTTAAGTCTTTTCCATATATACATATAACTAGTTTTTATTTAGTTTTAATGAAAAAATAAAAATTCTTTTCATGAACACGAAAATTCCCTAGTATATTTTCCAAGATATGTTCTGTCAAAAGACATAGTAAAATATGGAATTTAGCCGTTCATAAATATGCATACTTATTTTTACAGTAATAATTGTTACTCTTTATATGGTTCTATGTATGTACTTTTAATACAGTATTTTTAAAACTAATTTTAAGAATGTACCCTGGCTGGTTATACAAGAAGCTTAAAATTTATATTTGTAGACTGATATTTGATTCTTTCGTCTGGTTTGCTAGTTGTAATTTTTGTTTCCTGTTATAATTACAATTTCTTGTAGGAAATTACCTAGTATAACTAATTAATTGTGATAATAGTAGGCTTATAATTTATCATTCACTGACCTACAGTTGGGTTGTAATGCTTGTTTTTACTTTCCACAAATATTTATAAATTGTTGCGTCATTCAACAAAACAATATTGTTTGTACAGGTAATTAAAGATATGTCAGACTATCTAACTATTTAAATACATATTATACAGGGTGATTTTTGTATTTGTTCCATCATTAGGATCTCTTAATCCTGCACAAATACAACAAATTTTAAATGGTGAACTTCACCTACTTTTTCCTAATTAATAAAAATATGGATTTAGCGATTTTCAAAATAGCAACCATTTTCCTAAATGGCAGACAACTTAATTTGTTCTTAAGTGACACTATGTATTTAACGATTTTTTCAGATAGAAAATGTAATATATTAATTGATCTAGCTATTAATTAAACAGTTCTATCACTGTAGGGCTCCGGGCGTTCGTCCAGATAGTGGGTTCTGTCGACAAAATCTGATCCATTCGGCCCCGGATCCGGGCAAAGCCCGGCCGGGCGATCTCTCGGATAGTGGCCCTTAGACCGCTCGGCCACCGGCTCGCCCAAATACTTGCTTCTAAATAATAGAAATTCGCACTGAATTCATTTAATAAATATCGTCTGATTTTGTCAATGAAACAAGCTCATAAAACAGCTCAACATACAGTATAATAACAATGTATACAGAAAATTCAAACACGAATATGATATAATAAGTGAAATAATCTCCTTATTTATGGTTGAACACAATTGTTTGTATTTCTGAAGCTGGTACTGTGTTTTAATGCTGTAAATAAGGTACTTGGGGGACTATGTGTTGAGAATATTGGTGATTTATTCTTTTCCCAAACTCATCATGATATTGCTCAATGGTTACCATCGATGGGATACTAATGGAGCAGTCAGAAGTGTCCATGTTGAACCAGCCAGAGTTCGAACACTGTCCAGAGAAGAAAATAATATCAGGTTTGTCTGTTTACCACAAATCGGACAAATATTACTACGTGATTCAGATTCCACATAAAGCCGTAGGTCCCTTAGTTATCCTGGCTATTGTCACACAAGAAGCACATAGTTATCGTTCTAAAATAGTCACTTAACCTTCAAATAAAATAAATTTTACTAAAAGTATAACAAGTGAAAACACAATGAAAACAAAATTCATATTCAACTTTCTTTATATTCTAAAATCAACCCTGTTTAAAATATTGTGAAACATGTAACAAACATTCAATAATATATACAGGCACCAATAAAATTTATTCATTTATCTATCATTTTATTAATGTATATTTATTCAATATGAAACTCTCATTCATTTTATTAAAAGAACATTTAATTTGATCTATAATAGTATTTTCTTTAGTATAGTCTCATTTTTAACCAAGATAATTGAATTGGTATTTAAAAAGAATTTGATTCAGAAATAGATCGCAACTTTAAGATCTGTTTTGGCGTGATTGTACCCTTTAGTAGGAAGTTGTTCTCGAGAATGATGTTCTCGAGTTAGTTTACTGTAATAAACATCTTGTTAATGGAACTCCCTCTAATAACATTAGACCAACTACATTCGCAGTAGCTTTATAACTATATCACAAGGCTGTTTCATTCCTGGAAAACTTTATCAGTTAAAATACAAGAAGTGATTTCAATTACAGAATCTATTGATTTATATTTAATGTGATTTTGTATGATATGAGTGGCATTGACATATAATGACTTTTGGTTTTTGTTGTATATTTACCGATTTAATTTTCAATTCACATTTTATTCCACTGACTACTTATCTCCTCTCAATAACCAATAATTGGTATATGTATTTACTAGTAATGTACCACCGAAAACCTTTGTTACAGTAGTTTACTGAACGTTAAGTCACAAAAATCACAAGATTTCAAGTTTGAGGAAATTGTGTATGAATGACAAAAACTATTCTCTAGTGAACAATACACCATTCCGTCCATCAGATATGGTTATATAAAATTGAAAAATATAATATTATTCAAATATGTAGAAATACCTTTATCAATGAGAATAATTTTGACTAGCGGACCTAACATTTGGTCGTTACAACAAGATCAATGGCTGTGTTGAAACTTCTCTAGCAGTTCAAGTTCTCATACGCCCATGAACTTTGTGATTGTTGATTATGACAGGCTAAGTTGAAGCAGGCTGAGAGATGATACGCTCGGCTAGATTTTATGTTAAGAGAGGAACATTTCACTTCAAGAAAAACACCTAAAACATGGTTTTCTACTCCAAGAATTAGGCCTGTGAAAATATCGTATCGTAATACTTGAAGTATCATTGATAGGTGGATCATTTTTCTAACTGTTCATAAACTAGTTAAAAAAATATTTTTTAGAGTATTTTTGTATTTTTCACAGTTAAAATGTGAAACTTACATGTCATTTTGATAAATTTTAATTTGTACAACCTATTTGTTTGTTTGTTTTATAATTTGTAAATTGTAATTTGTTTGTTTTGAAAATAAATTTGTACAGTAAATAAAAATAACTTATAAACACATGATGAAATCATAAGGAAATATACATTTTTTCCTTTTTATAAAATTTAATTTAATGTTAAATAGTATTTAATTAACACTCATTTATAAAATCATACATTAATATTGTACAATAATTTGATATCAGCAAAAATTATTAGTTTAAAATGAAGATAATTTATTATCAATCATAGGCATTAATAAAGCAATATTACTTTGTAAGATGTAGCATTTACCATAAGTATTTAAAAACTTACATATCTAAGTGATATAAAATCAATATAAGAAATATTTCAATAAAACTATCAAGACATTTTTGTTTGTCAGAAATGTTCAATATAAATATTTCATAGACGTGATTTTGTCAAAGAATATTTGGATGGGAAGCAGTCTGGACGTGTTTTTGAGGGAAGTTTTTAAGATGTTAATTATTCTACATTAAATCGAAACAAAGTATTTCTCTAACAATTTAATTCCACCCACTCTCTTGATCTACAACGTTAAACAATTTACCCCCAATAGGGAGTAAGGGTATTTATTACTCACTTTACTAATAATATGGGTTGTTAGATTATTTAGTGAACATAACGTGTTAAACATTAAACGATAATCATGTAACAATTAATCATGAAGCTAAAATTAAAACGTAACTAATTTATTTAATTAATTATTACTATCCTACACTAAAAACAAATCTGTTAGTGCTTTTTATAAAAGAAATACAAATGAGAACTATTTAAATCATTTCACGTCCAGTAAAATAAGAATATTGTTATATTTTTTGTTTTTATACGAGCAATCATATTCATTTTAACATTTGAAGTAATGAAATGAAGTTACAAACAGCATTTCGTAGAAATTGTATTACATTTACAAATAGAAAGTTGTAATATTTAATGAGTAACACACGAATAATTTTGAATAGACGTTTGTATTTGTTCACCCAAGGCAGTTCTGGGAACTAGAAATTTACTTCAGCCGTAAACATTAAACATTTCCATTACAGCATGAATATTTACGTCTTTTCATTAAGTCTTTTCTGTATTGAATTTGAAATACTCTAGAGAAAGTTATACTTTGTGTAAAAATATTAAAGAAAGAGAATAAATAAAAGAAATATTATGTCTGGAATTGAAAATTAATTTATTTTTATTTTAAGAACCGAACGATCGTGACGGACAAAATAATGCAGTTCCTAAAACAAACTTTATTTATAAAAATATAATCAGTAAGGGAGCAGTAAAAGCAATGATGTATCTTCATAAAAACAGAAGTAGGTAATAAATTGTCAGCACAGCGATACTTTATCCACTCAAGAATCAATAAAGATACACTTCTCGACTCGAGGAGTCTAAGAGAGCTGAACAATAAACAATGTAGACAGTTTTATTGGATTTAGCCTTAGATCAGAAGTAGTGTCATCAATAAGGGTTATTTCATCTGTTGTCTTAGCATTGGTCCAGCTGTTTGGTCCAGCCACAGAGTATAAAATAATACGGAGTTGAACTGTAATCCAGTGTTAAATGTTAATTCAATACTCATAGTCCTACAATGTCTACAGTCTAATTATTATTCAACTTAGCACAAAACCTATTCAAGTTTGAACGTAGCATATATGTTTTGTATAAAGAATTGTAGTGTAAAGTAATATATACTACTTTAATAATAGTATATTTGTTATAAATACTTTATATATACGATAAAGTCCGTAATTATTAAGTGTATCGGTTTACGTTAAGACTCAAAATCAAATCAGTGCTATCAAAGTGTTGAGGAGATTGTAGGCGATAGGTTCTATGCTCAGTTCTCTTTAGACCAACACGGCGTCCTCTCAATGGTTGTCATCGACGTAAACACCTCTAGCGAAGTCTGGGGTGTCCATGTTGAATGGTGGTCAATGTTCAGATATTGTGTAGCGAAGATCACTGAGTATCAGACTTGTCAGTTAGCTGAAA
Organism: Stictocephala bisonia; assembly: GCA_035578905.1. Lineage (NCBI taxonomy): Eukaryota > Metazoa > Arthropoda > Insecta > Hemiptera > Membracidae > Stictocephala > Stictocephala bisonia. The sequence goes on along the minus strand of JAQJVL010000074.1, from coordinate 154,510 downwards.
ATCAGACCAACACTACGTGTTTCGGATTCCACGTAAAGCTGTAGGTCCCTAAGTTACCCTCACTATTGGGCAATTAATAAATAGTCCTTTCTGAGCTAAGTCAAACTAGATAGTAGAATGCTTACACTCGTTTATCTACATTCATCACACTCATTCACCCCTCATATTCGCCCATATATCTATATCGGCATCTTAGAAAGAATAATTAATACATTTCTCAATGTTCTGTAATTTTATGGAACAAAGTTTCGATTTGTTTTCGGTTCAAATTATGTCATGAAATCTGTTCCTCCGAAATTGGAGTTTACGGTATAACAATGGTCTGTCGATAGATATAGCAGTCCTGACAAGTCACCATTATATGGGGAGGATTACCTCCTCGTCAATATATGACACGAAGTTGCCTACTCGCCAATATACGGTGCGGAGTTGCCATGTCACCATTATATGGCGTGGAATTGCCTACTCGCCAATATATGGAGCGGAGTTGCAAATCACCATTATATGGCGCGGAGTTGCCAACTCGCCAATATATGGTGCGGAGTTGCCATGCCACTATTATATGGCGCGGAGTTGCCTACTTGCCAAAATATGGTGCGGAGTTTCCATGTCACCATTATATGGCGCGGAGTTGCCTACTTGCCAAAATATGGTGCGGAGTTTCCATGTCACCATTATATGGCGCGGAGTTGCCTACTCGCCAATATATGGAGCGGAGTTACCAAGTCACAATTAGATGATGTAGTGACATAGGCTTGTTTTATAATCCAATTATGCCACTCAATGTCATTTTTTTAAACCTTAAGTTCCAAAATAATAAGGCAATAGGTGACATAACCCAAGGCTCTGTGTTACTGGACGTACTAAATACGCTCAGTGGTTCTCATCCATTGTTTAGTAGAAAAAAACTAATTTTACTTATCGTAACCTATAATTGCATTAACGTTACATAACCACAGAGAGTATGTTACATAACCTGAACTCTGAAAATTGTCATTTACGTTATGCTAAAGTCTAAAAATGCTGAAAAGGTGAAATTGCTTTAACCAAATATCAATAAGCATGTTTGAGTAAGCATTAGGTTAAATTACCCGCCCACGTACATTGAGATTGACCCAACCTCCCAACCATACACGTACATTGGGATTGACCTACCCGCCCACCCATACACGTACATTGGGATTGACCTACCCACCCACCCATACACGTACATTGGGATTGACCTACCCACCCACCCATACACGTACATTGGGATTGACCTACCCACCCACCCATACACGTACATTGAGATAGTTGCCAAGTCACCACTATATAGAGTGGAGTTACCTACTCGTGATTATGTGGTGCGCATTAACCTACTCGCTAATATATAGTGCGGAGTTACCAAGTCACTATTAGATGGTGTAGCGTTGCCAAGTCACCAGTATATGGTGCAGAATTACCTCAATATAAATTTAAAGACAAAACAACCGGAAGAGGGATTAGAATGGTTAGGCCAGACAACGCACTCGGGACACTTCCTGAGTGAGAAGGATAAAATGATTTTCAGGTGGACTGAACTGAATTTGACTATTTCCGTGTGGTGAACTTTATCAAAACATTTTATCAGTGTTTGAATCCATTCCATTAAATCAGTAAATATATTGATACTTAAGCTTTACATCTTTAAATTGTGTAAAAACAAATAGCTTATGGAGTAATAATTGAAATGTAAGAATTTATACATAATGAGGTTTCCAATGAATATTTTCTTCCTGCTCAATCGACATATTATTTAACAATGATGTAGAAAAGTTTTACTGTCAAATAACGTATAAACTTACATAACGAAATGTCAACTACAATGTACGATATCATTTATTTGAAGGAAATATATAATTTAACCCCTCTCTCAATATTAGAGCTGCTCTCTTGTTGCTATGGACCATGGACCAATCAGTATTTTCCAGTTCCAAAGCTCGTTATTTTATATTGTTATGCTGGAGTTTCCGTCCAGTAATTATGGACTGCCCCCGCGCCTCGGGCCGACATCCAACAACCCCGAGAAGGGGGAAAAGCTTATTACGCCAAAAGTTACTTGGTTGGAGAGTTGTTGGTTCCCTCGTTATACTCTTAAAATGTTGTTGCCTGGTATTAAGAAATCTTCATTAACTGTCCAGAAATATAATTACTTGCCGTTAAAGATGCTTTGAACATTAGTTCTGTTTTTGATCATTCAATTTAGTAATTATCACTAATTGATTTAAACTTAAATTAACGTTCTGTTGTATATACTTGATGGAATAACGTTGGTTTTAAAGTAGAACACATTTTTTTAATTATTCCACAATTTTTTATTTAAAATAGCGCTTTCGCCGGTTAAGGCATCATCAGTTTTTGTAAACAGAAAAAACATATGTTTAAAACAATACAAATTAAAATATGATAAAATATAGATTTTTTGAATTTAAAACTTAAATGGATTAGTAGAAAGTAATTTAAATAAAATATTAAACTGGAAAATATGATTTACAATTAATTATTTTATGTTTGATTTCTTCTTTAACTAAAGGTAAGTATATATTACTAAAATTTATAGATGGTTGTGATATACATTGTTCTTTTATAACAGACATGCAGGCACTTTAAATTAGATTCCTTTTGGTCCATGACGATTCTTTAAATATAATACTGGATGAATCAAATTTGATGTCGTGATTTTCGTTTATAGCGTGTTCTACTAATTTTGATTTTTCTTTATTTTGTGTTTTGTAATTATATATATGTTCTTTCACTCTTGCATATTGTATTACAAAACACAAAATAAAGAAAAATCAAAATTAGTAGAACACGCTCTAAACGAAAATCACGACATCAAATTTGATTCATCCAGTATTATATTTAAAGAATCGTCATGGACCAAAAGGAATCTAATTTAAAGTGCCTGCATGTCTGTTATAAAAGAACAATGTATATCACAACCATCTATACATTTTAGTAATATATACTTACCTTTAGTTAAAGAAGAAATCAAACATAAAATAATTAATTGTAAAACATATTTTCCAGTTTAATATTTTATTTAAATTACTTTCTACTAATCCATTTAAGTTTTAAATTCATTTAAAAATATCTATATTTTATCATATTTTAATTTGTATTGTTTTAAACATATGTTTTTTCTGTTTACAAAAACTGATGATGCCTTAACCGGCGAAAGCGCTATTTTAAATAAAAAATTGTGGAATAATTTAAAAAATGTGTTCTACTTTAAATTAACGTGTTTTAGTGAATATTTAAACGTATTTTATCTCAATTAATTGTCCATTTAATAATGTGTTATTATATTTGATGAATAATATCTATATACACTTTTAATTTAACTTATCCACTAGTCTAAATCTTTGTTGGAAATGAGACTATACTGAACATAACAATGCAATATTTTTGTATAAAGAGCCCTTACGCATTAATAAACATATGAAATCTATATTTATAAAAGAGGATGTTTATATATATATATATATATATATATATATATATATATATATATATATATATATATATATATATATGTTTGAAGTTTATGCGCTGCCAAACCATCGAACCGATCGCCATGAAACTTTAGGATGTTGTCCTGTATACTCCCGAGATGGTTTCTGTGAAGTTTAATGCAGATCCGTCCACAGGGTCCCGCCCCACGGGCTCCTAAAGATCCCATGTTATTCAAATGGAGAATCTCAATTGTTTACAAAAAACATATGACTGTGTGGTTTAATGTAGTTTCACATGCCATAAGCAGATTGAAGTTCTCACAACAACAGTACTGTATATGTTTTGATTTATTGTAGTTCTACATTTCACCTTGAGAGTGTAGCACACACTACTTTTACTTGATCAGGTGATCTGTATTTGGTGTTAACCTTTTTTCCTCGGTAATTAAAACATGTGGTGAAACGTGAAAATAAAAAATAAATAATTATTTGTTTTGCAGTTTACTTTTTATGACATGCTTTCTAAAAATTCTAATATTGGTAGAAGAAGCAAAAATGCTCGAATTCTTTCAGCTATTAGGTTCTAAATCAAACTCAATATTATGACCGGCGAAGCGGGCGGGTACAGCTAGTATTCATATATTTTATTGTAAATTAAATAAATGGCCGTGGATAATGCGTGGGTGTCCACGCAGTGACCCAGTTTGGATTCCCGTCGTGACCACGAAGTTTTTACCCCTGTGACACCACCGACGTGGTTTGGAGGTAATGTTGGTATAACGAGTCTAAAAAACAAAAAGGGCTCTTCTAAATGGTTGAGGAGAACTGTCCCTTGATCAAGGGTCTGTACAATCTTAAGTCCACCTGATTTTAAAAAATTTTAAACTATCGTAGTTTAGTTAAGATAGAGTTGATATTGGTCACTTAATATGTACAAATTATTAAATTTTCAATAAAAAAATGTATTGGTTTTATTGAAAATTTAATAATTTGAACATATCGTAGTTTGTTGAGGATATTTTATATGTTATTGAGTGATGCAATTATAAGCTCATAGATAGTATATTGTTATTTTAAATGTTTAGTAATATTTTACTTTTAAAAATGATAAACGATAGTTGATTAATTAAAGAAAGGAACTTATTAAAAAAAATACTTGTATGAAATACATATGTATCATTAAGGAGACAAAAAAGGGAATACTCCGTATAGGCCTAAACATGTATTAGTCTACGATATTTACTTATAACGAGTTAACATTTACATTTAAGTTTGTATGCTATTTTAACATAATAAAACTTGTTGATTGTGTAGAAAATTCGAGTAGAGAAGATGATGATTTTGTGTACAGAATATGTAAGCCCTCAAATATGACCTGGAACAAACACTTGATACAATCAACAGAGGTTCATTTTGGCAGTTTGTTTTCGTGATCGTTGTACAAAAGCCCTCGTTGTTACGTGTGGATGCGACTTTAATGTAGACTAGTTATAAATATGCATTATAAATACCACTGTACGTGTATGGGTGGGTGGGTGGGTCAGTACCACTGTACGTGTGTGGGTGGGCGGGTGGGTCAGTACCACTGTGCGTGTAAAATTGGTGGGTGGGTCAAATTATTATATTCAACACCATACTCAGTACTGTTTATCCCCTCTCTGTTTATACGTACAGTGATGACCCACCCTCCCTCCCATACACGTACAGTGGTGATTATACACCCTCCCTCCCATACACGTACAGTGGTGATTATACACCCTCCCTCCCATACACGTACAATAGTGATGACCCACCCTCCCTCCCATACACGTACAGTGGTGATTATACACCCTCCCTCCTATACACGTACAGTGGTGATGACCCACCCACCCTCCCATACACGTACAGTGATGATGACCCACCCACCTTACCATACACGGAGAGTGGTGATGATCCACCCTCCCTCCCATACACGTACAATAGTGATTATACACATTCCCACCCATACACATACAGTGATGACACGGTGTTATTAACCCAACCGTCCACCCATACTTGTACAGTGGTATTGACCCACCCACCCACCCATACACTTACAATGGTATTTACACGTACGTTGTTACGCGTGGATACGTATTTCTTGTAGACTAGTTATAAATATGCAATTAAACTTTATATTATATTTTACTATCGTCGATTTGCCATTTAATTTTTAGCTAGAAAATGCTTTAAAATTATCCGATAATAACAAAGCTTGCCATTAAATTACAACAATGTGTAGTACCAGTATATTAAATAAAATAAATATATCGTTAAATTCGAATAAAGTATAGTGCTTGTAAGGGCTAACATTGTTTCTGTATATCTAGTTAAACTTTGATTTGAATTTTATTCATACAAATCTAGTTTCAGCATGTTGATAAAAATGTATGATTTGAAGGAATATTTATATGATTAAATAATATATTGTTGAAATTAAAATGCTAATTATAATTATTTATGTCCCTAAATTTAAAACTAGTTTTGTGTGTTGGTAGGGAGGGGGGGTAAATTAACATTTTATTATATAGGGGGTGTTCGGACCATCAATAATAATCCAGCGGTAAAAATAGTGGGGAAATATTGGCATCCCTGGATTCCATGATTAACTAAAAGCCTGTTATATAATAACTTGCAGACTGAAGGGCAGAAGTGAATATTATATATTAATAGATTTAAGTAATACTTTGTAACAGGGTTGATTAGGGGCGATTTCACAGCTTAGCCATTTCCCAAACTTCCAAGACATTGCTGGTAAGTCAACTGATCTATGGTAGCTACACAGTTTTCCTGTCAACGGGCTAAAACATGTTATTTTCTTTCAACTGTACGGTCAATGACTATCATTAGAATGATTCATGGTGAACACTGTACAGTTATTGAAGGTCCAATATAGTGTACCATTATTTGATATCATTTAAATTTTAAATCACCAAGTCTGAAACACGTTTTACATATTTAATTGTCAAAAAGTATAAAAATACTCAATATTTTCTGAAACCATCTTATGATCAACTAGATCAGTTCTTCACATATCAAATAATACTTCAAGTGTTATGATTCGGACCGAATACTTGAATTAGAAATACATGATTTTGGTGTTTTTCGTGAAGTGGAATGGCCCCCTAAATAGGGGATGGTTAAACTACGTATTATATTTTCAAACAAGACAATTAGAAGTCTTGTTAAACTTTCTAGGATTAAATTAAAATGAAAAATTTACTTTATGTATATGTCACACTCTATAAAAATAACTACCTTGCGTCGTGATTCTCTCTAATTGCGCAGAAAAGCAGACAATAATTGAATTTTTACTAAACAATTTTTTAATTTTACCATCATAACATTTTTACTTAAAGTACCCTTTAATGTACTTGGACGGGAATATCCCACTGTTGGTTCTTAAAAGTTGTAAAATTGTATAATTACGATCACATTATATACGTACAATAAGTAGTTTTTTAAGAAGTAATTTTAACAAATTTAATATGAACTAAAATAAGTTAAATAGAATGTGAGCTGATTCCCCTGAAATACGGAAAGCGTTAGTCTCACATCCAAGTCCTAGGATTTCTTGGAAGACCCTCAAGATTTAGAGTGGTGATCTGTTGAGAAGTAAATACAACCTGGCCTCTATTATCTGTCTCAGACATGTCCTTATCTCCCAGAATACATGTTCTTATCTACAGCAACCTACAAAATCTCTGTTTAGGATAAAAATATCCTACGTCTGTATACCTCTAAATCAGCCAATTGTATTGAAAAACTGAATAAATTTATATAATTTTAACGGTTTTACATAATTTAATATATATTAGAATTCTAAAAAGAACAATTTGCGATTTACTACGTGATATTTTCTTTTAAATCTGCCTTTGAGTTTAACCAATACTATCCGTGATTAGATATAATTCACCAATGTTATTCATCTAACCAAACCTAACCCAACATATTGTAACAAAAGTATCCGAACCAACCTAATCTTAACTAAAACTATCGTAACCTAACCTAACTTAATCCAACCGACCTAAAGTAAACTAATCAAACTTAACCCTCGAACTGGCGGTCATATTTCTCTGTGGTGGCGGCCATTTTTAGGCGTTTTGCAAAGGTTTTTTTAAAAAATCACTAAAAATACAAATATTATCCAAATGAGGTAATTGTACTACCATTGTATTCACTAACCAAATCCGACTCTCACAAATCTAACCTAACCTTAGCAATCATAAGCTAAGAATAGTTTATTCATGTCTAAAATTTAGATAATCTAGAAATTATTATTCACTAATAATTATTTCTAATATTTTTATGGATAAATAATATCTTCGAGTAGAATTATAATTGAATGGGAATATCTGTTAACTTGTTAGACAATTCTAAGGATTGTAACAAACTTAGAATTGAAAGGATTAATTCTGGCTCTGAGATAATTGTAAATAAGAGTTTTTTTAGTAAATAGGAGGTGAGAAGTAATAACCAATAGTATTAACTAACTGTGACAAGAGTTATGCATATAAGTAATGTCAAGTGGATAATTTTCACTCTTTTGTAAAAATATACGGTATAAGGATAATAAACTTGGTTTACTGAAATAAATCATCATAAAAGTACAAATATTATGATGATTGATTTCTGTTATGTGACGATCTTTTAGTTAATATTACAAACACGTAATTTGTTACTTAAAAAAGTAACTGACCTCTTTTTATTTACTGTGAGGGAAATACAAATAAATGTTGTTAATCGAAAATATTTATTCAAAGAATTTATTTTGAGAAAGTAAACAAATGCCCATAGGCTGTAAACTTCCAGAGAGTCCGGCACACCCCTTAACCCCCATTCTGTAAAACCAATACATTTTCCATTATTGAATAAAACCAATAACCAGCCACACCGAGAGTTTCCGGTGATATTATAAAAGTTTGGAGTGGGCTGAATAAAAAGGGATAAACCCGGGCGAGTAACGAACGTTCTATGTTATAAAATTGATTTTTAAATTATTACCCATTTTATATACATTGAATATATCATTTAACTTTTTTTATAGGAATAGAAAAAAACATCGCAATTTACGTAGATTGTGAAAAAGTATAGTTTTATACAAATTTTATTAGATTCGCCGCTGAAGAATTTATTTACTTTTTTTACGACATGGAATTTTCAATCTGATATACAAGTTTTTAAAGTAAGAATGGTTCCAACGAAACTAGTGTAATTACGGCCAGATTAACTGGAATTTTAATTAAAACTAACTTTGAATTTAATAGGCGTATTCAATTAACTATATACATAAATCATTATATGTATAAACACAAGGCTATCGTAAGATGTGTCGTTTTTTATCGAATGATCCAATCTTTTTAGTACAATTAATATAATCATAAAAATTAGTACCAATTGGTATTTTATAAAAAATAGTTGAAATAAAATTAAACATGTTAGCATACATTTGGAATGAAAGCTCTACTATATAAAAATGGGTTTGTATAAAGCTGAATTAAATTTCAAAATCTAGATATGCACAGCTTTTCTAACCTGAGTTCTGGGTGGCGCTAGATGTGAACATAAGAGTCTAACAAACTGCTAATATAATATCTAATATCCCTTAAAACATAAGATGGACAGATTTTAGGCTATTCAACACCACCTATAAACTAGAAACCAAAAGCTGTTTATGTTGTTAATTGGATTGGGTGGTCTTAAGGGACGTTCAGCCCAAAGATCCAACTTCAGGACAATACAAACACTTAACTAAGATTGGCGACTTGAATTAAATTACAGTACAACAGTTGGCAGAACTGCTCTCGTGGTTATATGAGGGGTTTGCCTTGCAACCATGGCTTAAGTGTGGGCAACCCACAACTTAAGTTTCTCACTTCTTCTAAATAGAAGCCCCTTATTGTAAGCAAAGCACTTTTTGTATATACACCCGTAGATATATTTTTTCACCCCTAGTGAGGAAAAATGGATTATCTTAACTATGTTTTTAATAGTCACATGATTGAAAGGTTCTTATTTATTGTAGCTAAATTATTAAAGTAGATATACTGTTATATTTCTTGTTTATATCTCTTACCACATGAAGAAAATATGTGGATATATTAATTTAACCCCAGACTGGTTGTAGGCATATGATATTTACTTAAAGAATTTTGAATGTCACATATCAGCAAAACAGCAATTTACCATATGGCATTAAAGTCACACCATACATGTCACATACGCAGTAAAATTTTATAGTAAAAAGTGTGTCCTAAAGTTTATTAATCAGCAACAATAATAACCGTATTTTATACTCTAAAAGTCTAAACTATAAAACTGTACGTATTGAAATATTTTCAAGAATTAATTAATAGAGAAACTAGAGACATCAGACTAAATATAATAAAGTAAACAATTTATGAAATAACAAAGTGTATACAGACAAGGTTTGTAACAATAATAATATGAATAATTCAAATGAAATCAGAAAACAAAGATGACAATTCTAATCACGCATAAACAAGATGAATGAAAATAACATTTTCAACACAATTCCATCAGAGAAAACTAGCACAGAAGCACAAAATGACATAAACATATCCATGAGAAATTATACATATAGTAAACAGATATGAATGTAACACAAAATCATGAACTTGAAATTTGAAATAAATGCTAAATAAACTATAAGAAAAAATGACCGAAGAAAAAAACAGGCACATGTAGAAAAAAATGAAGACATTTTAGGAAGAGAAGAAGAAAAAGAAACAAATTGAACAACCCTCATGATCAATTTCTACCGCTTTCTTAAGTGAAAATAATCGATAACAATAATTATAATAATTGCACTAGGAAAATTATCCACTTCCAATGAGAAATAAACAGAAAACAACCTAAATGGCCATGTAATAACAAATAACTATAACAATAACATGTTTAAACTCGTATTTTATTCATTAACACACCATATAGTAAACAGGTAACACAAAAATAAATCAGACGTCGTTTATACAGTTCATAGGGATATTAAAAATCATTATATTATTTGAAAGAATTTGTAACCTAATGGCATTTTTTTAAGATTATTCAATAACTATCAATATTTTTTTGCACAAATTGTACTGAGAATTGTCATAGATTTGATTTGATAGACACTAAGTAACCATAGAAGTTAAGTTAGTTGTTTCCTACACTAATGGGTCGAAGACTAAAAAAAAACAAAAAACAATCATTATATAATTTACAAATACGTACATACCAACTTACTTACTTGACAAACTAGTAATGGGCACTGATTTTATGGTACCCAGTTATTTAATATTATTAAATATATTTGAAAATAAATAATGCTCTATTAATCTCCTCAAATACTGTCAGATCTTTAGAAGCTACCGTAAATATTTCGTTGATGTTAGTGGAGTTGCAAGTAGACACAGCATAAACTGTGGCGAAACGGACGAGGTGTTTTCCAACACAAACAGTTTGAATGTATTATTTACAGACACAAGTTACGTACCTTTGTGTTTCGCCATTCTCTGGAGGAACGTAATCCTCAGTCAGATATCACAGGGATTTCCACACGTGAGTGAGGTCAGTGTATCCGTTTAAGGCACCATATTGAGATTTTTACTTGATCGTCAGTGTACGTTTGTTAACAACACGCCACAACTTGAATTTAAACAGTGCTTTATTTACTAATGGCTGATTCTTCATATCGAAATAACACATCTTTTGCTTGTTTAATTTATAATTAATAAGAGCTTTAACATGTTTACGATTCAATCCCAGCTAAAATTTACCAAGTTGTTGGAAAGGAATGATCAGGTCGATTCCTGGATGTTTACTTGTTAATGAATGAGAATAAATACCACAATCTAAAGAGCAGAGTCCTTATTTTTAAATAAAAACTACACCACCATATTCCTACTTACTCTGGTTCTTACACTTACTAATAAGTTCCCCGCACATATAAATAGTCTATGGGGAATGGTTGAGGTAAGGATAAAAGAGGAGATCGGCATCTCCTTTAAAAAAATTGACGATTACTACCTTAAAAATTCAATTATTTCGGTTTTAGTCAGTGTAACAGATTACAATCACTTCACATTAGCCTAACACATTTAAACCGTAACCTATTTCACACAGTTCATGTGTGACAATAACTAGTTGGGTACCGTACACATTTCACACAGATTATGTGTGACCTAACTGGTTGGTTACCGTATAATTTATGGAAATCACAGCCATTACGTATACAGTGCTTGATATTTGAATAGAAAATGTAACATACTTTTATAATGTAAAACTATCAAAACAGAATAATTTTGAATCAATGATAGTTGATTATAATTTTAGAATAATACCTCACCACTACTAATTTATTTAATAGAAAGCACTTTTCTAAAACATCTGTTGCATATAATTAATTGATAAAAGCAAATATTTATTTTTATTTTAAAGTTCATCTTAACCATTCAATTATGCGACTATAATTTGTTTTAAAAGTTTAGTTTAGCAACACAATCGAACAGAATATAATTGTTTGGTTCGAAAATATATTGTGACGTTTTTACACGTTCAAATTTATAAATAATTAATCACTATGTGGGTTTTACAAATAAGCAACACGATATACTAAACAATTACTAAATTTATTGAATATATAAAATTAACTTATTATATTTAAATGGATTAATTCCTTAACTTTAACTATTGTGAAAAGTACAATTTACTATTAGGCCTACTGTTACAGTTAAACTAATTTATATTTACAATCTTAGATGGCATCAATAATTACAACTACTAATTGCAAAGTGACTTTACTAAATTCCCTTCTTTTAATTACAATTCCTAGCTCTATAAAGTGGCTTTCCTAGATTATCTACTAATATTTACAATGACTAACTATAAAGTGACTCTACTAGCTTCCCTACTACCTACAGTCCAATGCTAACAGTTCACTCACAGTTTCTTCAGTGTCCCTTCAGAAGTCGTCCACAAGTACCGCAATGCTCCTTCGTTGATCCCCACAACGAACCACTCACCGGTAACTTCTCCGCAGACCACTTCTCTATACACGGACACTTCACTCGCACTGTAGAACTGTCTCCCTGTCGCCGCAAACACCTGGGCTGTAGGCTGTAGACTCACTGACTGACTGACTCACTGACTGACTGACTAGCGCTGGTATCCGGGCCGTATATATCACCTGCAGGTCTCCATCTAGAAGCTTCTTGAATTCCCCTGCGTCCGAAGTTCCATGACAGAGCTGGCTCGTCAACCCAGAAGATTCTAGAAGTCCAGTGAAGAGGTAAAGGGGCGTTCATGCGTAAGCCATTGTGCCCCAAAGGTTGTAAACAAGCAGGGCAGGTGGTCAGCGACCCATCCATTACTTCCGCATCACCGGTTCCCAGGATGGAGACCACTCTGAATGTCACAATATTATATTAGTCCCTGTGTTAAATATTGTTTTCGTAACATTTTAAATACATATATTTAATGGTGTTTTGTCCTTTCTGGATCAAAATGATACCTATAAAAGACGTTAGTCTTAATTTTAATCATATTATTTATTGAGGTTTTTACTTCTATTATTTCTATTTTTTATTTCTATTATGGATAGTCGCTGTTTTAAGAAAGGAATCAGGTTAAATGGAGTCTTAAACAAACAAATAACTTTGACTTAACCCAATTAGGTTAGTTGTCCAACTTCACCAGCTCTATTTAGCTGAATTAGCGTGATGGACCTAGATTTCAGCTGTTGGCAAAATGTTATACTTGTTTAGTTCTGTTATTATAGTTTTTCTCCTTCTCTTCGATTTTTTCTTGTTGTTGATTTATATTTGCATAGTTTGTTCTGAATAAAGACGTTAATAACTGAGAACTGATTCTCGTTTATTTAGTTGGTTGCTTTCCGTTTAGTAGAATTGATGAGTTATCCCCTTTTGTTCTTGTGGTTCATTTCACCTTACCACCGTTCCCATGTGGACTACCCTCTCTTGATACTTGAACATCCTTGTTGTACCCTGGTTACAACAGTAGTCTACATACAGTTGAAAGACATGAAAGTGGCTGGGAATATGTTATTCAATTTAAACAATGAATACAAGTTAACAACTGGGCTTATTTATATCTGTTTATAAAACAACTGGGGTTATATCTGTTTATAAAATACTAGTAAAATTTAATTAACATTATTACCTCAAGTTAAATATTTACAATGTAAAAACTCCTGTAAAAAAGCGTTAATGACACTAGATAACTTGATAGTGAGAGATTTTGTTCTATTGATTACTGTACCGGGTCTTTTCACTGGTACATTTTTGTTTCTCTTCTTTTTCGTTTACGAGGATGCTTCAGACCACTCTTGCTCTGTTGATTTGTCACTTTCGTGGCCATTGGCTCAGGCCTTGGTCTGTTCCGTGGTTCCGGCTTTCGATTCACCGGTTAGTTTTGCCTCCTTCCTATGAACATCATGAGCGGCTAGAAAGATAATTTTACGTAAGTTTTTCAACTTTGTTTAATTTCAAATACCTAATCACCCCTTTTGGTAAAAACCTTTGCTACTTGGTGTTTTGTTTGTTACTTGATTTATATTTTCTAGGCTGTTTACTTTTTCTAGCAGGGTCTTTGTACGAGGCCATGTGCCTAAGTTGTATTTTGTAACTTTTTTTATTAAGTTAAACAGTATTATGTTAATCCTATTTTAAATTATGTCTCGTTTGCCCAAAATTTTGTTAGAATCTTTTGCTTTCACTTATGTATTTGGCACATACATGCACTTTTATAGTTATTAGATTGTGATTTTGTGTTATTATTGTTTCTTTTTGGCTGTGCTTATGCTGTGGTACTGTGTTCAGTTCAGGGTCCTTATAATAATAATAATTCCTTTATTGCATGAACAATATAAAAAATATTGTATCGCAAACGTCAGTATTAAAATTAATTAACCTAAGGATTTAATTTAAACAATCATTCATAACAATAAATACACACAAACATACATACAAGGAGGGCATTCACACAAATATACCTATAGTGTTTGAAACTCCCACAAAAGTCAACGGGATGTGTCTAGCCAATTAAGTTGGTCTCCCAGTCGTGTGCTAGGAACTCTCCGATGCTGTAAAAAGCCTGGAACAACAGTATGTCTCTCAAGCGGGTCTTAAATATTTTTGAATTTGGAGCAATTTTAATTTCTTTAGGTAAGCTGTTAATTAATTTGACACCCACCTGCGAGGGCAGGTGTTGATAGACTACCGTTCTGTGTTGCCCAGTACGGTAGTCAAAAAAGTCCTTGAGTTGGACTTTTGACGCACAGCCTGTCACACGGCCCATCTTCTGCCATCTCTACTGTGCTAGCCAAGCCTGGGGATCATGTTATAGAGCCAATTTGCGCCTCCGCTACACTCCCTTCAGCTTATGGGAGCCTTCTGTCCTCAGATCAGTGCGTTCCATTTTATTCCCGGTGGCTGAGCTGGGGGATGAACATTTTTAAAATATAGGCCTAGGCCAAGGAAGAGAGAGTGCCAAGGAGGAATGTATATAGACTTTATATTTCACAGAGTCATTAAATAATTTTCTTTTTAATTTTTTCCATATATTTTTTTCTTAAAAAATAGTACTATTTTTCTGAAAAAGATTTATTATTGTTAATATTGCTTCTTATTAAATTTTTTATATTTTATTTTATGGTGGTTAATGTTTTTTATAGTTTTATTTTTTTTTTTAGAAATGAATTACTAATAGGGCACGATTTAAGTAGTTTTTTTTTTTGTTTAGGCCTAGTTATTCAGTTTGTTTGTATATCTATTTTTGGTGTAGCGTGTCTTGTTTAATATTTTATAATATATCGGTACCATGCTATCTTTTATTTTCTTAATTTAAACTTTTTACCAAAAGAAGATTATTTATTAACGTTTTTACTTTTATTCATTCTAGTATGTCTTTCTAGTAGTTCTGCAGATAGGCACATTTATGGTATTTGTATCTTTCTTCAAATTTGTGTTCGGTATGTTATTTTAAGTATAATTTGTAATTTATTGTTTATTATGTGTTTCATATTGTTTATCTATTTTGAGTGTAATTTATGATATTATGGCCTTATACTAAAATTATTGAATTCTTTGTAATACTCGTAAATAGTTTTTTCGCTCAGCTGCCAAGTTATGATTTAACCCTCCGACTGCCGCCTGTGATCCCAGCGCTTGTCTAATTTTGAGCCATCTTCCTGTACGGCACGACTTCAGTTTGATGGGGGAGGGGATGTGTCTCATTACAAATTATTATTAAATATTATTTTAAATTTTTACGTATGTAATTAAAAACTAAACATTTTGTTGAAATCTTCAATATACTGTTCTACCAGAGTACCAGTATCTAAAGACTTTATAAAAGTGTATTTACATAGTTAATCATAATTTTGAAATGTTAATATTTAATAATGTGAACACCTAAGATATCACTAGACACTTTTCAAAGCTCCTAAAACAACAGAATAAGAAGACTTAACCAAAGATCTCTCTGATGCCACAAACTTAACAATTGCTCGTGGATTCAAATGAAAAGTTTCTTATCTCTGTTTTACGGAGCAGTTGCCACGAGGATTTAGCAGATGGCAACGGATTATGTTTTCAGTTATAATAATATTCATTTTATTCTTAAAGAATGAATTTAAAATAACGTTTTATGTATAAGAAAAATTCATATAGCAGAGACAAAAGAAATTAAGCTGTACGGAACCAAAAAATGGTACTGTCAGGTTATTTCAGTTTCACCTTACGATATCTTTTTTAACAATTTTCCATAAAAAGATGACAAATCATTAATTATAAATAATATGTCCAATTCAGTGATAGTAAATGTTAATAGAATTTTAGATAAAAATTGTTTATTCATTGCATAAATTCTTAATAGTTTACTTATACGTATATAGGCCTAAGTAATATTAAAGTAAATTTCAGTTATTAAAAAACCGTGTAACATAGTTTGCAATTTATTCTAACACATGCACCTTGTTGATTGCAAACCTAATTGTTCGTTAATAACGGTATGGATTAAAAAAAACCAATAGTAAAAATCACATCTGTTATAAATTTTAGCTATAAATAATTCATGTAATAGATGCATTTGTAATCTCTCCATATATTTTCATTTTTTCACAACAGTACAATAGATGAATATTTTTTCTAAAAATATCTAAAAAGGACAGTAACAACTAGATCTTTCACTTGTTTTATGTAAGTAGATTTTGGTAGGAATAACTTGAAATCTCTTCACTTGGCTATTTGATTGAGGCAATTAGTGATTCTAAATAACATGTAGTGTGTACACATGAAATTGAAAGCACTAGTTTTGAGATTGTATTCAAAGAAACTATTTTTAAAAGTCTGCTCATAAAATAAATGTTGTATTTTCCAAATGAAATAATAATTTTGTATGTTATTTTATTATGTAAGTTTATAGTGAGTGTATAATGACACTTTTTAGTGTTACTTTTATATATTACCTTCATGTCTCAGCCCCTCCCCCACATTTTTTAACGTATGATTGCTACACATTATTGTTGCTATTCACAGGGTCCAAAATAATTAGGCGACTTCTCTTTAGGATACTAGCTTAATCCAAATTTATTCACACTCATCAATTAACTAAATTACAGATTTATATTACCAGACAGTCACTATTTAACAGTTGAAATCATATCGCAATTATTTATACAGACTATGTCACGGTGAACTATCCTGTTTAACTCTATGACTTTAACTTCAGGCAGAAGACACACTTCCACTGAACTGATACTGACTGATTGGTCGGCCGAAGGGTGTCTTTATTTAACGCGCAACTTTGATAAAGAAGATTCTGGAATCCTGGTGGAGATGTTTCTGTAAATGGGACCTAGGTCCTTCTGGGTGCCATATCGGGAAGGTTCGGGCTTCATATACAAGCAAATAAACTGCAATTCTAGCACATTTAAAAGTAACCAAAATGGCCCAGAGACAAGACGTCCCTAGCTCTGGGAGAGGCCACAATTACCTGGGTGGTGCTCAGGCAATAGCCATGTATGTTTTCCAATGGAACATAAGAACTAATGGCACTTTAATATTTCTTGAAAAACGACACTCAATCAATTAATAATACTTTTAAATTAATGAACGCATCTCCCTACGTGAAGAAAGATAGGAACGCAATGTGTGCAGGGGTGTCCTCTAGTAAACTCTATAATAATAATACTTTGTATAGAGTAAATTGTTCAATATACTGTGTATATAAATCGTGTAAGTATAAAACAAACAATGAAGACAATTTGGGTGAAATTCCTTAACTAAAACTATGTGAACTGTAACCAAAAATTTATGTTAAAAAAAAACTAGTATATCACATAACCCTAAATTGTCTTAAATTTACTTACTTTAGTACTCAATTAAACAATGCAAAAATGTATTTGGGTCAAGTGTGATAAAATAGTGAGTACTGATATGTAAATAAAACTATATTCGGCTGCATTTAATTAATCAAGCCGCACTAGTTTATTTATGGACTCACGTAGGATTATTTACATTTGTTTAAATATAAAACATACAAATATTTGAGTTGAAAAAAATGAACGTACAATGTTTTAACAAAGGAAACATTAAAGGCATGTATAAAGTTAGTAAGTGTTTTTGCTTTGCAACAAAACACATAAAACATGGGCCTGGTTGATTTACAGTTAAGTTTGAAACAAAGTTGTGCAAGCAGCCCTGAAAACTTTTTGTCACTGAGAGAAACTTCGAAGAAACGTGAAATTATTATAACTCAACCTTACAAATGTCGAGGGAGGGCAGTTCATTATTTGACGTCATCATGAACCTTGTGACTGACGTGTGGTGCACTTAATAATGTATGTGGTGTCATCATGCACGGGTGCAGTTTATATACATGACGTAATTATGAGGTATAGTATTTACTGAGTTGTGGGTGCAGTTAATTAATATGATGCCATTCTGAACCTAGTTATTGACGTGGAGGTGCAGCTCATTTATTTGACGTATCATGAACATCTTCAGTGTCGTTTGGGTGCAGTTCATTTATATGACATCATTCTGAACCTAGTTACTGATCTGGGGCCGCAGTTCTTTTAAATGACTTCATCATGATCCTTATGACTCTCGTGGTGTTGCAGCTCCTGTATGTGACGTCATCATTAACCTCGTAACTGTCGAGGGGTATTTCATCTTGATTTTTACGAATGTCGTGGGGGTGCAGCTCTTCCATATAACGATTATATATAAAGACTTTACTAATGTAAAATGTGTTTAGGCATTAACATTATCAGTTAGTCATTAGTACTTTATAATAGTTTCATTGTTAAAATAATGATATTTTATAACTAAAAAACAAAAGTTAGAGAGTAAAAAGAATTGTGGACTGTGAATAAGATAGAAGCTATCTAAAAAATAAAGTAAGAGTAAGTCACAGAACGAGCAATAAGACCTTCTGGAAGACCCTCAGGATTTAACGGGGTGATGTGTTAGCAGGAAAATACAGTCTGCCCGACCTTTTTATCTGTTTCAGGTCTATGACTGCCTCTCGTGAATAAATCTAAAGTTAGAAAAAAACAGATATTTGTTGGAGAGAAAATATACTTTTTACCTCTTTATATTTTGGTAAAAATTATTAAAACCATTTTCAATATGTAAAACTATAGTAATGAAAGCTAATATAATATAAAAAATATTTATGAACAGAATATTATTAACTGTTTTTATGAAATGTCTTTTAAAATATAATTAGAATATATAATTAAAAAAGTACTCGTATACTCAGCACAAAAACCATATTTCATACTTCTTTATGTTGCTTTAGTGTGAATAGTAATATGTAAGTAAGGGGCACAGGTACAAACCAAACTTAACAGAGTTTAACTTACTGTAGACCTATATTTAAGGTTGAATTAATGCTTAAAATCATGAATTTAGATTTTCTTTGTATCTATTGCGAAGTTAAAAAATGAACAGAACCAAAGATCAAATTCAACTATAAAAGTTGGTGTTGAAGGTGTTGTTTGATGTCTTTGAGGAATCTATTGCAGCTTACTTAGTGTTATTTCACTTTGATGCCATTTTTTGCTGCTATTTTTGTGAAAGAGCTGGTATTACACAACCACTATTTAAATGACCCTTATCATCAACCAAACCACTGTGACTATTGCATCGCTTTTGTTAAAAATGTAGCTTAGCATTAAACGTCTTCTTAACTATGTAACATTTTCTACAGGAAATAAAATATTTTATTTTAAAGTTGGTTAAAATGTTATTTTGGTTCTCTGGAGTCAGACTATTCTGATAACAACTTAAAAATACTTTAAAGGTTTTTTTTTTCATAGAAAATAAAAAAATAAATATATGTTTAAATGGTTCTAGTTTTATATGTGTACAAAAAAGTTATTTTAATTTTTTCTTTATCTAGTTAAAAAAAGGAAAAGCTAATTTCATGAGAGATGGGTGAAATTATAAGATAAGGGGTGAAGATAAGGCAATGTTATTTTGGAAGAAAGATAATGTTGTTGAGGACTACAAAACGTCCAGCAGGATACTTAAGTATCCCCAGAGTCTTAACTGGGGGGAGGGGGCAGAATGGATTAACTTGATTAAGATGATAACATGGCATATCAGTTTTATTACCATTGAGGTTTCATTGCTGACCTTGAAATAGCTATAACTTATCATTTACGAGAACAAATAAAAGCAATCTCTTTAGACCGTTAAAATATAATTAATTTAAAATATTTTCCAATAAAGAACTTGAAAATAGATTTATTTTGGTGTAAAATTTTCCAATGAATACTAATTTGGTTATTATTTCACCACAATACAAAATTAAATATACATAAATAATGTGACGGCAATTCAGTATCAGATCGCAAAGGCTCCGGTAGGTCAGAGACCTACCTCACTACACTCCATTCTCTATACACTTTATCAAATCTTAAATTATCTGATATTGAATAAAACCAGCCACACCGAGAGTATCCGGTGAAATTACTAAATTTTGTAGTGGGCTGAATAAAAAAAGAGAGACCTGTTTGAGTAAAGTTCCATAATTACAATATATTTTTTATATACCACTAAAATCACGTAACAATAACCAGTATTTGTCAATAATATGTGGGGTTGATTTGCATAACTACATAGTTACTTTATAACTAATCCACTAAAATATAGAAGAATTTTAGTATAGTTATAAAAAAATAATGCAAATAGTATTGAAATTTATGATTTGGTGATAAAACTAAAAACTTATTCTTGTATCCATTAAAGCTGAAAACTATTTGGATAGACTACGATCACACTTATTTAAACAAAAATCAGTGTTCAAATTATTTAAAGAACATAATGCGTTTACACCAAGACTCTTTATATATTTTAACTAGAAAAACTCCGTACCATAGACTATAAAATAGTGATAGAAGATATGCTTCAAATAAGACCGTTATAGATCTGATCACAATTACATGCAAATAATTGTTCTCTGCATTTTATTTCTCTTAGAAAAGTTTAAAAAATGAAACATCTCTAAAGATGTCTTGAATGGATCTTGCATTGTTATCTCTATAATCTTCTTCTACCAACAATATAATGAATAGTTATATATTAGCATACGAAGGATTTTGATTGAACAAATAAAAAAGTTAAAAAAAAAACCACAGAAAAATTTTAAATCTAAAACAAGTTGGCATTGGAGAGGTTTATTAGTGGACATTCATTTAAGGCAAAATATTCTCTATGCAGGCACTATTAAGTATAAAAAAAAAAAATAAAAAAAGTGAACATACATTGTAAAATGAACGAAAATTTGTTATTTAGCTGTTCCTTTGTACTTATTTACATCTCAATTTTACCTTTGCAGTTCCGCTCGAAATGAAGAACGTTCACGTCTTTGTACCGTAAATCAGATGGTAGAAAGTGAGTCCTTTTATAGTGCTATACAAAATTTAATATGTTTTAATCTAGATTGTAAATACATATAAGTGAAGACCATAGAGTAGTCATTTGTAGAGATTTACCATTTTAACCAATTTATGCATAATAAAAACATTCCTATTCAAAATATGCTTAAACAATAAAAAGAAAGCCCAATTTAGGATGGTATTATTTAAATACTTCACCAGACGAGATTCCATTAAATTATTCTGAAAATGAGAACAATTTCCTCATATTTTATGTAGCGAAGTTTCATACACTTTACATCAGTAAATTGAAACAAAGCACTTTCTCTGAAATGTAATTTGAATCCCCCTCTCCCCTGGACAGTTGTTTTCCCTTTTGTTTATCTGGAACACTGGATGATGACAATTTAATTTACTTAATTCAAATATACTAACTCCTTTTAATGTGTCTTATACTAACAATGTTTTAGAGTTATTATATAACAATATAAGTATTATTACGTACTACAACTTGGTTTACCTATAGGAACTGTATCTCTGTTGGTTAAATACAAGCCCCATGAATATAAAGTTTCTCAATTCGATGAAAATAATTAGAGTAAAAACAAATGTTTAAAGGGTTCATTGATAACCACCGGCTGCTCATTTGTCTTTGGTATGGTAATAAACTATACTTTCTAAGAAATAGTCGGCCTTGGTTTGTGACAATGGCTAAATTTACTAATCTACACTAACCAAACTCATTCCAAATACGTATTCTTCAATGTTTTGTTGAACGGCATCTTAAGAATAAATAAATAAATTGTAATGGCCCATCTGGTTACATAAACGTCATACACCTCAAGGGTAGATTTGTGTGCCTATGGAATATCTATTACGAAGCCAACAAGCATTTAGGTTGAAAGTACTGAAAAAGAAGTTTAGGGTAATATTTGCACAGGGTCATATAATCCTTCGTTTCTTAATAAGTTATTTTAATAAGGTACGAGGTATTCCATTTGGGCCTACTAGTGAAGGGTGCAAGATGTGCAAAGGGCTGCAAGGATTGACATCCATCGGAGATTTCTTCACGATAAAAAAGCATTTAGGGTGTCATTAATTTTGCAAGATATGCTGAGTAGCAAGGACTGGCATCCATCGGAGCTTTCTTCACGATAAAAAAGCATTGAGGGTGTCATTACTTTTGCAAGATATCCTGAGCAGCAAGGTCTGGCACCCATTGGAGCTTTCTACGCTACAAAAAGGCATTGAGAGTGTCATTCCTAATGAAATGAAATGGAATGACTTTATTGTACAGTTATGTGACAATTTGTGAGTTTAAGACTAAAAAGTCCTCTCTTACACCTAACCGTTACTATGGGCTGAACAGCAAGGACTGACATCCATCGAACATGTATTGGTTTCTGTATTGATATCTATTGTAGGCCCCCGTCGAGGTTTCAAATTGTATTTGTATTAAGTTTTCTGATATTTTATGTTCGTATATATCAGCAAACCTATTTGCATAGTATTTTGTATCTATGTAAAATAAAAAAAATAGTCGTCTTCTCCAAGAAATAATAAAAACAAGATGAATGAATATCTCAAAGTAAATTTATACTGAACTAGCTGTACCCGCCCGCTTCGCCGGTCATAATATTGAGTTTGATTTAGAACCTAATAGGTAAAAGAATTCGAGCATTTTTGCTTCTTCTACCAATATTAGATTTTTTAGGAGGCATGTCATAAAAAGTAAACTGCAAAACAAATAATTATTTATTTTTTATTTTCACGTTTCACTACATGTTTTAATTACCGAGGAAAAAAGGTTAACACCAAATACAGATCACCTGATCAAGTAAAAGTAGTGTGTGCTACACTCTCAAGGTGAAATGTAGAACTACAATAAATCAAAACATATACAGTACTGTTGTTGTGAGAACTTCAATCTGCTTATGGCATGTGAAACTACATTAAACCACACAGTCATATGTTTTTTGTAAACAATTCAGATACTCCATTTGAATAACATGGGATCTTTAGGAGCCCGTGGGGCGGAATCCTGTGAACGGATCTGCATCAAACTTCACAGAAACCATCTCGGGAGTATACAGGACAACATCCTAAAGTTTCATGACGATCGGTTGGATGGTTTGGCAGCGCATAAACTTCAAATATACAAACATCCTCTTTTATAAATATAGATACAACAATTAAAATCAAAGGCGGCTTAGTAATTAATCTGTATTATAATATACTAGGGGACACCCCTGCACGCTTTGCGTGCCAACCCCGTCACTCGCTGCGCTCGTTACACCTCGGCCTTTGGCCTCGGGCTGTGAATTTTCACTACATAGGCCTAATATTAGGTTAACCGTATAATATAAATTCACAATATTACATTTATTTACAATATCTCACTGACATTACTTGCGTTGCTACCTACTTCTAAGTATAAACATCCAATGATATTACTCAGCCTATTTCAAACGTGTTCATTTTTTAGGTGGCATGTCATAAAAAGTTAACTGCAAAACAAATAATTATTTATTTTTTATTTTCACGTTTCACTACATGTTTTAATTACCGAGGAAAAAAGGTCAACACCAAATACAGATCACCTGATCAAGTAAAAGTAGTGTGTGCTACACTCTCAAGGTGAAATGTAGAACTACAATAAATCAAAACATATACAGTACTGTTGTTGTGAGAACTTCAATCTGCTTATGGCATGTGAAACTACATTAAACCACACAGTCATATGTTTTTTTGTAAACAATTCAGATACTCCATTTGAATAACATGGGATCTTTAGGAGCCCGTGGGGCGGGACCCTGTGGACGGATCTGCATCAAACTTCACAGAAACCATCTCGGGAGTATACAGGACAACATTCTAAAGTTTCATGACGATCGGTTGGATGGTTTGGCAGCGCATAAACTTCAAACATATATATATATATATATATATATATATATATATATATATATATATATAAACATCCTCTTTTATAAATATAGATCAATACATAAATACCATAAAATACGATCTAACACATGACATATAATTTAAGAAAAAACATTATATTTTTATGTAAGTCTGAAACTAATAAATCAGCGAAGAAGAAGAGTTAAGAGATCTGTCTGCCACCACAAAATGAACAATTGTTCAAGGATTCTAAATTTAAACTTTCCTATCTCTGCTACACGGAACAGTTGCCACGTGGTTTTGTAATCTAAAGCTGGCAGAAATGAATTTTAAACTTTCCATAAAAATTATATTAAATGTTTTCACAACTCTATTTATCTCTTAAGCATGAGTTAAATTACTATCTAATTTTTTAAGAGCAACATTTTATTTCAGACGTCTTCCACACGATGTTAAAGAAAATCTTAATAATTGTATGACAACTTTTTATTAAATAAATACATATTACATGAAATTACCCTTTAGAATTTGTTCATATACATTTCAAATGGGTGGTTTTCAATTACAGTCCTTATATTTAATTTTATATAATGTAACATTGAATTCATAGTTGTGTAACCCGTTAACTTTTCTTTTTTTATATATATTTTATAATATTATATACTAATAAATGCACCAACACCAATCACTTTTCACCACCTCAATACTTAAATTAAAAAAACTAATAACAATAAAACCTTAAATTTAATAACATAAAATATAGTAAAATGTAGTCATGTGTGCCATGCCATTCTATATAAGCCAATAAAATATAGAAAAAAAATCATCAACAAGTAATAATTCATAATAATATAAAATATATAAATTAAATAACAACAATTTAAAATTCTAATAAGATACTGGTCGTTTGGTTTTAAAATAGTGCAACTTATGCTCATTGAAAGAAAGTAAAACAGTAGTCATATTATTTATTCAATCCCCATTTATTGCTATGCCACACATGCTACTCTTTCTTGCCTTCCTTTTATCCTGGTTAATAAGGGGAGCATTGTCCTAACTATGAAGATGGTTGACACTACTCCCATTGTCTATGGCCAGTGACGTGGCTGACATAGATGTCTCGGGACCATCTGATCGTCTCTGAGATCATCAACCGCCTCATGACTCTAGCATTTCGCTCTTATATCTCCAGTCGTCTGAGTACGGCTTCATTACGGAGATCCCATGACCCCAGGGCACCAACTACGAAGGCATCCAGTGTTACTTCGTACTCCTTCCGCCTCAGCTCGTCGGCCACCCCAGAGTACTTCTCCTTGCCCCTCCTCGCATCAGCAAGCGCACCATAACGATTTTAAAAAGGGACGGCCCCATCGACAAATGAAATACGCCTTTTCCTCTCGTCCATCACCACAAAGTCTGGCCGAAGGTTGAATTGGTGGCACCCTGGGACCTTCCGGTTGACCGTCACCGACTAACCAGCCGATGCAGGAATGGCTCGCACAAGACGGTCTTGGATGGCATTTTGCCGACGCCTCCATGCCTGACATCCAGATAGGTAGTCCGCCACGTCAGACTGAGCTGGATGTCGTCCAATTCGTCACCGCACGACTGTCCCCAGAACAGCAATCGCCACCTCTCGGACAACCATGTCAAAACAGGTGAGCAGCCTGAAAGCTTGCACTATAGACGCTACGTCTACCTGGTCCGCCAAAGAGAGGATCCCAGCCCTACCCTCTGCCGGACCAAAATATACGAGCTCAGCGCTCGCTCTCTGTGACAAAAAGAGGCACACCTTAGCTACCCTCTTTACCTGCTCGTCGAGTTTCTTTAGTGGAGTTTTCATGACCTGACCGCCTCTCAAAATGAAGTCTAGGCAAGGTATGATAAACATCCTCAGTGCCTCCAGCTTCTGCCAAGGAGCAATCAGTGACTGTCGTATCTTTTCGACATCACTGGTCATGTTCTGAATATCGGCCGATGTGCCGATACTCCCCTACCTCCCTCAGAGCCTTAAACTCCTCGCCCCCAATGGAGAACCGAGTGTCTTTTACCCTGCTACGACCTCTGCAGTCGATTGTCAGAGAGGCAAATTTTGCTGGCTTAAAGTGGAGACCAGGCCATTTAGAAAGTATCTGACCACTGGATAGCAAAGAGCTCACGCATTTCTTCATATCCGAAGGATATCAGCGCAAGGTCATCAGCGTAGGCTACCACCAAAAACGAGTGACCACCAAGATGATAGCCGAGTCGTTCCGCCTGATTATGAGCTGCTCTTACAATAGGCTCAATTACAAGGTTGAAAATGATTGGGCTCAGCGGGTCTCCCTGCTTAACTCCAGCATCAAGCGGAATCGGGTCAGTGAAGCAATTGGCTGTCCTTACTCTGGTGCAGGCTCCCTGATAGGTTTCCATACATACTCGCACAAGTTTATCTGGTATCTCCTGGAGGGTCAACATCCTCTCAATGTACTCATGTGGGACAGAGTCGAAGGCATTCGCCAGATTAAGCCAGGTGATAGATATCTACTGGCCGCTACGTCGTGCATCATCCAAACATAACTGCACAATGAAGTTGTGCTCTGGACACCCATCGTACTTCATAAAGTCCTTTTGGGCCCAAGAAATACGGGATGTCGCGGCAGCCCATCCACCAAGCCTATCCACAATGACCCCTGTGTACAGTTTAGCTAGACAACCAGCCAAACACAGAAACCGCCAGTTGTCCAATTTAGCCACGTTCCCTTTCTTGTTGATGAGGATCACATTGGACTCTTTCCATAACCCCGGGGTCCTGCCAAAACTGTAGCACATATTGAAAACCGGCGTCAACACATGGCATCCAGGGTCAGATTTCTTTAGCACTCCACAAGAAATTCTGTCCGGTCCAGAAGCTATGTTTGGCATCCTCATCAGCCGTCTCACCACCTCCATCCGACTGAGAGGAGCGACCAGTCTTTGAACACCTTCCTCACCACCAAGGTATTCAAACATTTGCTTTACCTCATCAGGGGTCTCGCCAAGAACGTGTTGTCCTCGACCAAACACCCTTTTGAAGTATTCTTCTATTTGTTATATTCTTCTACCTTCAGAACAGCGATTTACCCCCCAGGACTTCTCTTATAGCTATTCCTTTGTTGAGGCGATAAATCTTTTGAATCCTTGCAGCCTCCTGGGGGTCGTGACGCTGTCTGCCTTCCCGAGGACGCTCTTCTCACTGTGAGGGGCATATAAGTTTACAAATAAATACATTTGTAAAATTATCATATTTTAATGGTTCTCCTAATTTAAATTCTCCTCATTGGACATTTGTCGGTAGGACATTCCTTCCCCAAAAAGGATTTTGATTGAACTCCAAGTCATTAGAAATTTATTTTACTTTGGGACAGAGTACATCAGTATTTTAAAATATAATTAGTCATTAAATTGATTTTATTTATACAACTTTAAATCTAAATTATTCAAATTCATAACATTATATTCATGTTATACTCAATGTACTCATGTGTTTGTTATACTGCATTTTCCCTAAATTTTGCAACAAATCTAAAATGTAAGAAAGGTAAACAAATGAATGGCACGATTTTCAAATTAAGATATTATGATTAGATTAATTTAAAGCTCACAGGCCAAGGATGGTGAGAAAAATATCAGAATGTAAACAATTACCTGGGTTCCACCCTACTGACTCTAACCACTGATTCTCTACAGAGTTTGTATCAATATATTTAAGAGTAGTTTATGTTTATAAAGTGTATGCTAGTGTAAACATTGCGTATTTTTCGTGTGGCTAAAACCGTCTTGCAATATTATAGTTTGTTGCTGACGTAATAAAAAACTGTAAAACCCGATACAGATGTTATGCTATTTTTTATTAACTTGAGGGATGCAGATTTCGTATCAATGAGGTTCACAACAAAATAATGTTAGTGTTATCATAACCACGGGTTGTGGAAGATGTCATTGTTGGAGTTGGCTCGTGAAGCGTGCATGGGTTTCCCCATGTTGAAATTACTACATCTATTTTATTATGAAATTGAAATTAATGAAACAAGGATTTGTGAACAAGGTGCATGGGTAAAATAAAGACTATAAACACAATGAAAAGTGTATTTATTTAGTACTTAGATTAGGCAGAAATCCATTAAAAATTTTTGGATAAAAGTTTCATTTAAGACATTTTATACTGTAGTTATATAAATAAAACCCTTGTAAAGTATAAAGTAACTATGTTCAAGTAAATTGAATGTTAAAGTCAGTGTAAATTTAATGGATGTTTTTACGCCTAGGGGAGTAAAACACGAAAAATATTTCCAAACCTGATGATTTACAGCGAGAGTTTGAGACAAAGTTGTGAAAGGGACCCAGTAAAGATGAGTTTTTGTCGCTGAGGGAAACTTTACTCCTAAACTAAAATTAACAACATTCCTTGAGTCACATGACAGTCGGGGTGTGATATATTACCCTCGAGAGGACTGATTTCAAATCTTATTCAGATTCAGAGTACCCGGTTGGGCGAAAAATAAAATACGGGAATATACTGTATACAATAAGTACGCTTTGGATAAGAAAATATAGTAATTAATTAATATTTAAATAGTTTCAATTTTGTATATACGAACATTTTGTATATAAAAGTGTTTAACAAAAACAACGTGTACTTGTGTTTAGGAGAGTTTGATCGATTATAGCTGATAAAAAAGATACGACAAATGTATCACTAATAGCTGTTCAATTTAAATCCATTTAATCCTACCTACCAACCCCTATGTTTGATTTAATGAACAACCCCAAATGATTCCATCTACCACCTAATCTACCAACGTAGAAAACTTCATGATCTACCAGCCCACCACTTCAAGTACACAAGACCTCACCAACATAAGTCAAGTTTAGGTATAAAATAAGTTAAATAGTGAACAAATATATGATGTATTCATTGAATTACAGACATCATAATGGATCATAACGTGTATCATTTGACACATAAACGATCTGTGTTAAGTAGTCTTTTAAACATACCTGGGATCAATTGTCATATATGTCAACTATAAAAACCTATTTACATATATAACACTCATAAACTCGGAAGTGACATGAGATTAGAAGAGGTCGGATTTGCAACTTGCAAATAACTTGCAACAATAGTTTGTGTGATTAACTACTTTGTAACTTTCTTCATTTCCTTTTGTCTTGTATAATCTGGAAACATCTACAAACTATATTATATCTAGACATTCTGAATTTAAACCTAAGAAACAATACAGTTGTTACGTTAAAGCTAAGTTTATGGTGTCTGAATATAAGTAATTAAAAAAGGATAAACAAGAAAAAAAGGTGTTTATGGAACAAATATTTACATACATTTTAGAATGTACACAATTAATATTATGGCATAGAAAAAAAAGAAAAAACAATCAACAGCAGGGTTAGAATGTAATTGATATAGTAACACTTTGAAAATGTCAATTAACTAAGTTAATTATATAAACAGACTAACAAATGTAATAAAAATAATTATATATTGAAAATTTTACTTCAATGTCATGATATGCATTTCGTTAACTACTTGGCTCGACTAAGTCAGTTGGTAATGTATACCATATACATCAATTAATTAAATAATTTACTATGAAAACATTTGAAAATATCCAAATTATTTGTATTACTTTGAAAAAGTTAACATATTGAAAATACATAAATAAACAACTGAACATAAAATCCATAAAACATTATGTAAATAAACATTGGAAATATACAAACAAAAACGTAAAACGAAAGGAAGATGTAAACATTGCAAGTGCAGCTGGAAAACAAACATTCCCCACCTAGGTCTGTTTAGTTATTTGTTTGTGATGTGTTGGCAGCCATGATGAAGGGCCGCTCACTTCAACCTTATTCACACATCATTGGAAAAAAGGATTCGTCTATCACATCTCTTAATAATTGGATTTAAAATGTCGATAATATGGAATCAATTTTCTTATATGCACATACAACTCTGATGTAATATTATGGATTTAAAATAAATAGTGGGAGATAGTGGAGAGGTTGAAAAAATTACGTAGCCTTGTTACTACCTGATATTTATTTATTTTTGTTATTTTCTTACTGTTAAGAAAGAATTTTCTTGTGTGAAATCAACATTGTAAAAAAAAAAAAAACAATAAATAATTGATTTACGTTCTTTTTGATTTACGTTACGTACGTTCTTTTTGGTCACGTTTTCCAGCTCGACCTGTCCTCTTTCATGACAAATTCCGCAGTGTTTTCATCACTATTAAGATGATTTTGTTTAGTAAAATTTCATAAACATTATAGTAAGTGGTTCCATGGGACTGTATTATCAGATTAAATTATAAAACAGGAGACTCCCCTGCACACTTTATGTTGTCTCAATCACTCACTATACCTTTACAGTGACAGGTGACATATTCATTTCTCATGTCATCTTTCCCTCAGTCTATTGCCATAATAAATACGAAACCATGTGAGTCTCCTTTTTACGCACTTTCCACACTTATATTTTCACTTTTAAGAATTATTATTAAATCTACAAGTTAATATAAGTATAACTAATTCATTTCACATAATGTGCGTAGAAAAGTGAATGGAGGATGAAGAGGTTACATATATAAATAAATATATATATATATTATTATGAAAAAAAAAAAGAAATATGATTAGGTAAATTAAGTGGTTATTGATCTTAAAAAAAGACAAGGTTAAGAATATATTTATTCATACGAAAGTATGAATAAATAGTCCTAACTTACTCTTAACTTGTGGCTTACCCTTAACTTAACAATAGCTTCACGTAACTGTCGAACAACAGGAGAGGTAGGAGTACCACAGTCTAACCATATAGGCCTATAGTCACGACACTCTGGTAGATATTGGCGAAACACACATGCTACCGACTTGCTAACAGAAATGCGTATCTCTCCACTGTTTTTATCAAAATTTCAAATTACTGTTGATATTAGTTACATATCACTTTATCTATTGTTACTATTCCAATTCTTTGCAAGATACATTTTAATACAACGATGTCGCAGCCGTAGTTTTACTGGCTGGATACTTGGAGCGTTAGTATCGCGCTATCTCCACAGGGCTGCAGTGGAAGTGTCGGGACTGTATATTGTTTCTGTGGTGGTGCTTTGTATATCATCGACAACTAAACATGGGTAAACTGGAAGTAAGTTATAGCCAGACAAGCTATTCCTCTTTAACAAATAATTTAGTTATTGTTCCAACATTAGTAGTGTAGAAACAGCGGTTCAAGCACAACCTTGAACTTTGGACTGTCACGTGATCACGTCACGTGATCACCACGTGATCACCACGTGATCACCACGTGATCACCACGTGCTCACCACGTGATCACCACCACGTGTTGACCTTGAGGTCAACTTTACTATTGTTTACTACTGGCCACGTGGTGACCTTGAAGGTCAAGTTTACTACGAGCACGTGGACCCCCCGCGACGTTGTCCTAGGTCAGTGTTGTGTGACGTCACGCCGTTTTCGCGCTCTTTCATCTGACGCGACGTCATGGCGTATTTATTAAATTAATTGTGTATTTATTTAATGCTGGCAAAAAGTGTCGGTGGCCGGTGCCGGGATCGATCTGAGAACCTTCCGTTTGTGAGACGAAGTCGATACCACTGCGGCACAGTGACACACCCGAGAGGTTAACGTAAGTAGCGGCAGAAGAACGTGTGTGGCTTCGTTCGCTTCGCTCGAGCCACGATATACTATATAAAATGTATTAATTTGTTCAGATGTAAAAAAAAAAAAAAAAATCTGTTGGTTTGTCGTCTGCTCACAGCTGATGTGATGCCATATGAAAGATGAAAAAAAAAATGTCTGTTTTTCTTTACACTATATAAAATGTACCAACTGTTTTTTCGCAGTGTTACCAACTCGAGGCAAAAAAAAAAAAAATATCTCAGTGCTGCCAACTCACACGATTTATTACATTATACTATAATAAATACATATACGATTATTAAATTATACTATATTAAATACAAACGCGTTTTTCGGTGTTACAGTAATATTAATTTAAATTCGTTATCCTTTTATGTTAAAACTATAATAAATACATATACGATTATTAAATTATACTATATTAAATACAAACGCGTTAATACATACGTTAAAACTGGTCGTTAAGTATTAGGAGAACAGAACTTGGCAAGATCTCTGAAGTTGACCGTTGGCGCAATAATTTGTATTTAATATAGTATTAATTTGTTCTGACCATTTAAATCAGATGTAAAAAAAAAAAAAAAATCTGTTGGTTTGTCGTCTGCTAGTATCAGCTGATGTGGTTTGCTTCACTTACACAGAGCCATACTATATGAAATACATGATGCATTTATGCTATATAAAATGTACCGATATTTCCAATAATTTGTATTTAATATAGTGTTATTGTTATTCTGACCATTCAAACCAGATGTAAAAAAAAAAATATGTTGGTTTATCGTCTGCTAGTACCGTCTGCTAGTACCAGCTGATGTGGTTCGCTTCGCTTACACCGAGCCAGATGTATTAATACTATATAAAATGTATTTTTCCAATAATTCCTATTTAATATATTATTAATTTGTTCAAACAAAATCGGTTTTTCTTTATATTATATCAAATGTACCAACTGTTTTTCACAGTGTTGCTAACTCACACGATTATTTGCATTATACTATATAAAATACATATATATATATATATATATATATATATGATTTGTTCTCTTTTTTAATAAATACAAATGCGTTTTTCGGTGTTACAGTAATATTATTTTACTTTGTTTTCCTTCACATATAATGTATACTATATAAAGTATAGCCAACTTATGCTTTCATTCGTAGTATACTATAATAAATCTGTGTACTATAAAAAGTGCATCGATATTTATTCTTTGTCACGTTATAATATAATAATTGTTATGACGATAAATTTAAACAGATTAAAAAGGATTCTGGTTTTTCTGTGTACATATTTTATTTCAATATTATACTTATATACTATATGAAGTACATTGTTCATAATAAATCACTATTTTCGTTGTACTATAATAAATGCAATTAATTTTTATATATAAATCAGTTAGAATATCTTTGAAACAGCTAACACATTTATATTTATTTATTTGTATTACAATAATAAATGTATATTTGTTAATATGTATTAATTTAAGTTAAATTTTAATGTTTTAATACATTTGAGTATTAGGAGAGCAAAGACTGGTAGGAGTTATCAATGTTACAGTTGCCGCCTGCGGCATACAAAGTGTCACTATCGAATCAGCGCGACCCGGCGACCTCTCCGTAAGATAGTCCGACTGCCTCGCGAACTGATTATGTGACTGCTGCTAATTTCTGCTAGCCTGATACTTTGTTTTTCATTGCATGTTGTTCGTATTCCATATTTAAGTGGTTTTTTCCATATATTTAGTAGATGTATAGAAAATAAAAAGCATATTTTATTTAATAATTAATTTAGTATTTAAAAGTCCTAAGGTAATATACTATTCTATATTTTTGTAATGACATAAGTAACACAATATTTAAATTCTGTTATGGGATAAGTTATAGTAATATTTAATTAATTATTTAAAAATCGTAAGGAGAAGTTGTATTGCAGATATTTTTGAAGTAATAAGTCGGACAATATTTAAATGTTATTTAAGAATAAAGTATAATAATGTCAATTATTAAATACTGAAAACTCTATAAAAAATACTGTCTTTTTTAAAACCAACTGATGTATTTGTATGGTATGAAATTGTCCAAGTCCAATTTTGCTGATGCAATGTTTCATCATGTGTACTTGTGGTAGTAAGACAATGGTAAGACAGATATAAAAATTCATATAATTCAATAAAAATCTGCAAAGAGCGGAAACTTCATCTGTACATACATGTATCTCAACAACAACAACAACAATCAAAGTTAAATCAATTGGTAAATATTTGTAAGAATGTTTATTTTTAATATATGTGGTAGTGAGGCAGATATAAAAATTCATATAATTCAATAAAAATCTGCAAAGAGCGGAAACTTCATCTGTACATACATGTATCTCAACAACAACCAAAGTTAAATCAATTGGTAAATATTTGTAAGAATGTTTATTTTTAATATATGTGGTAGTGAGGCAGATATAAAATTCATATAAAAATTCGTTTTAATTTCAACAAATATCACAAACACGTATTGAAAAAATCGAACTTTCAAATAATTAAAAAAAAAAAAAAAAAACTTGTGACCGATTCATCATGAATAATTTATTTAAGTAAGGTCAAGATAACTGTATTATTATATGTTTTGGTTTTAAATAAGATATATTAAACGTTTATCGCAATAAAAAGTTATACCTTGACACTGATTTAATCATTAAATAAAAACTAAACTCATTGGCTCACTTAGAACGGGAAAAACAATATAAAAATGGAATAATACAATATAGATGTTAAATTCAACATAAATTTCATTTCAGATATGTAAAATTATGAGTTAAGGAGTTCAATTATTATTCCCTCACATGTTAGTTAAAACAATCGAATAATATTGAATTACGAGCCATATTTAGACATATGTAATATTACAATATGTAGCATTTATTTCAGATTTCCATTAGGATCTTACACATAAGAGCCTTACGTAAAATTTAAATCCAATATGTTAAACACATTAGAGATTACAGTTATGTAAATATTAAATGGACAAAAATGTTTAATTTCTTCATGAAAGGATCTTCATACATGTCCAACTATTATAATATTCCTGAGAGAAACGATTAATTATAAATGGCACTTTAAGTTAATAACATGGTTTTTCCTATTTTGTAAAGATAAATTCTCTTATTAACAAATTAAGTAAATAAAATAACAATTCTATGAATCCATTAATAACTGTATAGTGTATTAAATGTTACATATTATTTTGACAATTTTATAATAATAATTGCCTTTTCTTATAATTTCAACATAAATATCACAAACACATATTGAAAACATTGAACTTTCAAATAACTTAAAAAAAAAAAATGTGACCGATTCAACATGAATAATTCATTTTAGTGAGGTCAGAATAACGTCATTAATATAGATTTATTAAAAAATAAAATACATATTATTTGTTTATAGTAATAATAAATTATACTTTGTTACTAATTTTATCACATAAAAACTAAAATCATTAGCTCACTTTGAATGGAAAAAACAATATAATACAATATAGATGTTAAATTCAATATACATTTAATTTCAGATATGTGTACAAAACGTTCTTCTACACTTGCATCCTTGAGTGCATACATATGCGTTATGTTTAAGATGAGACATGTCTTGTATATGAGAAATTATCTAAGTTCCATTTTATCAGTGTCCGTATGTTGAGTAAGGATGAGAACTGAGTATCAGGCTTGTCAATTAGTTGAAAATCAGACCAATAATACGTGTTTTTGATTAAACTCTATGTCCCTTAATTTCACTCGTTGTTAGACTTTAAATGAAATGTCCGTTCTATGAAACAGTCAAACTCCGTTAGCAACAATATTACATTGGTTATCCATGCTCATACTACTCACATTTACCTTAGAATACGTTCAATTTTGTGCTGCCTTGTCATATCTAAGAATAATACTTTCTATTGGTTTCTCTTAAAATGAGCTGTGAGAGTTAATATTATAATGGATGTTATGTTTAAATAATTTGTATAATATAGGGTATACCAAATCAACCGTTTAAGTATATACTTCTTTTGTTTACATATCTTCTATATTCGGTATAGTTTAATGTCTTATTAGTATAATGCAAATAAATGCAAGTCTGTGTCATTGATAAAAATAAAAGTATTATCGATTAACAATTAAGCTGACTAAGTGATATGGTTCAAGTGGGGTCAAGCGATATTATAGCACACTCGAACTAGAAGTCTAAACTAAATATACCAGTTATATTAACTTTAAAACCTAAGTAAATCGGTCAAAAAGGTCATATATGAGTAACTAAATTAATAAAATATGTATTTTTTAATTAAATTGATTTTCAATTACGTTCATTCTAATTTTACGTGATTAAATTTTAGTTTTTTCTAAAATGCGTGATAAACATTGCCAATAAATGCCTATAACACCAATGTTTTAATAGTTAACTATTCTGAATTTTTTACATTTGAGCAAACAAATACTATGATTAGTCGTTTAAGAGCTTTATATCAAGACATATTCTCTACTATGTATTGTACATTTACTTAACAGTAATATAAAATACTGGATTTATAAGATATAACATGATTTTACAGAGTTATATTTCAATTTTGTGAAGCGATAAATATCTAATAACGCTTAAATTGTATAGTGATAAAAAGTTTTAGATAACTAATGAGTAACTGGGTGTTTCTATATTTTTAGTTAATTTATATATTTATTTACCTCAATCACCCCATAAATATGAATTAATACAAGACATCAACATCACAGGAATGCTGAATGACAATCAGTGTAAAGCTGGTTTTTCATATTTTCTAAAAGATAATTAAACAGATAAAACAACAATTTATAATTCCGTTAATTACTACATAGTGAATTGAATGTTACATAGTATGCTACTAGTTCATAAAATAGTCTTTTGCTTATGACTGATTTTAAGTGTATAATTTATTTTGTTAAACATGACAATACTAAGGAGAAAATGTAAATTACAAAACAAATACGACCAACCTAATTGCATTGAACTAGTGTCAGTCCATTTATAAATATACACTTATGTAAATGTTTTTTTCTGTGTGTGATCCTTATTGATCGACTTCTTTTAAATTACAAACTAAAACGACTTAGACTAGAATATACAAGCCTTGTAAATATAATACACTTCATATTTTTGAATGGACAAAAAACATTCATATACAACAATTATAAAGGACAATCATTTTAAGACTTCATTTTTTATAAATACATATATTTATTTCAAATAATATTTTTTACGATGCCAGACAATGGTGTATATTAGACTAATGGATCATGAATGATCAGACAATACGCCGTTGTATCTTATGGTATATTGGTATAAAGGTGTCTTCTCTTGGAAAGTCAGTTTATCCAAACAAGGCTGATCATTACCACCTATGTAATATGACAATTAAAACCTTGTATACATATAATATAAAATTGATTTATTTCCATTGAAACTATCATATGGATAGTACTTGCTGTTCAAGTACAGTTTTATGTTATCTAAGTTACAATAATCCACCTCAATGACCTCATAAATGTGATTTAATACAAGACATCAACATCGCAAAAATGTATGAATCAATCGATTTCTTTTAAATGGCCAACTAAATTAGTTTAGGATAAAAAATGAAGGTATTATACAAATGATACACTTCTTATATCACCATTAGGATACTATGCATAAGAGCTTCAAATAAAATGTTAGTCTAAAATGCTTTACATATCAGAGCTTGCAGTTCTGTAAATATAACTAGATATTAAATGAACGAAACATTTTTTATTTCTCAATGAAAGGATCCTCATACGTATTCAACTACTCTATTAAAACTTAGCGAAATGATTTAAATATGAATGACACTCAGTGTAAAACAGGTTTTTTCCTATTTTGTAAAGATAATCAAACGGATAAAACAACAATTTTATAATTCCGTTAATAACTACATAGTGAATTGAATGTTACATAGTATGCTACTTGTATAATTTATTTTGGTAAACATGACAAAACAAATACGACCAACTTAGTTACATTGAACTGGTGTCAGTCCATTTATAAATATACTTTCATGTAAATTACAAACTAAAACGACTTAGTAGACTAGAATATACAAGTCTTGTAAATATAATACACTTCTGAGATATCCATTATGAGCTTTAACTTACTTTATAGTGTTTCACATATTATTGTTTATTAGTCTGTATATAAAATATTAAATATTTTGAACGTACAGTGTTTCACATATTATTGTTTATTAGTCTGTATATCAAATATTAAATATTTTGAACGTACAAAAATGTTCATTTTTCAAATATTGGATATAAATTCATAAACATCAATTATATCATACTTGAGCCAAGCTATTAAAATTAAAGTTCATCAATGTTCTTTTTTTAACTGTAAATATAATTTATATAATGAGATATTTGGGTAAATAAAACAATATACGAGATGTTCTATGCAAGAAATATATCTTATTCTTTATTTATTTACACATTTTTCACATCTTTATTTACAAATATTGTCCTTGATCAGAATCTTTGAACTTGTGATTCTTCAACTCCTTTAAGCTCGGCCATTAGTCTGTTGTAGAGTTCTTCCCCACAATCAGGACCACAAGCAGCTGTCTCTGTACGGTCCCTCTTAAATTTTATATTTTCTACATCCTCGACCATTTCAGACATTCTTTGAAGTTTTTCTTCAGCTTCTGGACTCCAGCTAGGTTTTGCAAATCTCAGCTCAAACATGACCATCAGCAAGTTTACACACATTGTATGTGTTGGTGATAGTGTTGTTACCCGGAGTGTGATAAAGTGTCTGAACAATACCTTTATATAACCTGAAAACTGTATTGAAAAAGTGGTGGGTGGATAGTAATAGATTTATATAAAATGTTGTTAAAATCAAACGGTTATGCTTAAATAGGATCCAGAAGTTGTTATTTATCTTTAAGATACTGTTTCATATAAACAATTCACTCTTAACAAGTGTGATAATATAGAACTCATACATATGTTTACTACTGTACAAACAATTTTTGATAAATTAATAATTCTGGTTTTTGAAGCTAAAAATACACATATGAATGAAAATAATTTACGTTAAATTTCAATACTCATAACCTATATAAAAAGTCATGTGATATTTTTGTTATTTTTAGTATTATAAAAATTAAAGAATATGAAACTAAATCAACTGCCATGATGCTATTAAAAGAATCTCAGCCATATTACAGTTGTATTATTTTTTGTCTTTAGTTAGCATAAATTTTTATTTATTTTTTCCCCAAAAAAACTTGATATAATTTATTTGTAACTTGGTTACTTTTAGTTGACAAGGCTCATACATTGTAAAAACTGTACATTGTAAAGCCAAATAAATGAATTTGAATGTGAAGTGCAATTGAACATTCAATACACTCCCTTTCATCCAAATAATGAACTTTATACTTTAGGTAACATTAAAAAAAACCCTATACTCTACGAATAGGATCCAGAAGTTGTTATTTTATCATAAAGATACTGTTTCATACAAACAGTTCACTCTTAACAAGTGTGATAATATATAACTCACATATGTTTACTATAGTACATACAATTATTAATAAATTAATAATAGTGGTTTTTGAAGCTAAAAAATGAATTAAAATAACTTACGTTAAATTTCAATACCCATAACACATATAAAAAGTCATGTGATATTTTTGTTATTTTTAGTATAATAAAAGTTAAAGAATATGAAACTAAATCAACTGCGATGATGCTATTAAAACGAATCTCATCCATATTACAGTTGTATTATTTTTTATGATAACTCTTTTTGACACTTTTTTCTTTAGTTGGCATACATTTTTATTTATTTACTTCCCAAAAAACTGGATATGGTTTGTTTGTACCATGGTTAGTTTTAGTTGACAGCCATTGTAAAACTGTACATTGTGAAGCCCAATAAATGAATTTGAATGTGAAGTGCAGTTGAACACTCAATACCTTCCCTTTCATCCAAATAATGAACTTTATACTTAAGGTAGCACTAAAAAAACCATATACTGTACGAACAAAACTATACTTTGTCTAGCTATATAAATACAAATGTACATAACTAGACTTTATTTTCGTATAATATATTTAAGTATGTAGGATTAACATAATGAACTTAGGTACAGGGCATTTATTGTATTTTACGATACCTATTTATGTTGTATTCATGTTATTTATGAATTTAATGTGGAATTGAAACTGTAATTTAGATAATAATTTATTTATCAAACACAGTGAATGAAACAGCATTGATATTAAGTAACACCCAAATAATAATATGGAATGTAAACTATAAATTACTTTCAAAGCTAATTCCCATTCACTTTGTCTTATTAGAATTGGTATTAAGAGGCATTCAAATTAATTCATATGACATTTGTATAAATAAAACCATATGTATATTTTAAACTAGCGAGGCCACCGTTCAAAGACAAATAGAGCACACTTATTGTAGTAATTTATTACAAATAAAGTAACCAAAACCACAATTGTTAAATGTAATGTTTGTCGTTGCGTTAAATAAATGAGAATGGTAATTTTGCATTTCATTGTTTTCTCTGAAATATATTTTTCTATGCCAAGGAAAAATTTATTCAAATCAAAGAATATCACAAAGACAGATAGAGTAGCTTACGGTAACTTTTTAGTGCAACTTCATTGAATTCGAACTGTGCACATACACATATAACGGGGCTTATATTACTAAGTATACTGTATAATTTATAATTTGTATTGTGAATATTTAATGTTAAATAGGAAATCCAATATTTTAAATTATTTTTTATAGGTTATTAGAGGTATTGATCAATTATTTAAATGTTGAATTGTAAATAAGAAGATTTAATTACGTATATGTATGTAAATAAATTATGCACAGAAACGAGCCAATATTGTTAATAAAACACGATTGGTTCTAATAACCAGCGTGAATGCAAATATAGTTAACCTTAGCACGATGACCCGTATTAATAAGTCAAGATAACCATAGATAAAGTAAGAGGCCAACGCTGAAATTGATTTGTTATAGCATGAGTACAAATTAGATTTCCTATTTAACATTAAATATTCACAATACAAATTATAAATTATACAGTATACTTAGTAATATAAGCCCCGTTATATGTGTATGTGCACAGTTCGAATTCAATGAAGTTGCACTAAAAAGTTACCGTAAGCTACTCTATCTGTCTTTGTGATATTCTTTGATTTGAATAAATTTTTCCTTGGCATAGAAAAATATATTTCAGAGAAAACAATGAAATGCAAAATTACCATTCTCATTTATTTAACGCAACGACAAACATTACATTTAACAATTGTGGTTTTGGTTACTTTATTTGTAATAAATTACTACAATAAGTGTGCTCTATTTGTCTTTGAACGGTGGCCTCGCTAGTTTAAAATATACATATGGTTTTATTTATACAAACGTCATATGAATTAATTTGAATGCCTCTTAATACCAATTCTAATAAGACAAAGTGAATGGGAATTAGCTTTGAAAGCAATTTATAGTTTACATTCCATATTATTATTTGGGTGTTACTTAATATCAATGCTGTTTCATTCACTGTGTTTGATAAATAAACTATTATCTAAATTACAGTTTCAATTCCACATTAAATTCATAAATAACATGAATACAACATAAATAGGTATCGTAAAATACAATAAATGCCCTGTACCTAAGTTCATTATGTTAATCCTACATACTTAAATGTATTATACGAAAATAAAGTCTAGTTATGTACATTTGTATTTATATAGCTAGACAAAGTATAGTTTTGTTCGTACAGTAATGAAACTAACTTGTTCAATTGATAGGTTCAGTAAAATCTGCATTTTAACCTCAATTGGTAAAGTATCCATGTTGAGTCTCAACCGACTAATGATTTGTATCGGCTATTGCCAGCCTAATATAATTTTAGCTTCTTTTAATTCCTCTACGATATTTTGAAATTCGTTCCTATGATTACCATTTCCTTCCTCTGTTGAGGCTATAATTAGTTTCAACCTATCGAATAACTCGTTCGGATTCTCCCAATAGGAAATGTCACGTGATCCAAAGTCTTTTAGCCCTCTACCGTACAATTGTTTTGGAAATAATACGGAAATTATATTTTTATATTTTATGGAATTTGTCGGTCAGTTAATGTGATTATAAGGTAAATAACCTTTTTTATGCTCATTTGTCTTTATAAGTACATCTTTATAAGCGTCCAAGTCATCTTGTGTGTATACATTTTCGTCGGGTTGCCTTTTAAATAATAATTCGTAAAGACCTTCGGTTCCTCTGTACTGTACATTGTTCAAATGAATGTTTCCTTCATTTTTGAATGTAAGCAGTTGATAACCAACCATTAATTTATCAACGTCTATATGTGGCCCGTAAATATTGTCTATTTTATTCTTAACACCGGCCTCGTCTTTCAAAAGTTTTAACATGTATTTTTGTGTGATGGGTGCGTTAAATGTCTCTAAAACATACTGCGAAGCCTCGTTAAACTTTGCGGGACTTTGAATTAACTAACTAACTGAGGGTTGGGGGGAAGATGTTTCAAACACTTGCGTGTCTTGAATAAACGACGGACCTTTAGGCGTAGACATGTAGTCTGGCTTAAAATTATCCTGCTCGTCCAAACTGAGGTCCATAGATTCCTCCTTTGGTTCAGTTTTTATATCGTACTCTGTTCTCTTTCTAAGTTCAGTCAAAATTGGTTTGTACTTTTTTTCTAATGTTTGCTCGGTATACATGTTGCCCAACTTGAAAGCACGATACTTGCGGCGAACAGCATCTTGCAACTGTACAATTCTTCTCGTAAGAGATTGATAATTACTGTTTCGTGACATGTTTATAAATGATTAAATATTTTCAAAGTTTGTTCTTTTGTATAATAAAGGATATCAAACCCCAGGACGCGCGTAACCTCACGGATCCTTGACGGTCTCTATCCTCTATCCTTGGGAATATAAAACACAGTAACTGTGATGAACCTTTTTCTTTAATATTATGGTAGTTCAACTTGTCTAAAGAATAACGGTCGTTTTTTATTTCTTCTCAAATAACGAATCATCTGTTTTAAGGAAACGCCTTTACCATCAAAGTCCAGACCCTCGTAATATCGTCTCACTCGAGTGTCAAACCACTTAATGACTTCTCTTCTGTTTAAGACCTTGAATATATACGTTCACTTCCAACCGTGTCGCCATTGTCGGACTTCAGCTACGGTATACTCGTAGTTTTCAATAGTTTTATCTATAAATGATATTAATCTCTGTACAGGCTTACTGTCAACACCGTGTAAGTCTATAAGATAAGAGTTCAATAACCAGAACTCTGTCAGATTAGCGCCAGTAAATTTACGCTACTGTTCGTAGAGTTCATGATTTGTAATTGTATACTTTTTGTTATTCAAGCTAATGCCGAATTTATTACAATGTTTAGCGAGCATAGATAATGCATGCTTTAGAAACTCTACAGTATACAGTCCTTGGGCTAGGTTGCGTTTTTCCTTGAACCTCTGGTAGGCCAGACGGCTGTGCGGCAAAAGAAACA
The DNA here is from genome assembly GCA_035578905.1 of Stictocephala bisonia. Taxonomy (NCBI): domain Eukaryota; kingdom Metazoa; phylum Arthropoda; class Insecta; order Hemiptera; family Membracidae; genus Stictocephala; species Stictocephala bisonia. The sequence continues at coordinate 110,868 of JAQJVL010000074.1, read as the reverse complement.
TTATAGCTCACATTCAAGTAGCAATTCGACTTAATTAACTGCTCGTAAATCCTCGTGGGGGAGCGGATAGGAATTATTCTCTCCATCAAGTGCAAACATCTGCTAGCATGTGGGAGTTTGCATGAGTAATCTAACAGCTGCATGTACATATGTGCAAAATTTAAGCTTCCATGACGGTCAGCCAGTGGTATAGCGACACTGTTAAATATATCTGGGAACGGTCTAAATCTTGAAATCAAATTTTGAGGCTGTCGAACCGTACAGTTTAACATGTTCTCATGGTAAATAACTAGTAGAAAATCTACTCCTTGCTCTTCACTTTTTGTTAAAAACCGTATTGTACATTCTTTCACTCGAGGATATCATTAATAGTACAACCGCGGGTGTTTGTAAAATTGTATGTTTGTGTCTCCAACACCTGTTGTTAAATTTATTCAACTTTCTACTACAATAATTTCCACAACACTTTTTTTCCGCGTAATACTTTTTGCATAACATTGAAATTATGCGCGTCTTTACCTTACACTCTGGTTTCTTAAACTGAACAATGTCGTTATAATAGTAGAATTGTACCATTTAGTAGCCTGTCACAAAACTGTTGTTGTAAATTAAAGTTGACCGTATTTATATTACGAGACTAAAAACTTGTCAAAACCAACTCAGTATCTTCATTTATCTAATTCACAATCCCTACTATTACAAATAAAACTGTAATTATCTTTCCAAGCTAAAGCACATATTTCTTTAAACTTTTCAAAAGTCATGTCCGTATTTACATGGTTATTGTACACATGTTTGAGATTTGTTTGAATAAAATAATCAAGTTTGTATTATCTCTCACTAACTGTTTAGGTATCCTACTGTAGGTTTGTCCTATATAAAAGGAATCAATGTTATTATGTCGACCCATGGTAAAGTAATTGCGTAGATTATCGTGTTTTTCACACTCAATGTCGTCAAAAATCATAATAGAGTTGTTTTTAGCTTCTTTAGGTGGTAAGACTTTAGTGTTTTCATCAAATACAAAGTATCCAATTTCCTTGGGTATTGGAGGTATTTCTAATTTCAATTGGAGGTTGAAATTTCTAACACCTCATAATGCAGACTACCAGGCAATCGTGGCGAAGTGCTGTAACCCCAATACTTGGAGACTAAGTGTTGTGCATATTGTAGGCGATAGGCTCTGTTCTCAACCCTCTAACACCAACATGGCGACTATTCAATGGTTGCCATTGACGTGGATGTTCCTAGAGATGGTGTGTACGGGTGTGATGGTTGTCACGACTTGAGTATTTGGTTGTCAAGCATGGGATAGAATTGAGTTTAAACTTTTCAGGGTGTGATAATTTCTGAATATAAGATGATTAGCACATGGTTCGGATTCCAAGCTAAACTGATGGTCCCTTACTACCTCTGACTATTTTTTAAAAGGGCTTTTAAAAATGTTCCTTTTTAAGAGGCAGTTGATCTTAGTTAGTAACAATGACATTCGTTCATCTACACTCATCAAATTCATTCTACAACGATATTCACCCATATCGTGACTACCGGCGTATTACCTGTAAATATAAATATATACGACTGAGGATTGTAAACAACGACACCAATGGCAAAGGTTAACTCTAGAATTGCCATTCAAGGCTTGTATTTAACTTCCAAGTTTACACATGTAAATGAACGAACCAGACACACCTTGCATTGCAGATGTGGGAAGGCTGCCTTCACACCGTCATGTTTACAACTCGTCATTGTTTACGCTTAAAAGTCAGTAAGTTTCACGACTCGTGAGTCTACATAAATCAGTCATTTGTTGACAATTATTATTACTAGGTTTTATTTTGACTCACTACAAATTAAGAAACTAAATAATAAAACATAATAAAATATAGTATAACATGATTCAAATTTTGTTTTAATCCCTGAAATACATTTAGTGAATTGAAGGAGAGAGTTAAGTATTAAACTGAGAGAATATATTTGGTATTTTAACACATAACATCAAACAACTCATATTTACAAATAATTACAAATGAAAAATATGGTGTATATAGTTTCGTAAAATGAGACTTCTTTTCTTGTGTTTTGACTTTTTTAATAAATAAAACCTTTTCTTCTGTGAGTTATTTATTGGAGAAATTATTTATACTTTAAATAAAACCTTCTGTAAACCTTTGTCACAGACGAACAGATACACGTACGAACAAGTAGACACACCGATGAACAGAGAGGCAGACAAACGAACAGACAGGCATACAGACGAATAGACAGACATACGGGTAGACAGACGGACAGACAGACACAGACAAACGGGCAGACACACACAGAAAAACAGATACACAGGCAGACATGCGGACAAACAGACAGATGGATGGACAGGCAGATATTTAGGTTAGGTAGTTTCAGATTTTACTGTGTAGAATAAAGAAACGTGAACTATTTAATTATTCAACTAAATAAGTAATTATTCAAATTTCACATTTTATTAAATAAATACTAGTTAGTTTCAAAATATGTATGCTGCCTCCTGCTAAATGTTGCATGAA